>JAJFZO010000094.1:150000-442500 GCA_021397835.1 Moringa oleifera
TCTTAACTTCCCAACTCACCAAGGAATCTCAACACTGTAAGTATGAAACTCGATTTCTCACCAAGTCGCCTGCATTCATTTTCATATCTAACTCATGTGTTTTTGCCTTGCAAGCGTGATCCTCCATACTTGTAGGTCCGAGCATGGAGCAAGACTCGCTATGCCTATTCCTTGGTACTCAGCTTCAGGGGTCGGACAATAGGCAACTATCCTACCATCGAAAGTTTAAAGGGTAGAAATTTGAATGATGCATCGTCGGCACGATGGCCTTGTGATTCATCGAGTTATCATGAATGAGCAACGGGCGAAGCCCGCATCGACCTTTTGTCTAATAAATGTGCCCTTCCAAAAGTCACGGTTTGTTGCACGTATTACCTCTAGAACTACTACGGTTATCTGAGCAGTAGGTGCCATCAAACAAACTATAACTGATTTAATGAGCCATTCGTAGTTTCACAGTCTGAATTAACTCATACTTACACATGCATGGCTTAATCTTTGAGACAAGCATATGACTACTGGCAAGATCAACCAGGGTTCGTGCAACGTGGCTCCTCTGGTACTCTTACTGGGCACTACGTCGAGGGGCAGGGATAAGGGGGCTGGCTCGCGATGGGCGCCCGTGCCCTGGCTGGCGTGCCCACCACTCCCGCGTGTTGGGCAAGCAGCCCATGCCATACCTGCTAGGGGCTGCCAAGGCGTACCTCCTATGCCCAAGGTCCGTGCGACGTGGCTGCCCTGGTACCTTCATTGGGCACTACGTCTGGAGGCAGCGACGAGTGGGCTGGCTCGCGATGGGCGCCCGTGGCCTGCCTGCTGGGGGCTGCCGAGGCATGCCTCCTATGCCAATGGTATATGCGACACGGCTCCCCTGGCTTGCTCATTGGGCACTACGTTGAGGGACAGGGACGAGGGGGTTGGCTCGTGATGGGTGCCCTAGCCTGGCTGGCGCGCCCACCGCTGCCGAGCACTGGGCGAGCAGCCCATGTCATGCCTGCTGGGGGCTGCCAAGGCGTGCCACCCACGCCCAGGGCCCAAGAGACGTGGCTCCCCTGGTTCATTCTCTGCGCACTATGTCGAGGGGTAGGGACGAGGCGACTGGCTCGCAATGGGCGCCCGTGGCCTGGCTGGTGCACCCACCATTGTCGTAAGCTGGGAAAGTACAATGCCATGCATGCTGCACGCTGCCAAGGCATGCCACCCTTGCCCAGGGTCTGTGCGACACGGCTCCCTTGGCTCACTCACTGAGCACTATGTTGCGGGGCAGGGATGAGGGGGCTAGCTCCTGATGGGCGCCCGTGGCCTGGCAGGCGCGCCCACCGCTGCTGAATGATTAGCAAGCAGCCCATGCCGTGCTTGCGTTTCTCCCATGCCCAGGGTCCATGTGGCGCGGCTCCTCTGTTTCACTTGCTGGGCACATTGTCCAGGGGTAGGGACGAGGGGCTGGCTCGCAATGGGCTCCTATGGCCTGGCTGGCGTGCCCACCAATGTCGCAAGCTAGGCAAGCAGCCAATGTCGTGCCTTCTGGGGGATGCAGAGGCATGCCTCCAGGGCCCATGGTTCGTGCGACACAGCTCCGTTGGCTCGCTAGCTGGGCACTATGTCGAGGGGCAGGGACGAGGGGGCTCGCTCGCGATGGGCACCTGTGGCCTGGCAGGCACGCCCAGCACTGCCGCATGATTGCCAAGCAGCCCATGCCATGCTTGCTAGGGGCGTCCAAGGTGTGCCTTCCATGCCCGGGGTGCATGTGACGCGGATCCCCTGATTCGCTCGTTGGGCACTATGTCAAGGGGCAGAGACAAAGGGGCTGGCTCACGATGGGCCCCCGTTGCCTGGCTGGCACACCCACTACTATCACAAGATGGGCAAGCAGCCCATGCCGTACCTTCTGGGGGCTGCCGAGGCATGCCTCCAATGCCCATGGTCCGTGCGACGTGGCTCCCTAGCTTGCTAGTAGGGCACTATGTCGAAGGGCTAGCTTGTGATGGGCGCCCTGGCTTGACTGGTGCGCCCATCGCTGCCGTGCTCTTCGCAAGCAGCCCATGCCGTACCTGCTGGGGGCTGCCAAGCCATGCCTCCCGTGCCCAAGGACCGTGCGACGAAGCTCCCTAGCTCGCTCGCGGGGCACTATTTTGAGGGGCTAGCTTGTGATGGGCGCCGGTGGCCTGGCTGGCGCGCCCACCGCTGTCGCACGCTAGGCAAGCAGCCCTTGCCGTTCCTACTACGGCTGCCAAGGCGTGCCACCCATGCCCCGAGTCTGTGCGATGCAGCTACCTTGGTTCGTTTGCTGGGCACTATGTCGAGGGACAGGGATGAGGGGGCTGCCTCGCGATGGGCGCCCGTGGCCTGGCTGGCGTGCCCACCACTGTCGCAAGATGGGCAAGCGGCTCATGCCATACCTACTGGGGGCTGCCGAGGCAAGCCTCCAAAGCCCATGGTCCATGTGATATGGCTCCCTGGCTCGCTCGCGGGGCACTATGTCTTAGGGCTCGCTCATGGTGGGCGTCAGTGGCCTGGCTGGCACGCCCACTGCTGCCGCACTATGGGAAAGCAGCCCTGGTTGTGCCTGCTGGGGGCTACCTAGGCTTGCCTCCTGTGCCCAGGGTCTGTGCGATGGGGCTCCCATGGTTCGCTCGTTGGGCACAATGTTGAAGAGGAGGGACGGAGGGTTATGCTCGCGATGGCGCCCGTTGCCTGGCCAGCGCGCCCAACATTGCCGTAAGCTGGGCAATCAGCCCATGTCGTGCCCACTGGAGGCTATCGGAGCATGCCTGCCATGCCTAGGGTCCGTGTGACGCGGCTCCCCGGCTCGCCTGCTCGGCACTATGTCAAGGGGCTTGCTCGTAATGGGTGCTTGTGGCCTGGCTCACGCACCCACCACTGTCGCACGATGGGTCAGAAGCCCTTGCCGTGCCTGCTGGGGGCTGCCAAGGCATGCCCCCCATGCCCAGGGTCCATGCGATGCAGCTCCCCTGGCTCGCTTGCTGGGCACCATGTTGAGGGGCTGGCTCGTGATGGGCGCCTGTGGCCTGGCTGGCCCGCCCACCGCTGCCACACGCTGGGCAAGCTACAAATGTCGTGCCTGCTGGGGGCTGCCGAGGCATGCCTCCCATGCCCAGGGCACCTGCGACGTAGCTCCCTGGCTCGCTCGCTGAGCACTATGTCAAGGGGTTGGCTTGTGATGGGAGCCTGGGGCCTGGCTGGCGCGTCCACAGCTACTGCAGACTGGGTAAGCAACCCATGCCGTGCTTGCTGGGGGCTGCCAAGGCATTCCTCCAATGCAAGGGTCCATGCAACGCAGCTCGCCTAGCTAGCTCGATGGGCACTATTTCGAGGGGCTGGCTCGCGATGGGCGCACATGGCCTGGCTAGCACACCCAAGGCTGCTACACACTACGAAAGCTGGGCTAGACTGGCATGTCCACTGCTGTCGAAAGCTAGGCAAGCAGCCCATGCCATGCCTGCTAAGGGCTGTCGAGGCATGTCTCCCGTGCCCAGGGTCCGTGCGATGCGGCTCCCCTAGCCCGCATGCTAGGCACTATGTCGAGGGGCTGGCTCGCGATGGGCGCTCGTCGCCTGGCTGGCACGCTAGGCAAGCAGCCCATGTCGTGCCTGCTGGGGGCTACTGAGGCATGCCTCCCGTGCCCAGGGTCTGTGCGACATGGCTCGCCTTGCTCGCTCGATGGGCACTATGTCGAGGAGTAGGGACAAGGGGCCTGGCTCGCGATGGTCGCCCGTGGCCTAGCTAGCACGCCCACCGCAGTCGCAAGCTAGGCAAGCAGCCCTTGCTGTGCCTGCTGGGGGCTGCCGAGGCATGCCTCCCGTGCCTAGGGTCCGTGTGACGCGGTGCCCTTGGCTCGCTCTTTTGGCACTATGTTGAGGGGCTGGCTCATGATGTGCGCGCAAGGCCTTGCTGGCACGCCCACCGCTGTGGAAAGCTGGGCAAGCAGCCCATGCCGTGCTAGCTAGGGGTTGTGCCCATGGTCCTTGCGATGTGACTCCCCTGGCTCGCTCGCTGGGCACTATGTCAAGGGGCTGGCTCATGATGGGCGCCCGTAGCCTAGCAGACGTGCCTACTGCCCCTGCGCGCTTGGCAAACAGCCCATGCTGTAGCTGCTGAGGGCCGCCGAGGCTTGCCTCCCGTGACCTGGGTCCTTGCAACGTGGCTCCCTGGCTTCCTCTTTGGGCACTATGTCGAAGGGGCTGGCTCGTGATGGGCACCTGTGGCCTGGCTGCGCGCGCACCGCTGCCGCACGCTGGGCAAGCAGCCCATGCCATGCTTGCTGGTGGCTGTCGAGGCATGCCTCCCATGCCCAGGGTTCGTGCGACGTGGCTCTCTGGCTCGCTCGCTGGGCACTATGTCGAGGGACTAGCTCGCGATGGGCGCCCTTGGCCTGGCTGGTGCGCACACAGCTGCCGCATGCTGGGCATGCAGTGCATGCCGTGCCAGCTGGGGGCTGCCGGGGCATGCCTCTTAAGCCCAGGGTCCGTGCGACATGGCTCCCCTGGCTCGCTCGCTGGGCACCATGTCGAGGGGCAGGGACGTTGGGGCTGGCTCGCGACGGGCACCCATGGTCGAGCTGGCGCGCCCAACGCTGCCGCATGCTAGGCAAACAGCCCATGCCGTGCCTGCTAGGGGCTGCCGAGGCATGCGTCCGGAGCCCAAGGTCTGTGCAACGTGGCTGCCCTGGCTCACTCGCTAGGCACCATTTCGAGGGGCAGGGACGATGGGGTTGGCTTGCGATTCGTGCTCGTGGCCTAGCTAGCGCACCCAACGCTATCGCACACTGGGCGAGTAGCCCATACCGTGCCTGCTAGCGACTGCCGAGGCATGCCTCGTGTGTTCAGGGTCCGTGCGATGTGGCTCCCCTGGCTTGCTCACTGGGCTCCGTGTCGAGGGGCAGGGACGAACAGGCTGGCTCGCAATGGGCGCCCGTGGCCTAGCTGGTGCACCCATCGCTGCTGCATACTGGGCAAGAAGCCCATGCCATGCTTGCTAGGGCCTGCCGAGGCATGGCCCCTATGTCCAAGGTCCGTGCAAGGTGGCCCCCCTCGCTTGCTCACTGGGCACTACGTTTAGGGACAGGGATGAGGGGGTTGGCTCACGATGGGCACCCGCGGATTGCTGATGCGCCCACCACTGCCGCACGCTGGGCAAGCAGCCTATTCCATACCTTCTGGGGGCTGCCGAGGAATGCCTCCCATGCTGAGGGTCTGTGCGACTCGACTCTCCTGGCTCACTTGCTGGGCACTACGTCGAGGGACAGGGATGAGGGGGCTGGCTCACGATGGGCGCCTGTGGCCTGTTAGGCGAGCCCACAACTACAGAACGCTGGGTGAGCAGCCCATGCTGCTTGCTAGGGGCTGCCAAGGCATGCCTCCCATTCCCAGGGTCTTTGAGACACGGCCCCCTGGCTCGCTCGCTGGGCTCTACGTCGAGGGACAAGGACAAGGGGGCTGGCTCACGATGGGTGCTCGTGGCCTGGATGGCACGCCCACCGTTGCCGCACGCTGGGCAAGAAGCCCATGCCATGCCTACTGGGGGTTACCGAGGCATGCCTCCCATGCCCAGGGTCCGTGCAACACAGCTCTCCTGGCTCACTCGATGGGCACCATGTGGAGGGACGGGGACGAGGGGGCTGGCTCGCGATGGGCGCTTGTGGCCAGGCTAGCACGCCCACCTCTGTTGCACGCTGGGTGAACAGCCCATGCCGTGCCTGCTGGGGGCTGCCAAGGCATGCCTCCTGTGTCAAGCGTCTGTGCGATGCGGCCCCCTAGCTCACTCGCTGGGCATTACGTCGAGGCACAGGGACAAGGGGCTGGGTCGCGATGGGCACCCGTGGACTGGCTGGCGTGCCCACCGCTGCCACACGCTGGGCAAGCAGCCAATTGCATGCTTGCTGGGGGCTGCCGAGGCATGCCTTCAATGACAAGGGTCAGTGCGATGCGGCTCCCCTGGCTCACTTGCTAGGCGTCCTGTCGAGGAGCACGGACAAAGGGCTTTCTCACGATGGGCGCTTATGGCCTGGCCGGCGCGCCCATTGCTGCCACACACTGGATAAGCAGCCCATGTCGTGCCTGCTGGGGGCTGCGAGGCATGCCTCCCGTGCCCACGATCCATGCGACGCAGCTCCCCTAGCTCTCTCGCGTGGCACAATGACGAGGGGTAGGGACGAGGGGTTGGCTCACGATGGGCGCCTGTGGCTTGGCTGGCACGACCGCCACTGCCGTACATTGGGCAAGCAGCCCATGCCGTGGCTGCTGGAGGTTGCAAAGGCATGCCTCCCATGCCCAGGGTCTATGCGATGTGGCTCCTCGGCTCGCTCGCAGGGCACCATTTCTAGGGGTAGGAACGAGGGGGCAGCCTTTGCTCCCGCACGTTGGGTATGCAGCCCTTGACGTGCCTATTTGGGGCTGCCAAAGCATCCCTCCGGTGCCCAGGATCCATGCGACGCAGATCACCTGGTTCGCTCGCTACGCACTATGTCGAGGTGTAGGGACGTGGGGGCTGGCTCACGGTGCGGCCCCGTGGCCTGGCTAGCGCACCCACCACTACTGCACACTGGGCAAGAAGCCCATGCCTTGCCTGTTGAAGGCTGCCGAGGCATTCCTCCCATGCCCAGTGTCTGTGCGATGCGACTCCCTTGGCTCACTCGTTGGGCACTATGTCGAGGGGCTAGCTTGCGATGGGCGACCGTAGCCTCGCTGGCGCGCCTACGCTGCGGCACGCTGGGCAAGCAGCCCATGTTGTACCTTCTAGGGGCTGCCGAGGCGAGCCTCCCATGCCTAGGGTCCATGCGACGCGTCTCCTCTGGCTCACTTGGTGGGCATTATGTCGAGGGGCAGGCCTGCGATGGGTGCCCGTTACCTTGCTGGCGCGCCCACCGTTGCCGCACGCTGGGCAACCAGCCCATGCTGTGCCTTCTGGGGGCTGCCGTGGCATGCCACCTGTGCCCAGGGTCGGAACAACGTGGCTCCCTTGGCTCGCTCGCTTGGCACTATGTCGAAGGGCAAGAACGAAGGGGCTAGCTTGCAATGGGCTCCTGTGGCCTGGTTGGCGCCCCCACCGTTGCCACACACTGGGCAAGCAGCCCCTGCCATGCCTGGTGGGGGGTTTGCAGAGGCATGCCTCCTTTTCCCCTTGTCTGTGCGACGTGGCTCCCCTGGCTCGCTCGCCGGGCACTATGTCAAGGGGCAGGGACGAAGGGGCTGGCTGGCGCGCCCACCGCTGTCGCACACTGGGCAAGCAACCCATGCCACGCTTACTGGGGGCTGCTGAGCCATGCCTCCCGTGCCCAGGGTCCATGCCACGCAGCTCCCATGGCTCACTCGTTGGGCACCATGTGGAGGGGCAGGGACGAGGGGGCTTGCTCGTGATGGGCACCACTGGACTGGCTGGCACACCCACTGCTGCTGCACGTTTGGCACTTGGCCCGTGCCATGCCTACTGGGGGCAACCGAGGCATGTCTCCTGGGCCCAGGGTCCGTGCGACACGGCACCCCTAGCTCGTTCGTTGGGCACTAAGTCGAGGGATAGGGATGATGGGGCTGGCTTGCGATGGGAGCCACTGGCCTGGCTGGCGCACCCACCGCTGCCACACGCTGGGCAAGCTGCCCATGCCATGCCTACTGAGGAATGCTGAGTCATGCCACCTGTGCCCAGGGTCCGTGCGATGCGACACCCTTGGCCCTCTCGCTGGGCACTATGTCGTGGGGCAGGGACAAGGGGTTGGCTCGCGATGGGCGCCATTAGCTTGGCGGCCCAGCGCTACCGCATGCTTGGCACTAGACCCATGCCTGCCTATTGGGGGGTTGCCGAGGCATGCCTCTAGTGCCCAGGATCCGTGCGATGAGGCACCCCTTGCTCGCCCGATGGGCAGTAAGTGGGGGGGCCAGGGACGAGGGGGCAGTAAGTGGGCTAGCGGCCCATGCCGTGCCTACCGGGGGCTGTCGAGGCATGCCTCCTATGCCCAGTGTCAGTGCGACACGGCTCCCTTGGCTTGCTCAGTGGGCAACATGCCCATGAGTTAGGACGAGGGGCTGGCTCGCGATGGGCACCCGTGCACTTGCCGGCTCGCGATGGGCACCCGTGCACTGGCTGGCTCGCCCACCGCTCCCAAACGCTGGGCAAGCAGCCCATGTCGTGCCTGCTGGGGGCTGCTGAGTCATGCCTCCCATGCCCAGGGTCAATGCGACGCAGCTCCACTGGCTCGCTCGCTAGGTAGTAAGTGGAGGGCCAGAGACGAGGGGGCTGGCTCGCGATGGGGGCCCGTGGCCTTGCTGCTGCGCCCACAGCTGCTGCACGTTGTGCAAGCAGCCCATGCCGTGCCTGCTGGAGGCGACTGAGGCATGCCTGCTGTGCCTAGTGTCCATGCAACGCAGCTCCCCTGGCTTGCTTGCTAGAGACAACGTCGAGGGTCGGGGACGAGGGGGCTGGCATGCAATGGGAGCTCGTGGCCTTGCTGGTGTGCCCACCGCTACCGAATGCTAGGCAAGCAGCCCATGCCGTGCCTGCTGGGGGCTGCTGAGTCATGCCACCCGTTCCCAAGGTGCATGCGACACGGCTCCCTTGGCTCGCTCGGTGGGCAACATGCCCATGAGCTAGGATGAGGGGTTGGCTCGCGATGGGCACCCGTGCACTGGCTGGCTCGCCCACCGCTGCCAAACGCTAGACAAGCAGCCCATGTTGTGCCTGCTGGGGGCTGCCGAGTCATGCCTCCCATGCTAGGGTCAATGCGACGCAGCTACACTGGCTCACTTGCTGGGCAGTAAGCGGATGGGTAGGGACGAGAGGGCTGGCTAACAATGGGCGCCCGTGGCCTTGCTGCTGCGCCCATAGTTGTTACACGTTGTGCAAGCAGCCCATGCCGTGCCTGCTGGGGGCGACCGAGGCATGCCTGCTATGCCCAGTGTCCGTGCGACGCGGCTCCCCTGGCTTGCTTGCTGGAGACAACGTTGAGGGTTGAGGACAAGAGGGCTGGCACGCAATGGGAGGCCGTGGCCTTGCTGGTGTGCCCATCGCTGCCGAATGCTGGGCAAGCAGCCCATGCTGTGCCTGCTGGGGGCTGCCGAGTCATGCCACCCGTTCCCAGGGTGCGTGCGATGCGGCTCCCCTGGCTCGTTCGCTGGGCACTAAGTCGAGGGAAGGGACGAGGGGGCTGGCTCGCGATGGGCGCCACTGGACTGGCTAGCGCACCCACCGCTGCTACACGTTGGGTACTTGGCCCATGCCATGCCTACTGGGGGCTAGCGAGGCATGTCTCCCGTGCCCAGGGTCCGTGCGACGTGGCACCCTTGGCTCGGTCGCTGGGCACTAAGTCAAGGGACAGGCATGATGGGGCTGGCTCGCAATGGGCGCCACTGGCCTGGCTGGCGCGCCCACCGCTGTCGCACGGAGGGCACTTGGCCTTTTTCGTGTCGGCTGGGGGCTGTCGACGTGTGCCTCCCATGCCTAGAGCCCGTGTGACGCGGCTCTCCCGACTCGTTCGCTGGGCACTCCGTCAAGGGACAGGGATGATGGGGCTGGCTCATGATGGCCGCTCGTGGCCTGGTTGGTGCCCCACAGCGGCCGCATGCTGGGCACTTAGCCTTTGTCGTGCCTGCAGGGGGCTTTTGATATGTATCTCTCATGCCCAGGACCCGGGAGACGTGGCTCCCCTTGCTCGTTTATTGGGCACTACGTCGATGGTCACGAACTAGGGGGCTGGCTGGCGATGGGTGCCATTGGCCTTGCAGGCGCACCTACCGCTGCCGCTTGCTGGGCTCTTGGTCCATGCCGTGCCTGCTGGGGGCTACTAAGGCATTCCTCCCGTGTGCAGGGTCCGTGAAACGCAGCTCCGCTGGCTCGCTCGCTGGGCACTACGTCGAGGGTCGGGGACGAGGGGGCCTGCTCGCGATGGGCACCAGGCGCCTGGCTGGCGCACCCACCGTTGCTGCACTTCAGGGAAGAAGGCCATGCCGTGCCCACTGAAGGCTGGCAAGCCTACCTCCTGTGACCAAGGTGCGTGCAACGCGGCTCCCCTAGCTCGCTTGCTGGGCAGTAAGTCGAGGGGCAGGGACGAGGGTGCTCTTTCGCGATGGGCGCCCGTGGCCTGGCTGGCGAGCCCACAGCTGCCGCACGTTGGGTAAGAAGTCCAAGCCATTCCTACTGGGGCCTGCCGAGGCATGCCTCCCGTGCCCAAGGACCATGCAACGCGGCTCCCCTGGCTCGCTCGCTGGGCACCTTGTCGAGGGGTAGGGATGAGGGGGCTGTCAGGCGATGCGCGCCCGTGGCCATCCTGGGGTGCCCACCGCTGCAGCACGCTGGGCAAGCAGCCCATGTCGTGCCTGCTGGGTGCTACCGAGGCATTCCTCCAGTGCCCTGGGTCCGTGCAATGTGGCTCCCCTGGCTCGCTCACTCGGCACTATGTCGAGGGGCAGGGACAAGGGGGGCTGGCTCGCGATGGGCGCCAATGGCCTGGCTGGCGCGACTACCGCTCCCATACACTGGGCAAGTAGCCCAGGCCATGCAAGCTGGGGGCTGTGGAGCCGTGCGTCCCATGCCCAGGGTCCGTGCGACGCGGCTCCCTAGCTCGCCCGCGGAGCACTATGTCGAGGGGCTGGCTAGTGATAGACGCCAGTGGCCTGGCTGGAGCGCCCATCGCTGCCGTACGCTGGGCAAGCAGCCCATGCCATGCCTGCTGGGGTCTGTTGAGGCATACTTCTGTGCCCAGGGTCTGTGAGACGAGCCTCCCTTGGCTCACTTGCTGGGCACTATGTCGAGGGCTGGGACGAGGCGGATAGTTCGTCATGGGCGCCCATGGCCTGACTGGCGCACCCACCGCTCCTGTACGCTGCACAAGCCATCGAGGTCGTGCCAGCTCGGGGCTGCGGAGGCGTGCCTCCCGTGCCCAGGGTCTATGCGACGCAGCCCCTAGCTCGCTCGCAGTGCACTATTTCGAAGGGCTGGCTCGTGATGGGCTCCCGTGCCTTGGCTGGCGCGACCACCGCTGCCGCATGCTGGGCAAGTAGCCCATGCTATGCTTGCTGGTGGCTGCAGAGGCCTGCCTGTCATGCCCAGGATCCGTGCGATGGGGCTCCATGGCTCTCTTGCTAGGCATTATGTCGTGGGGCTGGCTCGTGATGGGCGCTCGTGGCCTGTGTAGCGCACACACCGCTACCGCACACTGGGTAAATAGCCCATGGCGTGCCTGTTGGGGGCTGTTGAGGCATGCCTCCTGTGCCCAGGGTCTGTGCGACGCGGCTCCCTAGCTCGCTCGCAGGGCGCTATGTCGAGGGGCTGGCTCGTGATGGGCTCCCGTGCCTTAACTGGCGCGGCCACCGCTGCGCACGCTGGGCAAGCAGCCCATGCTGTGCCTGTTGGTGGCTGCAGAGGCCTGCCTATCATGCCCAGAATCCATGCGACGGGGTTCAATGGCTCTCTCGCTGGGCATTATGTCGTTGGCCTGACTCGTGATGGGCGCTCGTGGCCTGTGTGATGCACACACCGCTGCCGCACACTAGGCAAGTAACCCATGGCGTGCCTGCTGAGGGCTGCTAAGGCATGCCTCCTATGCCCAGGGTCCGTGTGATGCAGCTCCCTGGCTCTATCGCGGGGCACTATGTCGAGGGGCTGGCTCGTGATGGGCGCCCATGGCCTGGCTGGTGCGCCCACCGCTCCGGTACGCTGGGCAAGCAGCCCATGCCATGCCTACTAGGATCTGCCGAGGCATACTTCTGTGCCCAGGGTCTGTGCGACGAGGCTCCCTTGGCACACTCGCTGGGCAGTATGTCGAGGGTTAGGACGAGGGTCTGGCTCGTGATTGGTGCCCATGGACTGGCTGGCGCACCCACCGCTCCTGTATGCAACACAAGCCGCTGAGGCCGTGCCAGCTCGGGGCTACGGAGGCTTGCCTCCCGTGCCCAGGGTCTGTGCGACGCAACTCCGTAGCTCACTCGCGGGGCACTATTTCTAGGGGCTGGCTCGTGATGGGCTCCCGTGGCCTGGCTGGCGCGGCCACCGCTGCTGCATGCTGGGCAAGTAGCCCATGCTGTGCCTACTAGTGGATTCAGAGGCCTGCCTGTCATGCCTAGGATCCGTGTGACGGGGCTCCATAGCTCTGTCGCTGGGCATTATGTCGTGGGGCTGGCTCGTGATGGGCGCTCATGGCCTGTGTGGCGCACGCACTGCTGTCGCACACTGGGCAAGTAGCCCATGGCGTGCCTGTTGGGGGCTGCTGAGGAATGCCTCCTGTGCCCTGGGTCTGTGCGACGCGGCTCCCTAGCTAGCTCGCAAGGCGCTATGTCGAGGGGCTAGCTCGTGATGGGCTCCCGTGCCTTGGCTGGAGCGGCCACCGCTGCCGCACGCTGGGCAAGCAGCCCATGCTGTGCCTGCTAGTGGCTACGGAGGCCTGCCTCTCATGCCCCGGATCCATGCGACGGGGCTCAATGGCTCTCTCGCTGGGCATTATGTCGTGGGGCTGGCTCGTGATGGGCGCTCGTGGCCTGTGTGGCTCACACGCCGCTACCGCACATTGGGTAAATAGCCCATGGCGTGCCTGCTGGGGGCTGCTGAGGCATGCCTCCTGTGCCTTGGGTCTGTGCGACGCGGCTCCCTAGCTCGCTCGCAGGGCGCTATGTCGAGGGGCTGGCTCGTGATGGGCTCCCGTGGCCTGGCTAGCGCGGCCACCGCTGCCGCACGTTGGGCAAGTAGCCCATGCTGTGCCTACCAGTGGATTCAGAGGCCTGCCTGTCATGCCTAGGATCCGTGCGACAGGGCTCCATAGCTTTGTCGCTGGGCATTATGTTGTGGGGCTGGCTGGTGATGGGCGCTCATGCCCTGTGTGGGGCACGCACTGCTGTCGCACACTGGGCAAGTAGCCCATGGCGTGCCTGTTGGGGGCTGCTGAGGAATGCCTCCTATGCCCAGGGTCTGTGTGACGCGGCTCCTTAGCTCGCTCACAAGGCGCTATGTCGAGGGGCTGGCTCGTGATGGGCTCCCGTGCCCTGGCTGGCGCGGCCACCGCTGCCTTACACTGGGCAAGCAACCCATGTTGTGCCTGCTGATGGCTACAGAGGCCTGCCTGTCATGCCCCAGATCCATGCGACGGGGCTCAATGGCTCTCTCGCTGGGCATTATGTCGTGGGGCTGGCTCGTGATGGGCGCCTGTGGCCTGTGTGGTGCACACACCGCTTCCGCACACTGGGCAAGTAACCCATGGCGTGCCTGCTGGGGGCTGCTGAGCCATGCCTCCTGTGCCCAGGGTCCGTGTGACGCAGCTCCCTGGCTCTGTCGCGGGGCACTATGTAGAGGGGCTGGCTCGTGATAGGCACCCATGGCCTAGCTGGCACGCCCACCGCTCCCATACGCTGCACAAGACGCCGAGGTCATGCCAACTCGGGGCTGCGGAGGCGTGCCTCCCGTGCCCAGGGTCTATGCGATGCAGCTCCTTAGCTCACTCGTGGGGCACTATTTCGAGAGGCTGGCCCGTGATGGGCTCCCGTGCCCTAGCTGGCGCGGCCACCGCTACCGCACGCTGGGCAAGCAGCCCATGCTGTGCGTGCTGGTGGCTACAGAGGCCTGCCTGTCATGCCCCGGATCCATGCGACGGGGCTCAATGGCTCTCTCACTGGGCATTATGTCGTGCGGCTGGCTCGTGATGGGCGCTCGTGGCCTGTGTGGCTTACACGCCGCTACCGCACACTGGGTAAGTAGCCCATGGCGTGCCTGTTGGGGGCTGCTGAGTTATGCCTCCTGTGCCTAGGGTCTGTGCGACGCGGCTCCCTAGCTCGCTTGTAGGGCGCTATGTCGAGGGGCTGGCTCGCGATGGGCTCCCATGCCCTGGCTGGCGCGGCCACCGCTGCCGCACACTGGGCAAGTAGCCCATGTTGTGCCTGCTGGTGGCTGCAAAGGCCTGCCTGTTGTGACTAGGATTCGTGCGACTGGGCTCCATGGCTCTCCCGCTGGGCATTATGTCGTGGGGCTGGCTCGTGATGGGCGCCCGTGGCCTGTGTGGCGCACACACCGCTGCAGCACACTGGGCAAGTAGCCCATGGCTTGCCTGCAGGGGGTTGCTGAGGCATGCCTCCTGTGCCCAGGGTCCGTGTGACGCAGCTTCCTCGCACTGTCGCGGGGCACTATGTCGAGGGGCTGGCTCGTGATTGGCGCCCATGGCCTGGCTGGCACGCCCACCGCTCCCGTACGCTGCACAAGCCGTCGAGGTCGTGCCAGCTCGGGGCTACGGAGGCGTGCCTCCCGTGCCCAGGGTCTATGCGATGCAGCTCCCTAGCTCGCTCGTGGGGCACTATTTCGAGAGGCTGGCCCGTGATGGGCTCTCGTGCCCTGGCTGGCGCGGCCACCGCTGCCGCACGCTGGGCAAGTAGCCCATGCTGTGCCTGCTAGTGGCTGCAGAGGCCTGCCTGTCATGACTAGGATTCGTGTGACTGGGCTCCATGGCTCTCCCGCTGGGCATTATGTCGAGGGGCTGGCTCGTGATGGGCGCTCGTGGCCTGTGTGGCTCACACACCGCTACCGCACACTAGGTAAGTAGCCCATGGCGTGCTTGTTGGGGGCTGCTGAGGCATGCCTCCTGTGCCCAGGGTCTGTGCGACGTGGCTCCCTAGCTCGCTCGCAGGGCCCTATGTCAAGTGGCTGGCTCGCGATGGGCTCATGTGCCCTGGCTGGCGCGGACACCGCTGCCGCACGGCTGGCAAGCAGCCCATGTTGTGCCTGCTAGTGGCTACAGAGGCCTGCCTGTCATGACTAGGATTCGTGTGACTGGGCTCCATGGCTCTCCCGCTGGGCATTATGTCGTGGGGCTGGCTCGTGATAGGCACCCATGGCCTGTGTGGCGCACACACCGCTGCAGCACACTGGGCAAGTAGCCCATGGCTTGCCTGCTAGGGGCTGCTGAGGCATGCCTCCTGTGCCCAGAGTCCGTGTGACGCAGCTCCCTGGCTCTGTCGCGGGGCACTATGTCTAGGGGCAGGCTCATGATGGGCGCCCATGGCCTAGCTGGTGCGCCAACCGCTCTCGTACGCTGGGCAAGCAGCCTACGCCGTGCCAACTGGGGGCTGCGGAGGCGTGCCTCCCATACCCAAGGTTCGTGCAACGCGGCTCCCTAGATCGCTTGCCGGGCACAATGTGGAGGGGCTGGCTTGTGATGGGCGCCCGTGGCCTGGCTAGCACGCCCACCACTGTCGCACGCTGGGTAAGCAGCCCGTGATGTAGTTGTTGGGGGCGGCCGAGGAATACCTCCCGTGCCTAGGGTCCGTGCGATGTGGCTTGCCTGGTTCGCTTGTTGGGCACTATGTCGTGGGGCAGGGACGAGGGGGCTGGCTCCCATGGCGGCTTCCACGGCATGGTTCCCATGCCGAGGGTCCGTGTGACGCTGCTCCCCTGGCTCACTCGCTGGGCACTATGTCGAGGGGCAGGGACGAGGGGGCCGACTCACGATGGGCACCCGCGACCTTGCTGGCGCGCCCACCGCTCCCCCATGCTGGGCTAGATGCCAATGCCGTGCAACCTTGTGGCTGCCGAGGCAAGCCCCCCAGGCCAAGGGTCCATGCGACATGGCTCCCTTGGCTCGCTCGCTGGGCACTATGTCGAGCTTTGGGGACGAGGGGGCTGGCTCGCGATGGGTGCCACTAGCCTGGCTGGCGCGTCCACCGCTGCCACACGCAGGACAGATGGCCGATGCCACACCTGCTGGGGGCTACCATGGCATGCCTCCCATCCCTTGGCTCGCTCGCTGGGCACCATTTCAAGGGGCAGGGATGAGGGGCCTCGCTCGCGATTGGCGCCCGTGGCCTGGCTGGCGCACCCACCGCTGTCGTACACTGGGCCAGCAGCCCATGCCATGCCTACTGGGGGCTGCGAGGCATGCCTTCCAAGCCCAGGGTTCACGCGATGCATCTCCCTGGGCACCATGTTGAGAGGCAGGGACGAGGGGACTGGCTCGCTATGGGCGCCCATGGCCTGGCTGGCGCGCCCACTGCTGCCGCAAACTGGGCAAGCAGCCCATGTCGTGCCTATTGGGGCTGCCGAGGCATCCCTGCCATCCCAAGGGTCCATGCGACGCGGCTCCCTTAGCCCACTCGCTGGGCTCTAAATCGAGGTTCGGGGACTAGGCGGCTGGCACCCGATGGGTGGCCGTGGCATTACAGGTGTGCCCACCGCTGCCACATGCTAGGCAAGCGGCCCATGCTGTGCCTGCTAGAGACGTCCGAGGCATGCCTCCCTTGCCTAGTGCCCATGCGACGTGGCTCCCCTAGCGCACTCGCTGGGCACCATGTCGAAGGGAAGGGACGAGGGGCCAGCACATGATGGGCGCCCGTGGCCTTGCTGGTGTGCCCACTGCTGCCGAACGCTGGGCTAGCAGCCCATGCCGCGGCTGCTAGGGGTTACTGAGCCATGCCTCCCGTGCCCAGGGTCCATGCGATGCGGCTCCCCTGGCTCGCTCGCTGGGCAGTAAGTAGAGGGGCAGGGACGAGGGGGATGGAATGCGATAGGCGCCCGTGGCCTTGCTGGTGTGCCCACCGCTGCGGCACGCTGGGCAAGTGGCCCGGGCCGTGCCTACTGGAGAATTCCTAGGCATGCCTCCTGTGCCCAGTGTCCATGCGACGCGGCTCCCCTCGCTCGCTCGCTGGGCACCATGTCGAGGGGCATGGACGAGGGGGCTGGCACGCGATGGGCGCCCGTGGCCTTGCATGTGTGTCCACCGCGGCCGCACGCTGGGCTAGCAGCCTATGCCATGCCTGCTGGGGGCTACCGAGGCACGCCCCCGCGCCCAGGGTCCATGCGACACGGCTCCCCAGGCTCTCTCACTAGACAGTAAGTAGAGGGGCAAGGACGAGGGGGCTGGCACGTGAAGGGCATCTGTGGCCTGGCTGGCGCGCCTACAGTGGCTGCACGCTGGGCAAGCGGCCCATGTTATGCCTGCTGGAGACTTCCAAGGCATGCCTCCTATGCCTAGTGTCCATGCGACGCGGCTCCCCTGGCTCGCTCGCTGGGCACCATGTCGAGGGGCAGGGAGGACGGGGGTGGCACGCGATGGGTGCCCGTGGCCTTCCTGGTGTACCCGCCGCTGCCGCACACTGGGCTAGCAGCCCATGCCATGCCTGCTAGGGGCTGTCGAGGCATGCTTCCCGTGACCAGGGTCCGTGCGACGCGGCTCCCCTAGCTCGCTCGCTGGGCAGTAAGTCGAGGGGCAAGGACGAGGGTGCTGGCACGCGATGGGCGCCCGTGGCCTGGCTAGCGCGCCCACCGCTGCCAAACGCTGGGCAAGCAGCCCATGCCGTGCCTGCTAGGGCAGCCGAGTCCTGCCTCTCGTGCCCAGGGTCCATGCGACGAGGCACCCTTGGCTCGATCGCTGGGCGCCATGTCGAGTGGCAGGGACAAGGGGGCTGGCCCGCGATGGGCGCCCATGGCCTTCTGGGTGTGCCCACCGCTGCTACACGCTGGGCTAGCAGCCCATGCTGTGCCTGCTGGGGACTGCCGAGGCATGATTCCAGTGACTAGGGTCCGTGCGACACGGCTCCCCTAGCTCGCTCGCTGGGCAGTAAGTCGAAGGTGGGGATGATGGGGCTGGCTCGAGATTGGCGCCCTTGGCCTGGCTGGCACACCCACCGCTGCCGCACGCCGGGCACTTGACCTAAGGGGTGCCTGCTGGGCCTTCCGAGTCATGCCTCCCGTGCCTAGCATCGGTGTGACACGGTTCCCCTAGCTGCCGAGACATGCCTCCCATGCCCAGGGTCCATGTGACGCGGCTCCCCTGGCTTACTCGCTGTGCAGTAAGTGGAAGGGCAGGGACGAGGGGGCTGGTTGGCGATGGGCGCCAGTAGTCTGGCTGGTGTGCCCAAAGTTGCCGCACACTGCCTGCTCGACAACCCCCTGTGCGTAATGTTCGTGCGACGTAGCTTCCCTGGCTCACTCGTTGGGCAGTAAGTAGAGGGGCAGGGACGAGGAGGCTGGCATGTGATGGGCGCCCATGGCCTTCCTGGTGTGTCCACCGCTGCCGTACGCTGTGCTAGCAGCCCATGCCGTGCCTGCTCGAGGCTGCCGAGGCACGTCTCCCGTGCCCAGGGTCCATGCGACGCGGCTCCCCTGGCTCGGACGCTTGGCACAATTTCGGGGGTAGGGAAGGAGGGGACTGGCATACGATGGGCGCCCGTGGCCTTGCTAGTATGCCCATCGCTACCGCACGTTAGGGAAGTAGCCCATGCCGTGCCTGCTGGGGACTGCCGAGGCATGCCTCCCATGCTCAGGGTCCATGCGACGCGGCTCCCCTGGCTTGCTCGCTGGACACAACGTTGAGGGTCGAGAACGAGGGGGCGGGCTCATGATGGGCGCCACTGGCCTTACTGGCGCACCCACCGCTGCTGCTCGCTGGGAACTTGGCCCATGCCGTGCCTGTTGGGGGCCGTCGAGGCATGCCTCCTGTGTTCAGGGTCGTGCGACGTGGCTTCCCTTGCTCGCTCTCTGGGTACTACGTCGAGGGTCGGGGACGAGGGGGCTTGCACGTGATGGGCGCCCATGGCCTTGCTGGTATGCCCACTACTGCCGCACACTAGGGAAGCAGCCCATGCTGTGCCTGCTGGGGAACGCCAAGGCATGTCTTGCGTGCCCAGGGTCCGTGTGTCTCGGCTCCCCTGGCTCATTTGCTTTGCACTACATTGAGGGACCGGGACGATGGGGCTGGCTGGCGATGGGCGCCTGTTGCATGGCTGGTGCGCCCACCGCTGCCACACGGTGGGCACTTGGCATATGCCGTGCCTGCTGGGGGTTGTCGACGTCTGTCTCCCATGCCTAGGGCCCGTGCGACGTGGTTCTCCTGGCTCGCTCGCTGGGCACTACATTGAGGGTCGGGGACGAGGGGGCTGGCTCTCGATGGGCGCCACTGGCCTTGCTGGTGCACCCACCGCTGCTGCTCGCTGGGCACTTGGCCCATGCCATGCCTGCTGGGAGCTGCTGAGGCATGCCTCTCGTGTGCAGTGTCCATGCGACACGGCTCCCCTGGCTCGCTCTCTGGGCACTACATCGAGGGTCGGTGACGAGGCGGCTGGATCACGATGGGCACCACTGGCCTTGCTGACATGCCCACAGCTGCCGCATTCTGGGCGCTTGGCCCATGCCATGCCTGCTCAGAGCTGCCGGGGCATGCCTCCCGTGACCAGGGCCCATATGACACGACTCCCCTAGCTTGCTCGCTGGGCAGTAAGTCGAGGGGCAGGGACGATGGTGCTCTCTGGTGATAGGCGCCCGTGGCCTGGCTAGCGCGACCAAACTTGCCGTACGTTGGGCAAGCTGCCCATGCCGTGCCTGTTGGGGGCTGCCAAGGAATCCTCCCGTGCCAAGGGTCCATGCGATGCGGCTCCCCTGGCTCGCCCACTGGGCACCATGTCGAGGGGCAGGGACGAGGGGGCTTGTACGCGATGGGCGCCCGTGGCCTTGCTGGTGTGCCCACCTCTACCGCACACTAGGCAAGCAGCCCTTGCCATGCCTGCTGGAGGCTGCCAATGCATTCCTCTGGTACCACAGGTCCGTGCGACGTGGATCCCCTCACTCGCTCGCGAGGCAGTAAGTCGAGGGGCAGGGACGTGGGGGCTGGCTTGCGATGGGAGCCCGTGGCCTGGCCTGCACACCCACCTTTGCCGAACGCGGCTCAAGCAACCCATGTGATGCCTGCTGGGGGCTGCCGAGTCATACCTCCCGTACCCAGGGTCTGTGCGACACGGCATCCTTGGCTTGCTCGCTGGGCACCATGTCGAGGGGCAGGGACGATGGGGCTGGCACGCAATGGGCACCCGTGGCCTTGCTGGTGTGCCTACTACTATCGCACGCTAAGCAAGCAGCCCTTGCCATGCCTGTTGGGGGGCTGCCGAGGCATTCCTTCAGTGCCACAGGTCCGTGCGACGCAGATCCGCTAGCTCACTCGTTAGGCAGTAAGTCAAGGGGTAGGGACGAGTACGCTGGCTCGCGATGGAAGCCCGTGGCCAGGCTTGCGCGCCCACCGCTGCTGAACGCTGCTCAAGCAACCCATGCCATGCCTGCTGGGGGTTGCCAAGTCATGCCTCCTGTACCCAGGGTCCGTGTGACGTGGCACCCCTGGCTCGCTCGCTGGGCACTATGTCGAGGTTCAGGACTGAGGGGACTGGCTCACTATGGGCGCCACTGGCCTGGCTGGAACGCCCACCGCTGCCACACGCTGGGCACTTGGCCCATGATGTACCAGTTAGGTGACTGCCGAGGCAAGCCTCCCATGCCCAAGGTCCTTGCCATGTGACTCCCCTGGCTTGCTCGCTGGGCACCATGTCGAGGGGTAGGGACGAAGGGGTTGGCCGGCAATGGGTGCCCGTGTCCTAGCTGGCGCGCCTACCACTGCGGCATGCCGCTGGGCCCTTGGCCTTTGTCGTGCCTGCTGGGCGCTGCCGAGGCATGCCTCCAGTGCCAAGGGTCCATGCGATGCAACTCCCCTGGCTCGCTCTCTGGGAACCATGTCGAGGATCAGGGACGCGGGGGCTGGCACGCAATGGGCACTCGTGGCCTTGCTGGTGTTCCCACCGCTGCCGCGCGCTAGGGAAGCTGCCCATGTCGTGCCTGCTGGGTACTGTCGAGGCATGCCACCCAAGCTGAGGGTCCATGCGATGCGGCTCCCCTGGCTTACTCACTGGGCACAACGTCGAGGTTCAGGGACGAGGGGGTGGGATCGCGATGGGCGCCACTGACCTTGCTGGCGTACCCACCGCTACTGCTCGCTGGGCACTTGGCCCATGTCGTGCCTGCTGGGGGCTGCCAAGGCATGCCTTCCGTCTGCAGGGCCCTTGCGATGCGGCTCCCCTGGCTCGCTCCTTGGGCACCATGTCGAGGGGCAGGGACGAGGGGGCTGGCATGCGATTGGCACCCGTGGCCTTGCTGATGTGCCCACCGCTACCGCACGCTAGGCAAGCAGCCCTTGCCATGCCTGCTGGGGGCTGCCGAGGCATTCCTCCGGTGCCATAGGTCCGTGCGACGCGGATCCGCTAGCTTGCTTGCTGGGCAGTAAGTCGAGGGGCAGGGACGAGGGGGCTGGCTCGCGATGGGGGCCCGTGGCCAGGCTTGCGCGCCCACCGCTGCCGAACGCTGCTCAAGCAACCCATGCCATGCCTGCTGGGGGCTGCCAAGTCATGCCTCTGTCGCCAGGGTCCGTGCGATGTGGCACCTCTGGCTCGCTTGCTGGGCACTATGTTGAGGTTCGGGCATCAGGGGGTTGGCTCGTTATGGGCGCCACTAGCCTGGCTGGAGCTCCCACCGGTGCCGCACGCTGGGCACTTGGCCCATGATGTGCCAGTAGGGTGACTGTCGAGGCAAGCCTCCCATGCCCAGGGTCCTTGCGACGCGGCTCCCCTGGCTCGCTCGCTAGGCACCATGTCGAGGGGTTGGGACGAGAGGGTTGGCTCGCAATAGGTGCCCGTGTCTTAGCTGACGCGCCCACCGCTGCGGCATGCCGCTGGGCCCTTGGCTCATGTTGTGCCTGCAGGGCGCTTCCTAGGCATGCCTCTAGTGCCAAGGGTCCATGCGATGCAGCTCCCCTGGCTCGCTCGTTGGGCACCATGTCGAGGGGCAAGGACGAGGGGGCTGGCACGCAATGGGCACCTGTGGCCTTGCTGGTGTGCCCACCGCTGCCGCACTCTAGGGAAGCAACCCATGTCGTGCCTCCTGGGGACTGCCGAGGCATGCCACCCATGCTCAGGGTCCATGCGAAGCGGCTCCCCTGGCTTGCTCACTGGGCCCCACGTCGAGAGTCGAGGACGAGGGGGTAGGCTCGCGATAGGCGCCAATGGCCTTGTTGGCGCACCCATCGCTGCTGCTCGCTGGGAACTTGGCCCATGTCGTGCCTGCTGGGGGCTGCCAAGGCATGCCTCCCGTCTGCAGGGTCCATGCGATACAGCTCCCTTGGCTCACTCGCTAGGCACCATGTCGAGGGGCAGGGACGAGGGGGCTGGCATGCGATGGGCACCCGTGGCCTTGCTGGTATGCCTACCGCTGCCACACGCTAGGGAAGCAGCCCATGCCGTGCCTACTGGGAGCTGCCGAGGCATGCCTCCTATGACCAAGATCCATACGACGTAGCTCCCCTAGCTCGCTCGCTGGGCAATAGGTCGAGGGACACTGACGAGGGTGCTCTCTCGTGATGGGCACCCGTGGTCCAGCTGGCGTGCCCACCGTTGCCACATCCTGGGCAAGCAGCCCATGCCATGCCTGCTAGAGATTGCTGAGGCATTCCATCCGTGCCCAAGGTCCATGCGACTCGGCTCCCCTGGCTCACTCGCTAGACACCATGTTGAGGGGCAGGGATGAGGGGGTAGCTCACGACAAGCACTCGTGGCTAGGCTAGTGCGCTCACCGCTGCCACACACTGGGCAAGCAGCCCATGCCATTCCTACTGGGGGCTGCTGAGAAATGCCTCCCATGCCCAGGGTCCATGCGACGTGGCTCCCCTGGCTAGCTCACTGGGCACAACGTCCAGGGTCGGGGACGAGGGGGCTGGCACGCGATGGGAGCCCGCGGCCTTACTGGTGTGCCCATCGCTGCCGAACGCTGGGCAAGAAGCCCATGCCGTGCCTGCCGGGGGGTGCCGAGTAACGCCTCCCATTCCCATGGTCCGTGCAACGTGGCTCCCCTGGCTCACTCGTTGGGCACTACGTCGAGGGTCGGGGACGAAGGGGCTAGCTCGCGATGGGCGCCACTCGCTTGCATGGCGCACCCACCGCTGCCACATGCTCGGCACATGGCCCAGGACATGCCTACTGGGGGCTGTCGAGGCATGCCTTCTGTGCCCAGGGTCCGTGCGACATGGCTACCCTGGCTCGCTAACTGAGCACTACGTCGAGGGACAAGGAAAACGGGACCGGCTCGCGATCGGGGCCTGTGGCCTGGTTGGCGCGCCCGCCGCTGCCGCACGCTGGGCACTTGGTCCATGCCGTGCCTGCTGGATGTTGCTATCGTGTGCCACCCGCGCATTGGGTCCATGCAACGTGGCTCCCCTGGCTCGCTCGCTGGGCACTACGTCGAGTGCCAGGGACACGGGGGCTGGCTCGCGATAGGCACCCGTTGCCCAGTTTGCGTACCCACCGTTGCCCCACGCTGGGGAAGTAGCCCATGCCGTGCCTGCTGGGGGCTGTCGAGGCATTCCATCCCTGCCCAGGGTCCGTGGGACTCGGCTCCCCTGGCCCTAGGCACTACGTCAAGGGACAGGGACAACGGGGCTGGCTCGCGATGGGCGCCAGTGGCTTGGCTGGCGGGCCAACCACTGCCGCACACTGGGCACTTGGCCCATGCCGTGCCTGCTGGAGGCTGCTGTCATGTGCCTCTCATGCATAGGGTCCGTGCGACGTGGCTCCCCTGGCTCACTCGCTGGGCACTATGTCGAAGGTTAGGGACGAGGGGGCTAGCTCGCAATGGGCTCCCGTGGCCCAGTTGGCATACCCACCATTGCCGCACGCTGGGCAAGCAGCCCATGCCGTTCCTGCTGGGGACTGCCGAGGCATTCCATCCGTGCCCAGGGTCCGTGCGACTTGGCTCCCTTGGCTCGCTCGTTGGACACCATGTCGAGGGGCAAGGACGAGGGGGTGGCTCACGACAGGCACTCGTGGCCAGGCTAGCGCGCTCACCGCTTCCACACACTGGGCAAGCAGCCCATGCCGTGCCTGCTGGGGCTGCTGAGGCATGCCTCCTGTGCCCAGGGTTAGTGCGACGCGGCTCCCCTGCCTCGTTCTCTGGGCAGTAAGTAGAGGGGCGGGGATGAGGGGGCTGGCTCGCGATGGGCGCCCGTGGCCTGGCTGGTGCACCCACCGCTGCCATACGCTGGGCAAGCAGCCCATGCTGTGCCCTGCTGCAGGCTGCCGAGGCATGCTTCCCGTGTCTAAGGTCCGTGTAACATGGCTCCCCTGGCTCGCTCACTAGGCACCATGTCGAGGGTCAAGGACCAAGGGGCTGGCAAGCTATGGGCGTCAGTGGACTGGCTGGTGTTCCCATCGCTGCCGCACGCTGGGCAAGCTGCCCGCGCCGTGCCTGCTGGGGGTTGGCAAGGCATGCCTCCCGTGCCCAGTGTCTGTGTGACGCAACTCCCCTGGCTCGCTTACTGGGCAGTACTTTATCATGGGACAACATCGAGGGACAAGTTTCTATTAGATTTTTATATTTTTTATTGGAGCGACACTTGGTTCCCTAATGCTTCCAGATATGTTTCGAAGTGTTTTTCCCTTGTGTTTTTCAGTCTCTACAAGCCCAAAGGACTTTCTTCTTTCTCCAGGTCATTATCTTGAGGGAAGATTTCAGACCTCGGGGCATCGATTGCCGAAAAGAGAGGGACAATTGTTGTAGGGGTTCGCGGGGGGGGAGGGGGGGAGGGAAGAATCGAAGCGACAAAGGGTTGAATCTTTGTGGATCGTGGCAGTAAGGCCACTCTGCCACTTACAATACCCCATCACATATTTAAGTCGTCTGCAAATGATTTTACTCGTTGCTCGGTGGGAATCACACTTCAAGGCAGCCCGTGAGGCTCCTCCGCCGCATGGGCTTGGCCAATGACACGTGCCTTTGGGGGCCGGGAGGCCCCTACTGCAGGTCGATAATCAGGCGACGGGCATATGCATTGCTTCTAGCCTGGGTTCTGACTTAGAGGTATTCAGTCATAATCCAACGCACGATAGCTTCACGCCACTGGCTTTTCAACCAAGCACGATGACCAATTGTGCAAACCCAGCTCATGTTCCCTATTGGTAGGTGAACAATCCAACACTTGGTGAATTCTACTTGACAATGATAGGAAGAGCCAACATCGAAGGATCAAAAAGCAACGTCGCTATGAACTCTTGGCTGCCATAAGCCAGTTATCCTTGTGGCAACTTTTTTGACACCTCTAGCTTCAAATTTCAAAGGTCTAAAGGATCGATAGGCCACGCTTTCACGGTTCATATTCATACTGGAAATCAGAATCAAACGAGCTTTTACCCTTTTGTTCCACACGAGATTTCTATTCTCGTTGAGCTTATCTTAGGATACCTACGTTATCTTTTAACAGATGTGTCACCCCAGCCAAACTCCCCACCTAACAATGTCTTCCACCCGAATTGGCCCACCGAAGCCGACCTCGTGTCCAAAAAGAGGGGCGATGCCCCACCTCCGATTCACGGAATAAGTAAAATAATGTCAAAAGTAGTGGTATTTCACTTTCGCGGTTTTCGGTTCCCACTTATCCTACACCTCTCAAGTCATTTCATAAAGTCGGACTAGAGTCAAGCTCAAAAGGGTCTTCTTTCCCTGCTGATTTCGCCAAGCCTGTTCCCTTGACTGTGGTTTCGCTGGATAGTAGACAGGGATGGTAGGAATCTCGCTAATCCATTCATACACGTCACTAATTAGATGACGAGGCATTTGGGTACCTTAAGAGAGTCATAGTTACTCCTGCCGTTTACCCGCGCTTGGTTGAATTTTTTCACTTTGACATTTAGAGTATTGGGCAGAAACCACATTGCATGAGCATCCACAAGGACCATCACAATGCTTTGTTTTAATTAAACAGTTAGATTCTCCTTATCCGTATCAGTTCTAAGTTGGTTGTTTGACGCCCGGGGAAGGCCCCTGAAGGAACCGTTCCCAATCCGTCCCCCGACCGACACGCGGCGACCCGCTCTCGCCCTGGAGCAGCTCTAGCAGTCCACCAACAGCCGACGGGCTCGGGACTGGGACCTCCATGCCCAGCCTTCAAAGGCAATCCTTTTTCCAAGGTTACGGATCCATTTTGTCGACTTCCCTTGCCTACATTGTTCCATCAACCAGAGGCTGTTCACCTTGGAGACCTGATGTGGTTATGAGTACGACCGGGCGTGAGAGGCACTTGGTCCTCTAGATTTTCAAAGGCCACCGGGAGACGAATCTTGGGCAATGTGCGGTGCTTTTTCAGCCGCTGGACCCTACCTCCAGCTGAGCCGTTTCCAGGGTGGGCAGGCTGTTAAATAGAAAAGATAACTCTTTTTAGGGCCCCCACCGACGTCTCCGGACTCCCTAACGTTATTATCAACTGCCACATCCTAGTTTTGAAATTTTAACCGGATCACCTTTCGAAGTTCGCGTCGAGGTGCTATCCAACGGGCTTCCCCCGTCTCTTAGGATCGACTAACCCATGTGCAAGTGCCATTCACATGGAACCTTTCCCCTTTTCAGCCTTCAAAGTTATCATTTGAATATTTGCTACTACTACCAAGATCTGCACAGATAGCAGCTCCGACCAAGCTCGCTGCCCTGGGTTTTACGGCAACCACCGCCCCCTTCTACTCATTGGGGCTTGGCCATTGCCCCAACGGCGGGGTATAGGTCACGCGCTTCAGCGCCATTCATTTTTCAAGCTAGTTGATTTGGCAGGTGAGTTGTTACACACTCCTTAGCGGATTTTGACTTCCATGACCACCGTCCTGCTGTCTTAATTGACCAACACCCTTTGTGGGTTCTAGGTTAGCGTGCAGTTAGGCACCATAACCCAGCTTTCGGTTCATCCCGCATCGCCAGTTCTGCTTATCAAAAATGGCCCCCTTAGAGCTCTCGATTTCGTGGAACGACTCAACGAAGCAGCCGACCCGTACTACCTATTTAAAGTTTGAGAATAAGTCGAGGGCATTGCGCCCCCGATGCCTCTAATCACTTGCTTTACCCGGTAAAACTCGCATCTAAGCTCCAACTATCCTGAGGGAAACTTTAGAGGGAACCAGCTACTAGACGGTTTGATTAATCTTTCATCCCTATACCCAATTCAGACGAAGATTTGCACGTCAGTATCGCTGTGGGCCTCCACCAAGTTTCCTTTGGCTTCACCCCGCTCAGGCATGGTTCACCATCTTTTGGGTCTCGACAAGCATGCTCGCATTCGAACCTTTCTTGAAAGATCGAGGTTGGTCAGTGGTGCACCAGCGAGGGATCTCGCCAATCAGCTTCCTTGCGCCTTATGCATTTACTCACCCGTTGACTCGCACGCATGTCAAACTCCTTGGTCCGTGTTTCAAGATGGGTCAAATGGGGAGCCTACTTGCCGACGCTGGGAGCGCGCAGGTGCCAAAGCACTGCCGCGATGGTGCGTGATGCCAGCCACGATCTTAATGATGACGTCTTTGCGAGCGTATCAAAGTCTTAGGCTTGGGTCGCCATCGCGATCCCTGTCAGTCCACACCTCGAGTTGATCGGCGGATCGGCTCATGGCTGTTTCACATCTGACCGAGCTAGCCCCCATCCACTTCCCTCCCGATAATTTCAAGCACTCTTTGACTCTCTTTTCAAAGTCCTTTTCATCTTTCCCTCGCAATACTTGTTTGCTATCGGTCTCTCGCCCGTATTTAGCCTTGGACGGAATTTATCGCCCTATTAGGGATGCATTCCTAAACAACCCGACTCATCGACAAAGCCTCGTGGTGCGACAGGGTCCAGACGGGACGGGGCTCTCACCTTCTCTGGCACCCCTTTTTAGGGGACTTGGGCCCCTGTCCGTCGCTGAGGATGCTTCGCCATACTATAATTTGGGAGCTGAGGGCACACGATTTTCAAGCTGGGCTTTTCTCGGTTCGCTTGCCATTACTAGGGGAATCCTTCTTAGTTTCTTTTCCTCCACTTATTGATATGCTTAAACTCAGCGGGTGCTCCCACCTGATCTGAGGTCACATCTCGATCGATCGATCGTTGGGTCTGTGAGTCGCGAGTGAGCGATGCGCGCACGAGGGAGCATGAGGTTTTCTCTACCACCGCCAAGCCGTGATGTGACGTCGCTTGAGGCTCTTTTTTAAGCCAACCGTGAGCCAAAGGTGCACAGGAGGCCAACATCCACCCCTGCGATCGGGGGCGACAGTGCTTGACACCTAGGCAGACGTGCCCTTGGCCTGATGGCTTCAGGCGTAACATGCGCTCAAAGACTTGATGGTTCACGGGGTTCCGCAATTCACACCAAGTATCGCATTTGGCTACGTTCTTCATTGATGCGAGAGCCGAGATATCCGTTGTCGAGAGTCATTTTAGACATCGTCTAGGAATGACACAACTGCCAGTCACGCACCGAAATCGGGGCGACTGGGGTGTGCCTTTTCATTCAAGTTCCTTGGCACATCCCGCGTTGTGGGTTTTGTTGTTGCGCGCGATGAGGGGCTTAGGCGTGAGCCCACGCACCCTTGCCGCACGAGGTGGGATGAGGGGCTCAAGAGCCCTTCGCCCCGTCGATGTGTTTACAACGTGTTCGCGGGTCATTTTGCTGAGCGAGTTTTTGACAATGATTCTTCCACAGGTTCACCTTCGGAAACCTTGTTACGACTTCTCCTTCCTCTAAATGATAAGGTTCAGTGGACTTCTCGTGACGTCGCAAGCGGTGAATCGTCGACGTCGCTGTGATCCAAACACTTCACTGGACCATTCAATCGATAGGAGCGACAAGTGGTGTGTGCAAAAGGCAGGGACGTAGTCAACGCGAGCTGATGACTCGTGTTTACTAGGAATTCCTCGTTAAAGACCAACAATTGCAATGATCTATCCCTATCACGATTAAATTTCAAGCATTACCTGGCCCTGTCGGCAAAGGCTATAAACTCGTTGAATGCATCAGTGCAGTGCGCGTGCGACCCAGAACATCTAATAGCATCATAGACCACCTCAATGTAGCTAGTTAACAGGTTGAGGTCTCATTCATTAAAGGAATTAACCAGACAAATCGCTTCACCAACTAAGAACGACCATGCACCACCATCCATAGAATCAAGAAAGAGCTCTCAGTCTGTTAATCCTTACTATGTCTAGACCTATTAAGTTTCCCCGTGTTGAGTCAAATTAAGCAGCAGGCTCCACTCTTGGTGGTGCCCTTCGTTCAATTCCTTTAAGTTTTAACCTTGTGACCATACTCCCCTCGGAACCCAAAGACTTTGATTTCTCATAAGGTGCCAGCGGAGTCCTAAAAGCACCATCCGTTGATCCCTGGTTGGCATCGTTTATGGTTAAGACTAGGACAACATCTGATAGTCTTTGAGCCCCCAACTTTCATTCTTGATTAATGAAAACATCCTTGGCAAATACTTTCGTAGTTGTTCGTCTTTCATAAATCCAAGAATTTCACCTCTGACTATGAAATATGAATGCCCCCGATTGTCCCTGTTAATCATTACTTTAATCCCGAAGGCCAACAGAATAGGATCAAAATCCTATGATGTTGTCCCATGCCAATGTATTCAGAGCGTAGGCTTGCTTTGAGCACTCTAATTTCTTCAAAGCAGCAGCGTCAGAGGCACGACCCAGCCAATTAAGGCCAAGAGCGCATCACCGGCAGTAGGGATGAGCCAACCGGTGCATACTGTAGGAGAACTGGCCGACCCATCCCAAGGTCCAACTATGACCCATCCCAAGGAAGAGAATATTATTCCTTGTACTCTTTATAATAGAAATACAACACTTATATATACTAGGTAGTAGCCTACTAATCAAGGAGTAGATTGCTCCTTGATATATGGTAATAGCTTACCAATCAAGGAGTAGATTACTCCTTTCCTATTATAGACAATAATATTATAGCTAGTATATCTAAAAATAATCTACTTTAATTTTCAACATAAGATTTTCTAACACTCCCCCTCAAGCTGGAGCATAGATGTCTATCATGCAAAGCTTGCCACTCAATCTGTGGAAATCTTCCTTCTTAAGTGCTTTAGTAAACATATCAGCAATTTGATCTCTTGAAGGTGTAAAAGGAGTGCAAATTTTCTTGTCAGTAACTGCATTTCTCACAAAATGACAATCGACTTCTATATACTTTGTTCGTTCATGAAAAACAGGATTGCTTGCAATATGAATTGCAGCTTGATTATCACAATGCATAGGAATAGGACCTGAATAGGTGATACCAAAATCTTTGAGGAGAGCTTTCAACCAAATCAGCTCACGTGTAGTTTGAGCCATGGCACGATATTCTGCTTCAGCACTAGATCTTGAGATAGTTATCTGTTTCTTACTCTTCCAAGTTATTAGATTCCCACCCACAAAGGTACAATATCCAGATATAGATTTTCTATCACTTTTGTCACCAACATAGCTAGCATTAGAATAGTCAACTAATTTCACATGATTGTTATTTTTAAATCATAATCCTTTTCCTGGAGATTTCTTTATATATCTTAAAATGTTGCAGGCAGCCTCCCAATGACCTTTTTTAGGCTGGTCCATGAATTGATTAATCAAACCCATGGCATGCATAATGTCTGGTCTAGTAACTGTCAAGTAAATAAGCTTCCCAACAAGTCTTCTATATTGTCCATAGTCTGCAAAGTCATCATCCTCCTTCCACGGATCAAGATTAGGTTCCATTGGTGTATCCAACGGTTTTGCACCAAGTAAACCTACTTCTTGTAATAGATCAGTTGCATACTTTCTTTGAGACAGTACTACACCTTCTTTGCCATGAGCAACTTCAATATCAAGAAAGTACCTTAATTGACCAAGATCTTTTGTGACAAATTATTGGTGCAAATGTTTCTTGGTTCTTCGATTCCATTTACATCACTACCTGACAAGAGTATATCATCAACATAAACAATAAATATTACAATCCCCAATGAACTATGTTTTACAAAAATTGAATGATCAGCTTGAGTTCGCTTGAATCCTGCTACAAAAACAACTTGGTTAAACTTATCAAACCAAGCTCTAAGACTGTGCTTCAATCCATAAATAGCCTTGTTAAGCTTACATACTAAGTGAGTCTCCTTGTGAGCAACAAAGCCTGGTGGTTGCTCTATATAAACTTCCTCATTCAAATCTCCGTAAAGAAATGCATTCTTGACATCTAGTTGATACCGCGGCCAATCACGATTAACTGTAACTGAGATGGCCACATGAATAGAGTTCAACCTGGCAACAGGTGAAAAGGTTTCAAAGAAGTTAATACCTGGTGTCTGCGTGTATACTTTTGTAACTAGTTGGGCTTTATATTGATCAACAAAACCATTAGGATTGTATTTGACTGTCAAGACCCAATGACAAGCAACAGGTGAAACTCCTTCAGGTAAAGGTACCAAGTCCCATGTGTTTCTACTGAGAAGAGTTGACATTTCCTCATCATGGCCTATTTTCAATTATAATCTTGAACTGCCTCTGAATAATTCTTAGGAATAGACATAGTTGACAAAGATAAAGCTAAGTAATGAAAAACAGGACCAAGCTGATTAAAGGAAATAACATTACCAATAGAATGTTAGGTACAAGAGCGTTTACCTTTTTGGAGAGCTATTGGCAAATCATCAAGATCATCAGCAGAAGGTAATGAAGGAGATGGCTATGAGGTAGGAGGAGTTTGCAACTTATTCCTTCTAGTGTAAACTTGGATAGGTTTTGAAGAAGGTAGAGTCACGGGAGACGGTGTTACTATGGTAGGAAGAGGAACTAACTCTTTGACTTTAGAGTTTTTAAAAAATGATTCCGACTCAAAAAATGTGACATCAGCAAAAACAAAAATTCTTTTTGACACTGGATCATAACATTTATAACCTTTTTGAGTTCGAGGATATCCTAAGAAAACATAATGGATGGCCTTAGGAGACAATTTATACATACCAGTTTCAAATAAATGAACGAAGCAAACACACCAAAAATTCGCGGAGTTAGAGAAAAGAGTGGACAATCTGGAAAAAGACATTTAAAAGGAATGTCACCTGCAAGAGTTGAAGATGGCATCTAATTAATGAGAAATCCAGCAGTGAATACGGCATCACTCCAAAAGTATTTGGGTACATTCATTTGAATCATAATAGTACGAGCAACATCAAGAAGATATCTGTTTTTACGTTCTGCCATACCATTTTGTTATGGAGTATGAGCACATGATGATTGGTGAATAATGCCATTTGCAAAACAAAAAAGAGAGAAGTCAATTTTCATATATTCTAAGGCATTATCAGATCATAAAATACGAATACTGGTAGAAAATTGAGTCTTTATTTCATTATAAAACGTTTAAAATACATCAAAAACATGAGACCTGTCTTTTAGCAAATAAACCCAAGTCATTCAAGAATAATCATCCACAAAAGTGATAAAATACTAATGACCAGACAAAGTAGGATAATGACAAGGCCCCTATACTTCGGAGTGAACTAAATCAAAAGGACTTAAACTTCAACTCTCTCTAGGAGAAAAAGATGACCTATGATGTTTTCCCAACTGACATGAATCACAGTTTATTAAAGTAGTAGACTTAACAAAAGGTACTATTTTTTTTAGCTTGAAAAAATTAGGATGACCTAAACAACAATGCCAATCATAAGGAGACACACCACCAGTAACAGCAGCAACAGAAGAATTAAGAAAATAAACACCTGCTGATTCAGAGCCTTGTCCATTTAATGTATTTGTCTGAAGATCCTGAAAAATACAATGAGTAGGAAAGAAGGTTACAGAACAATTTAAAGATTTTGTGATTTGATTTACTGAGAGAAGATTAAATGATAATTTAGGAACATGTAACACTTGATTAAGTGTAAGAGAAGGAGTATGAATAGTACCAAACCTAGAGACAATAGAAATAGACCCATCAGCAACAGTAATTGGTGATAGAGATTGACAAGGAGTAAAAGTATGAAACTGATGTTGGTCCCCAGTCATGTGATTTGATGCACCAGAATCTATTAACCAAGAGTTATTAGAAAGAGTTGCAAGTGTAGCGGTACCTGTTTGGAGGGTATGTGAGGCAATAGAATTAGGTTATGATTCAATTAACCATTCATACTCCACCTTAGAAATCTGAATAACATCATCAAGTCCAATTAAAGAAACAGAACCATCAGAAGTGAATGTAGCAGTAGCTACCTTATGAGTGTTGTGCTTTTTAGTATGTTTGGTAGCCCATTCAGGTTTACCATGCTTGTCTCAACATGCATCTTCAGTGTGATTTCCTTTGCCACAAAAATCACATTTTCTATCACGTCCTTTACTCTTTCCAATATTGTGCCCACATCCTTGTGCGAACATGGCAGAATGTTCAAGAGTAATAGGTGAAGATGATAGAGTTAAAGAGGCTGATTACAAGCGAAAGAAGACTGCTTGAAGAGTAGGCATTGTGCTTTCTCCAAGTAATTGACTTTTGAGAGTATTGTATTGGTCATTCAGATTCATAAGAAATCCACAAACAAAGAGATTTTTCCATTGACGTTTTTGAGTTTCTAAATCTTTAGAGAGGGGCTGCAATTCATAGAATTCATTGATAATTCCTCTATAGGCAGCGAAAAATTCTGGAAGGGATTTTTCACTTTGTTTGTTATCAACAAGTTGTTGAAACAAAGAGAAAATTCGAGAATTATTACCATTATTTGAGAATATTTCTTCAATAGAGTCCCACATTTCCTTAACAGTTGATATCAATCCAACAGAGGCAGCAATCTAAGGTTCTAAAGAATTCAGCAGCCATATTTTCACGGCATAATCAGATTGACGCCAAGCTACATATTTGGAATCCTTAGTGTCTATCATCGTTTGAACTAGATGATGATCATGACCTTGAGAACCAAGGAAGGTACGAAATGCTTGAGACCAAAGAGCATAATTTCTACCATTAAACTTTACAGTAGTTCCAACAAAAGCACGCAAATCAGAGTTAGACATATTATTTGACATCTTGAATTGTAGATTCAAGTACCCAAAAATAAAATAAAATAAAATGCACAACCTCAAATACGAAGGCACAACCTCAAAAATAGAGGTACAAAAATAAATCAATCACACAAGAGGGGATTAATTAACCCTCACAAGAAAAGGATTAAGATTAGAATGAACCTTGCTCTGATACCATGTAAATAGGTAGAATTTTAGAGAAGAGAATATTATTCCTTGTACTCTTTACAATAGAAATACAACACCTATCTATACTAGATAACAGCCTACTAATCAAGGAGTAGATTACTCCTTGATATATGGTAACAGCCTACCAATCAAGGAGTAGATTACTCCTTTCCTATTATAGACAATAATATTACAACTAGTATATCCAAAAATAATCTACTTTAATTTTCAACATAAGATTTTCTAACACCACCCATGCCCAGGGTCCGTGCGACGCGGCTCCTCCGGTTCGTTCATTAAGCACTATGTCGAGGGGTAGGGACGAGGGGCTGGTTCACGATGGGCGCCCGTGGCCTGGCTAGCACGCCTCGCTGTCGCAAACTGGGCAAGCAGCCAATGTTGTGCCTGCTGGGGGTTATCGAGGCATGCCTCCAGTGCCCCAGTGCCCAAGGTCTGTGCAACATGGCTCCGTTGGCTCACTCGTTGGGCACTATGTCGAGGGGTAGGGATGAGGGGGCAGGCACGCCCACTGCTGCCGCACGATTGGCAAGCAGCCCATGCCACGCTTGCTAGGGGCTGCCGAGGCATGCCTCCCATGCCCAAGGTCTATGCGATGCAGCTCCCCTTGTTCGCTCGTTGGGCACTATGTCGAGGGGCAGGGACGAAGGGGCTGGCTCGCGATGGGCACCCGTGACCTAGCTAACGCACCCACGCTGTCACAAGATGGCCAAGCAGCCCATGCCGTACCTGTTGGGGGTTGCCGAAGCATGCCTCCAATGCCCATGGTATGTGCGACGCAGCTCTTTGGCTCGCTCGCGATGCACTATGTCGAGGGACTGGCTCGTGATAGGCGCTCGTGGCTTGGCTTACGCGCCCGCTGTTGGCGCACTCTGAGAAAGCACCCATACTATGCCTGTTGAGGACTGCCGAGGCATGCCTCCGGTGCCCAGGGTCTGTGCAACGCAGCTCCCTGGCTCGCTCGTGATGGATGCCAGTGGCCTGGCTGGCGTACCCATCGCTGCCGCATGCTGGACAAGCAACCCATGCCGTGCCTGCTAAGGGCTACCGAGCCTTGCCTCTCGTGCCCAGGGTCCGTGCGACGCGGCTCCCCTGGTTTGCTCATTGGATAGTATGTCGAGGGGGAGGGACGAGGGGGTTGGCTCGCGATGGTGCCCGTGGACTAGCCGGCGCCCCCACCCCTGTCGCAAGCTGGGCAAGCAGCCCATGCCGTGACCACTGGGGGCTACAGAGGCGTGCCTTCGATGCCCAGGGTCCATGCAATGCGGCACCCCTGGCTCGCTTGTTGGGCACTATGTCGAAGGGCTGGCTCGTGATGGGCGCCTGTGGCCTGGCTGGCCCGCCCATCCCTGCCGCACTCTGGGCAAGCAGCCCATGTCGTGCCTGCTGGGGGTTGTTGGGGCTTGTATCCCGTGCCCAGGGTCCATGCGACACGACTCCCTGGCTCGCCCACAGGGCACTACATCGAGGGGTTGGCTCATAATAGGCGCCTGTGGCCTGGCTTGCGCGCCCACCGCTGTTGCACGCTCGGTAAGCAGCCCATGCCGTGCCTACTAGGGGCTGCCGAGGCATGCCTCCCATGCCTAGGGTCCATGCGATGCAGCACCCTGGCTCGCTCACTAGGCATTATGTCGAGGGGCAGGCTCGTGATAGGCGCCCGTGGCCTAGTTGGCGCACCCAAGGCTGCTACACGCTGCATAAGCAGTCCATGCATTTCCTGCTGGGGCCTGACGAGGCGTGCCTCTTGTGAAAAGTGTCCATGTAATGCGGCTCCCTTGGCTCACTCGCTGGGCACTAAGTTGAGGGGCAGGGACAAGACGGCTGGCTCGCGTGGGCTCCCATGGCCTGGCAAGCGCACTCACCGTTGCCACACACTAGGCAAGCAGCCCATGCAAGGCCTACTGGGGGCTGCTGAGGCATGCCTCCCACGCTCAGGCTCCGTGCGACACAGCAACCTTGGTTCGCTCGCTGGGAACTATGTCGAGGGGCTGGCTTGTGATGGGCATCGGTGGCCTGGCTAGTGCACCTACCGCGATCGCAAGTTGGGCAAGTAGCCCTTTTTGAGCCTGCTGGGGGATGTAGAGGCATGGCTCCCATGCCCATGGTCCGTGCGACGCGGCTCCCATGGCTCGCTCGCTAGGTAGTATATTGAGGGGCTGGCTCGTGATGAGCGGCCATGGCTTGGCTGGCGCGCCCACCGCTGTCACAAGCTGGGCAAGTAGCCTATGTCGTGCCATCTAGAGTCTGTTGAGGCATGCCTCCCGTGCCCAGGGTCCATGCGATGCGGCTCCCCTGGCTTGCTCACTAGGCACAATGTCAAGGGGTTGGATCACAATGGGCGCTCGTGGCCCAACTGGCACGCTTATTACCCCCGCACGATGGTCAAGCAGCCCATGCCATGCCTGTTGGGGGCTACTGAGGCATGCTTCCGTGCCCGGGGTCCGTGTGACATGGCTCCCCTGTCTTGCTCGCTGGGCACCATTTCGAGGGGCAAGGATGAGGGGGCTGGCTCACGATGGGCACCCGTGGCCTGACTGGCTCACCAACCGCTGTCTCAAGCTAGGCAAGCAGCCTATGCCATGCCTACTGGGGGTTGTCGAGGCATGCCTCACGTGCCCAGGGTCCGTGCGACTCGACTCCCAGGCTCGCTCACGGTGCACTACGTCGAGGGGCTGGCTCGTGATGGGCGCCCATGGCCTGGCTAGCACATCCATCACTACCGCACGATGGGCAAGCAGCCCATGCCACACCTGCTGGGAGCTACCGAGGCATGCCCCTTGCCCATGGTCCGTGCGACGCAGCTCCCCTGGTTCGCTCGTTGGGTACTATGTCGACGGGCAAGGACGAGGGGCTAGCTTGTGATGGGTGCCCATGGCCAGGTCAAGGATCAGTGTAATGCGGCTCCTCTGGCTCGCTCGTTGAGCACTATGTTGAGGTTCAGCAACGAGGGAGTTGGCTCACCATAGGCTCCCGTGGCCTGGCAAGCGCGCCGACTGCTGTCGCACGCTGGGCAACCAGCCCATGCCGTGCCTGGTGGGGGCTGCCAAGGCATGCCTCCCATGCCAAGGGTCCGAGCGACGCTGCTCCCCTGGTTCATTTGCTGGGCACCATGTCGAGGGGCCGGGAAGAGGGAGCTAGCAAGTGATTAGCGCCCTTAGCCAAGCTGGCGCGCCTACCGCTGCCGCACACTGGGCAAGCAGCCCATGAAGTACCTGCTGGGGGCTGCCGAGGCATGGCTCCCGTGCCCAGGGTGCATATGACGCGGCTCTCTTGGCTCGCTCGCCAAGCTCCGTGTCGATGGGCAAGGACGAGGGGGCTGGCTCACGATGGGCGCCCGTGGCCTGCTTGGCGCACCCACCGCTGCCGCACGTGGGGCAAGCAAACCATGCCGTGCCTGTGGGGGGCTGCCAAGGCATGCCTGCCGTACGTAGGTTTCGTGCAACGTGAATCCCCTAGCTCTCTCGCTGGGCAATAAGTTGAGGGGCAGGGACATGGGGGCTGTCTTGCGATGGGCACCCGTGGCCTATCTTGCGCGCACACTACTGCTGTACGCTAGGTAAGCAGCCCATGGCGTGCCTGCTGGGGGCTTTAAAGGCACGGCTCTCGTGCCTAGGGTCCGTGTGATGCAGCTCCCTTGGCTCACCAGCTGGGCGCTACGTCGAGGGTCAGGGACAAGGGGGTTGGCTCGTGATGGGTGTCGCTGGCCTGGCTGGCGTGCCCACCGCTGCAGCATGCTGGGCACTTGGCCCATGCCATTCCCGTTGGGGGTTGTCGAGGCATGCCTCCGGTGCCCAGGGTCCGTCAAACGCGGCTCCCCTGGTTCGCTTGCTGGGCATTACGTCAAGGGGTAGGGACTACGGGGTTGGCTCGCCATGGGCGCCAGTGCCCTGGCTGGCGTGCCCACCGCTGCAGCATGCCGAGCACTTGGCCCATGGCTTGCCTGTTAAGGGCTGCCGATGGGTGCCTCCCGTGCCCAGGGACCATGTGACGCGGCTCCCCTGGCACGCTCGCTTGGCACTACGTAGAGGGTCAGGGATGAGGGGGTTAGGTGGCGTGCCCACCGCTGCCGCATGCTGGGCACTTGGCCCATGCCATACTTATCGTGCCCAGTGTCGATGTGACACGACTCCCCTGGCTCACTCGTTGGGCACTACATTGAGGGTCGATGACGAGGGGGCTGGGTAGCGATGGGCACCACTGGCCTTGTTGGCACGCCCACAGCTGCCATACGCTTGGAACTTGGCCCATGCCGTTCTTGCTAGGGGCTACCGAGGCATGCCTCCCGTGCCCTGGGTCCATGTGACACGGATCCACTGGCTTGCTCGCTGGGCACTACGTCGAGGGTCGGGGATGAGGGGGCTTGCTCGTGATGCGCCTCATTGGCATTGCTGGTGTGCCCACCGTGGCCGTATGCTAGGCAATTGACCCATGCCGTGCTTGCTGGGGGTTGCCGACGCATGCCTTCCAAGCCCACGATCTGTGCAACGCAGCTCCCATGGCTCGCTTGCTGGGCACCATGTCGAGGGGCAGGGACAAGGGGGTTGGCTTACAATGGGCACCCATGGCCTGGCTGGCGCGCCCACCGCTATGGCACGCTGGGCAAGCAGCCCATCCCGTGCCTACTGGGGGCAGCAGAGGCATGCCTCCCGTGCCCAGGGTCCGTGCGACGTGGCACGGCTGGCTCGCTCGCTGGGCACTATATCAAGGGACAAGGACGAATGGGCTAGCTCGCAATGGGCGCCCGTGGTAAGGTCGGCGCACCCACCTCTGCTGCACGCTGGGCAAGCAGCCCGTGCCATGCTAGCTTGGAGCTGCCGAGGCCTGCCACCCTTGCCCAAGGTCCGTGCGACGTGGCTCCCCTAGGTCACTCGCTAGGCACTACGTCAAGGGTCAGGGATGAGAGGGCTGGCTCGCGATGGGCACATGTGGCCTGGCTGGCGCGCCCACCGCTGCCACACATAGGATAAGCAGCCCATGCCATGCCTACTGGGTGCTGTCGAGGCATGCCTCCTTTTGCCCAGTGTCCGTACAACACGACTCCCCTGGCTACCACGATGCGCACTATGTCGAGGGGCAGGCTCGCGATGCACGCCCATGGCCTGGCTGGCGTGCCTACCGCTGTCGCATGCTAGGTAAGCAGAACATGTTGTGCCTGGTTTGGGCTGCCAAGGCATGCCTCCCATGCCCAGGTTTTGTGTGATGCAGCTCTCCTGTCTCGCTCGTCGAGCACTATTTCGAGGGGCTGTCTCGTGATGGGAGCCCGTGGCATGGCTGGCGCGCCCACTACTGCTGCACACTGGGCAAGCAGCCCATGTAGTGCATGTAGGGGGCTTCTGAGGAATGCCTCCCATCCCTAGGGTCCATGTGACGCGGCTCCCCTGGCTCGCTCGCTTGGCACTATGTCGAGGGGTAGGGACGAGTAGGTTGGCTCGCGATGGCCGATCGTGGCCTGGTAGGCGCTACCACCGCTGCCGCACGCTGGGCAAACAGCCCATGCTGTGCCTGGCAGGGGATGCCAAGGCATGCCTCCCGTGCCCATGTTCCATGCGACGCAGCTCCCTTGGCTCGCTCACTGGGTAAGAAGCCCATGCCGTGCCTGCAGGGGGCTGTCATGGCATGCCTCCCGTGCCCAAGGTCGGTGCAACGAGGCTCCCCTGGCTCGCGATGGGTGCTAGTAGCCTGGTTGGCATGCCCACCGCTGCTGCATCTTAGGAAAGCAGCCCATGCCATGCCTGCTGGGGCCTGCCTAGGCATGCCTCCCGTGGTCAGGGTCTGTGCATCGTGGTTCCCCTGGCTCACTTACTGGGCATAATATCGAGGGTCAGGGATGAGGGTGCTGGCTCATGATGGGTGCCTGTGGCCTGGCTAGCATGCCCCCCGCTGTCGCATGCTGGGCAAGTAGCCCATGCTGTTCCTGCTGGGGGCTGCCGAGGAATGCCTCCCGTGCCCAGGGTCCATGCGACGTGGCTCCCATGGCTCACTTGCTGGGCACCATGATAAGGGGCAGGGACAAGGGGGCTGGCTCGCGATGGGGGTCTGTGGGCTGGCTGGTGCGCCCATCGCTGCCGCACGCTGGGCAGGCAGCCCATGCTATGCCTGCTGGGAGCAGCGAGGCATGCCTCCCGTGCCCAGGGTCCACGCGGCACAGCTTTCCTTGCTCACTCGCTCAGCTCCTTGTTGAGGGGCAGGGATGAGGTGGTTGGCTCGCGATGGGCGCACGTGGCCTGGCTGACGCGCCCACTGCTGCCATACGCTGGGCAAGCAACCCATGCCATGTCTGTTGGGGGCTGTCGAGGGATGCCTACCGTGCCCAGGGTCCATGCGACGTGGCTCCCCTTGCTCGCTTGCTGGGTGCCATTTCAAGGGGCTGGGACAAAGGGGCTGGCTCGCGATGGGCGCCCGTGGCCTGGCTGGCGCGCCCATTGCTAACAAACACTGGGCAAGCAACCCATGTCGTGCCTGTTAGGGGCTACTTAGGCTCGCTTGCTGGGCACTATGTCGAGGTTCGGGGACGAGCGGGCCGGCTTGCGATGGGCGCCACTGGCCTGGCTGGCACACCCACCGCTGCCGGGTGCTGGGCAAGTAGCCCATGCTGTGCCTGCAGGGTCCATGCGACACAACCCCCATGGCTGGCTTACTGGGCACCATGATGAGGTGCAGGGACAAGGGGGCTGGCTCGTGATGGGCGCTGGTGGCCTGGCTGGTGTGCCTACCGCTGCCGCATGCTGGGCAGGCATCCCATGCTGTGCCTGCTGGGGGCGACAAGGCATGCCTCCCGCGCCCAGGATCTAAGCGACATGGCTCCCCTAGCTCGCTCGCTGGGTGCCATGTCGAGTGACAGGGACGAGGGGGCTTGCTCGCGATAGGCGCCCGTGGCCTGGCTAGCGTGCCCATCGCTGACTCGCACTGGGCAAGCAGCCCATGCCGTGCCTGCTGGGGGCTGCCGAGGCATGCCTCCTATGCCCAGGGTCTGTGCGACGCAGCCCCATCGCTCACTTGCTGGGCACTATGTCTAGGTTCGGGGACGAGCGGGCTAGCTCGCGATGAGCGCCACCTGCACGCTGGGCACCTGGCCAATGCCGTGCCTGCTGAAGGCTGCCATGGCATGCCTCGCATGCCCAGGGTCCATGCGACGCGGCTCCCATGGCTCGCTCGCTGGGCAGTAAGTCAAGGGGCAGGGATGAGGGGGCTGGCTCGCGATGGGCACCCGTGTCCTTTCTGGCGTGCCCACCACTGCTGCACACTGGGCAAGCAACCCTTGCTGAGCTGCTGGCGGCTGCCGAGGTATGCCTCACATGCCCAGGGCCCATGCAACGTGGCTCCCCTGGCTCGCTCGCTGGGCATTACGTCGAAGGACAGGGACAACGGGGCTGGCTTGCGATGGGCGCCAGTAGCCTGGCTGCCTCCAGTGGTCAGGGTCTGTGCATCGTGGCTCCCCTGGCTAGCTCGTTGGGCACAATGTCAAAGGTCAGGGATGAGGGTGCTGGCTCCCGATGGGTGCCCGTGGCCTTGCTGGCACGCCCACCACTACCGTATGCTGGGCAAGCATCCCATGCCATGCCTGCTGGGGGTTGCTGAGGAATGCCTCCCCTGTCTAGGGTCCATGTGACGCGGCTCTCATGGCTTGCTTGCTGGGCACCATGATGAGGGGCAGGGACAAGGTGGCCTGGCTGGTGCCCCTGCCGCTGCCGCACGCTGGGCATGCAGCCCATGCTGTGCCAGCTGGGGCTGCAAAGCATGCCTCCCGTGCCCAGGATCTATGCAACACGGCTCCTCTGGCTCGCTCGCTGGGTGCCATGTCAAGTGGCAGGGACGAGGAGGGTGGCTCACGATGGGCGCCAGTAGCCTGGCTGGAGTGCCCACCGCTGCTGGACGCTGGGCAAGCAGTCCATGCTCTGCCTGCCTAGGAATGCCTCCCATGGTCAGGGTCCATGCGTCGTGGCTCCCCTGGCTCGCTCGCTGGGCACAATATTAAAGGTCAGGGATGAGGGTGCTGGCTCACGATGGGCGCCTGTGGCCTGGCTGGCATGCTTATCGCTACCGCATGCTGGGCAAGCAGCCCATGCCATGTCAGCTGGGGACTACCGAGGAATGCGCCCCATGCCCAGGTTCCAAGCAACATGGCTCTCCTGGCTCACTCGCTGGGCTCCATGTCGAGGGGCAGGGATGAGGGGGCTGGCTTGGGATGGGCGCCCGTGGCCTGGCTGGCGTTCCCATCGCTGCCACACGTTGGGGGATTCCGAGGCATGCCTCCCATGCCCAGGGTCCATGCGACGCCGCTCCCCTGGCTTGCTCGCTTGGCGCCATGTCGAGGGGCAGGGACGAGGGGGTTGGCTCGCGACGGGTGCCCGTGGCTGGCTGGTGTGCCCACCTTTCACACACACTGGGCAAACAGCCCATGCTGTGCCTGCTGGGGGCTACCGAGGCATGCCTCCTGTGCCCACGGTCCGTGTGATGAAGCTACCCTGGCTCGCTTGCTGGGCACTAAGTCGAGGTTCGGGGACGAGCGGGCTGGCTTTCAATGGGCACCACTGGCCTGGCTGGCACGCCCACCGTTGCCGCACGCTGGGCACATGGCCCATGTCGTGGCTGCTGAAGGCTGCGAGGCATGCCTCCCATGCCCAGGGTCCATGCGACATGGCTCCCATGGCTCGTTCGCTGGGCAGTAAGTCAAGGGGGAGGGACGAGGGGGCTGGCTCGAGATTGGCACCCGTGGCCTGGCTGGCGCGCCCACCACTGCGGCACGGTGGGCAAGCAGCTCATGCCGAGCCTGCTGGGGGCTGCCAAGGCATGATCTTGTGCCCAAGGTCTGTGCGATTCGGCTCCCCAGGCTCGCTCGCTGGCATTATGCCAAGGGGCAGGGACGAGGGGGCTGGCTCGCGGAGGGCGCTCGTGGCGTGGCTGGCGCACCCATCGCTGCCGCACGCTGGACAAGCTGCACATGCCGTGCCTACTGGGGGTTGGCGAGGCATGCCTCCCGTGCCCAATTTTCGTGTGGCGCGGCTCCCTTAGCTCGCTCACTGGGCAATACTTTACCGTGGGATAGAATCGAGGGATAAGTTTTTATTAGATTTTTATATTTTTTATTGGAGTAACACTTGGTTCCCCAATGCTTCCCGATATGTTTCTAAGTGTTTTTACCCGCGCTTCATTGGTTTTACGGTGACCACCGCGCCCTCCTACTCATTAGGTCTTGGCCCTTGCCCCAACGATCGGGTATAGGTCACGCACTTTAGTGCCATCCATTTTCGAGACTAGTTGATTCAACAGGTGAGTTGTTACACACTCTTTAGTAGATTTCAACTTCCATGACCACCGTCTTACAGTTTTAATCGACCAACACCCTTTGTAGGTTCTAGGTTAGTGCACAGTTAGGCACCATAACCCGGCTTTTAGTTCATCCCGCATCGCCAGTTCTGCTTACTAAAAATGGGCCACTTTGAGCTCTCGATTTAAAGTTTGAGAATAGGTCGAGGGCATTGCGCCCTCGATGCCTCTAATCATTGGCTTTACCCTATAGAACTCGCATCTGAGCTCCAGCTATCCTGAGGGAAACTTTAGAGGGAACTAGCTACTACAAGGTTCGATTAGTCTTTTGCCCCTATATCTAAGTCAGACGAACGATTTGCACGTCAGTATTGCTGCGGGCCTCCACCAGAGTTTCCTCTGGCTTCGCCTCACTCAGGCATAGTTCACCATGCTCGCACTCGAACCATTCTCAAAAGATCGAGGTCGGTCGGTGGTGCACCTGCAAGGGATCCCGCTAATAAGCTTCCTTGCGCCTTATGGGTTCACTCGCCCATTGACTCACACGCATGTCAGATTCCTCAGTCCATGTTTCAAGACGGGTCGAATGGGGACCCAGCTGGCCTACGTCGAGAGCACGCAGGTGCTGAAGCACCGTCGTAATGGCGTGCGCTGCCAGCCATGATCTCGACGATGACATCTCTGTGAGCATATCAAAGGCTCGGGCTTAGGCTGCCATTGCGATCTACGTTGGTCCACACCCCGAGTCGACTGATGGACCAACTCATGGCCGTTTTACATCCGATCGAGGTGCATTGTCGGCCCCCATCCGCTTCCCTCCCGATAATTTCAAGCACTATTTGACTCTCTTTTTCAAAGTCCTTTCCATCTTTCCTTCATGGCACTTGTTCGCTATCGGTCTCTCGCTCGTATTTAGCCTTTGACGGAATTTATCGCCCTATTGGGGCTGTATCCCCAAACAATAGCGCCTCATGGTGCAACAAGGTCTGGGCAAGAGGGGCTCTCACCTTCTTCAACGTCCCTTTCCAAAGGACTTAGGCTCCGATCCATTGTTGAGGATGTTTTTTCAGACTACAATTCGAGCACCGAGGGCGCACGATTTTCAAGCTAGGTTTTTTCGGTTTGCTCGCCGTTATTAGGGGAATCCTTGTTAGTTTCTTTTCCTCTGCTGATTGATATGCTTAAACTCAGCGGGTGGTCCTGCCTGACCAGGGGTCACATCTTGATCGATCGATCATTGGGTCCATGAGTCATGAGCGAGCGACGTGACACGAGGAAGCACGAGCTTTCTCTACCACCACTAAGCCATGACACGGCGTCGCTCAAGCTCTTTTTTAGGCCAACCGCGAGCCAAAGGCACATAGGAGGCCAACATCCGCCCTGCGATGGTCGTTCCCCTCCCCGAAGGGATGTAAGGGGGTCGGGGGTGACGGTGCTTGACACCCAGGCAAACGTGCCATTGGCCTGATGGCTTCGGGCGTAACTTACGTTCAAAGACTCTATGGTTTATGGGACTCTGCAATTCACACCAAGTATCATATTTTGCTACATTCTTCATCGATGCGAAAGCCAAGATATCCATTATCGAAAGTCATTTTAGACATCATTTAGAGACGACACGACCACTAGTCGTGTACCGAGATCAGGGTGACTGAAGTGTGCTTTTTCATTCGAGTTCCTTGGTGCATCCCACGCTGTGGGTTTTGTTGTTCCGCTAGATGATGAGCTTGGGCGCGAGCCCATGTATCCTTGCCGCGTAAGGCAAGACGAGGGCTTGAGATCCCTCCGCTCCGCCGATGTGTTTACAACATGTTCGCAGGTCATTTCGCTGAGCGAGTTTTCGACAATGATCCTTCCGTAGGTTCACCTACGGAAACCTTGTTACTGCTCCTCCTTCCTCTAAATGATAAGGTTCATTGGACCTCTCACGATGTCGCGAGAGATGAACCGCCCACGTTGCCGTGATCCGAACACTTCACTAAACTATTCAATTTGTAGGAGCGATGGGCAGTGTGTACAAAGAGCAAGAACTTAGTCAACGCGAGCTGATGACTCATGCTTACTAGGAATTCCTCATTGAAGACCAACAATTACAATGATCTATCCCCATCACGATGAAATTTCAAAGAATACTTGGGCCTATCGGCCAAGGCTATAAACTCGTTGAATACATCAGTGTAGCGCACGTGCGGCCCAAAACATCTAAGGGCATCACAGGCCTGTTATTGCCTCAAACTTCCTTGGCCTAAGTGGCCATAGTCCCTCTAAGAAGCCTGTCGTGGAGGGTCATCTCCACGTAGCTTGTTAGCAAGCTGAGGTCTCATTCGTTAACAGAATTAACCAGACAAATCACTCCACCAACTAAGAACGACCATGCACCGCCACCCATAGAATCAAAAAAGAGCTCTCAGTTTGTCAATCCTTACTATGTCTGGACCTGGTAAGGTTCCCCATGTTGAGTCAAATTAAGCCGCAGGCTCCGCTCCTGGTGGTGCTTTTCCATTAATTTCTTTAAGTTTCAGCCTTGCAAGCATACTCCCCCCAGAACCCAAAGACTTCGATTTCTCATAAGGTGCCAGTGGAGTCCTAACCAGCCGTTTCTCAGGCTGTCTCTCCGAAATCGAACCCTAATTCTTCATCACCCGTCACCACCATAGTAGGTGTCACACAATCAATTGCGGGATCAGCTCAACTCTAGTGTGAAGGCACTAGATGCATCCACCTAACCAGCCTAACTTTCTAAGCCCGTGCCAAAAGAAGAATAAGAGCCAACAACGCAAAAGCAAAGTAAGAAGACAATATTATGAGAACTCTTTCTCAACCTTTATTGATAATAAAGGAACTCTTTACAAAAGAAAGGTCTCTCTCTAAGAGCACCTAAAGCCATTAGCTACCCACACTTGAGTTTGTATTACTCGATGTGTTTACAACTGAACCCAAGTCCCCTTTTTATACTAGTTGAGGAATGTCTTACTCAAACACTCCCTCTTAGTTATCCCATGTTTTTCGGATAGGCCACCCAATCTTGATCACGAATCTTTATCTCATTGAAGCTTATCTTTAAAGTTTGGATAACATCCTTCTCCTGCAAGGACTCTCCTTGAGTCAAGGATCTCATCTCCTTTGAAGTCTTCTCCAAGCTTTCTTATCCGCTTTCAACCGATTTGGATAGGCTTGAGGAGGTGGTTTTCGTTCAGGACTCTTTTCGAGCCTTATCTCCCTTGGCTTTTGGGATAGACATCTCTTTCTTATCCTCTTATTGCCTTGATCCTCCTCTAGCCAATAGCCATATCCTTTCTTTGTGGAATATCTTCGCTTGTTGGACTTTCCATCCATGCCAAGCTGGGTTCCTAGATTCTGCCCTGTGTTCCCGTCATTGGACATATTCGCACCACCATGTGCTGGTGCTTGCTTGAGGCATCTCTACCGCTTTCCCCTTAAGCGGGCTTATGGGTCTGTTTGTGTGCTTCATCCCTCGCTCCACAACGTTCCTAACTCACCAGCAAATCTCGCCATTATAAGTATGAAACTCGATTTCTAACCAAGTCTCCCGCATTCGTTTTCATATCTAACTCATGCATTTTTGCCTTGCTAGCGTGGTCCTCCACACTTGTAGGTCCGAGCATGGAGCAAGACTCACCATGTCTACACCTTGGTACTCAGATTCAAGGGTTTGACAATAAGTAACTATCCTACCATCGAAAGTTGATAGGGCAAAAATTTGAATGATGCGTCGCCGGCACGATCGCCTTGCAATCCGTCGAGTTATCATGAATCATCAGAGCGACGAGCGAAGCCCGCATCGATCTTTTATCTAATAAATGTGCCAAAAGTCAGGGTTTGTTGCACGTATTAGCTCTAGAATTACTATGGGTATCCGAGTAATAGATACCATCAAACAAACTATAACTATTTTAATGAGCCATTCGTAGTTTCACAGTCTGAATTAGTTCATACTTACACATGCATGGCTTAATCTTTGAGACAAGCATATGACTACTAGCAAGATCAACCAGGTAGCATCTTTCAAGACACCGTGCTAGCTAGGACCAAAGCGTGCCGCAAGGCTCACTGAGGCCAAAGCTATCGCGGTCGTCGTTCAAAATCGATGGGACGTGGGACAAATGCTTTCGCTTGGACAAGCAAAGGCTGAGGCCACTCCTGTCGCAACACTTTTCGCACCCGAGGGGACGATCAAGCGCCCATGTGCCAAAGCAACCGCATGCTGAAGCAAGCCACACTTGGAGCACGAGGCCCGGCTTAGGTTTCCACCCATGCCCGCAAGGGACATGGTGCAAAGACAATCAACTCGAATCATCGAATTTCGTTTGTGAAGGCACGCAACACAGGGTCCCAATATCACCTACGAAAAGCAAGCTTATGGCTCGGGGTTGAGCTTGAAGCGACGTGCTAGCCGACAATTTGATGCGGGAGCATGGAGCCTGCCAACGCGTACGACTAGATCGCCACTCACACGCTACATGTACAAATGGGCAGCAACAACGCTAAATAAGCTACAAGCCAATGAGTGAAAGGCCTGTCGATCATGCAGGTCATCGAGTGCCACAGTACCCAAGCCGCTGAGCGTGAAATTGTTTTGATAACGAGGGACGATTCTTCAATGGCAAGGGACCGTCGATGAGGCCTTGGCAGTAGGGGTGTCATGCAGTGCCCAAGCTGGCCGTGTGGCTCGCTCGATGCTAACGATGGACAATCGTGTCATCAATCGCGTTGCGCAACAAGTCCGGTTCAGCAACCTTGAGCGTCGGGATCCAACCCCACGTCTGCTGCCTTGAGGGCCTATGACGAAGCACTCCGCATGCTCAAAATCTCCCAAGCGATTTGGCCCTCGCGTAGCATGCATCATCGTTAGCTGCGTCGCTCACACCGTCGTGCTTGTCTAGCCATATCCCAGCTCATTATCCCACGATTTAACGGATTTTGTTTCCCATGTTTTTCCCATCAATGAGGCCTTGGTAGCAGTGGTGTCATGCGATGCTCAGGCTGGTCGTGTGGCTCGCTCGATGCTAACGACCGACAATCGTGTCGTCGATCGCGTTGCGCAACGAGTCCGCCTAGGCAAGCCTGAGCGTCGAGATCCAACCCCGCGTCCACCGCCTTGAGGGCCTGCAATGAAGCATTTCGCATGCTTGAAATCCCCCTAATGATTTGGCCCTCGCGTAGCATGCATCATCGTTAGCTTCACCGCCCACACCGTCGAGCTTGTCTAGCCACATCCCAGCTCATTATCTCATGATTTTTCTCATTTCGTTACCCATAATTTAGTGTTTCCCAGTTTTCCCCACTCCGTTGGCTACTGATCGGGTATCCCATATTCTTCGGCTGACGTTGTCGGCCGCCTGCCTGCCGGCGGTGGTGGCCGCCACAGCCACGCACCACTAGTTGGATGGGCAAGGTAGCAAGCCGCCCTGCCCATGCCATGCCTGCTGGGTTCCCTAAGCCCAGTGCCTGCCCATGTGGGATGGGCAGGGGGAGAGCACGCATGGCCCATTGGCACCAACAAGCTGGGTGACCACCTCCCCCCTAAAGAGTCTTAGAAGAAATTTCACTCCCGGTAAGAGAGAAACATTAATATGTCTGATCTGTCATAATAGGTCAAAAAAATTATTTACTTGAAATTTTGAGCTGAAATTTTGCACATAAATGGAGAATAATCATATCTACCAACAAAAAAAATTTCAGAATTTTCTGAGCCCTAAATTTTTTTTTAATGAATTTTTTATAGCCAAAAATTTAAAAAAATCATCAAAAATAGCTCGTGAGTCAAAATGATCCCAAACTTCAGGGGCAGACTCCACATGAATTACAGAATTTATTTCAGTCATTTCAGAACCAATTCCATGATGAAAAGACCGTCAATTCATACCAATTTCGCAAGTGGGCAGTACGGCCAGCAAGTTGGGGCAGCCGTGCCTCTGCCTGGCCCAGGGTGCATGCTGGCTGCCTATCCAGCGCACCTCCAGCCTCCCCATGGCTGCCCTTAGGGTCCATCACAGCCAGGGGATACGGCCAAGCCTGGCTTGCCCATGAAATCAACACCCACAGCACGTGCCGAGCCTCACAGAATGCTCGCGGCTGGCTCACGTGTGGCGCCCCTGCCGATACTGGCGCTGTGCCTCTGGGGACTGCTGTGGCACCCCTGGCTCGCACACTGGGCACCATGTCGAGGGGCATGGGACGAGGGGGCTGGCTAGTGATGGGCGCTCGTGGCCTGGCTGGTGCGCCCACCGCTGTCGCACTCTAGGCAAACAGCCCATGCCATGCCTTTTAGGAGCTACTGAGGCATGTCTCTGGTGCCCAGGGACCGTGCAACATAGCTCCCCTGGGCTCGCTCTCTGGGCACCATGTCGAGGGGCAGTGATAAGGGGGCTGGCTCGCGATGGGCACCCGTGGCCTCGCTGGCGTGCCCACCACTGTCGCACGCTGGGCAAGCAACCCATCCCGTGCCTGCTGAGGGTTGTCGAGGCATGCCTCCCATGCCCAGGGTCTATGCAACGTGGCTCCCCTGGCTTGCTTGCTGGGCAGTAAGTCGAGGGGCTGAGACGAGGGAGCTAGCACGGGATGGGTGCCCGTGGCGTGGCTGGCATGCCCACCGCTTCTGCACACTGGGCAAGCAGCCCATGCTGTGCCTACTGGGGGCTGCCGAGGCATGTCTCCCATGCCTAGGGTCCATGCGACATTGCTCTCCTGGCTTGCTCGCTGGGCACTATGTCGAGGGTTAGGGACGAGGGGCTGGCAAGCGATAGGCGCTAGTGGCCTGGATGGCGTGCCCACCGCTGCCGCATGCTGGGCAAGCTGCCCATGCCATGCCTATTGGGGGCTGTCGAGGCATGCCTCCCATGTGCAGTGTCCATGTGACGTGGCTCCCCTGGCTCACTCACTGGGCAATACTTTACCGAGGGACAGCATCGAGGGACAAGTTTTTGTTAGATATATATATATTTTTTTTATTAGAGTGACACTTGGTTCCCCAATGCTTCCCAATATGTTTCCAAGTGTTTTTCCCTTGTGTTTCTCATTCTCTACAAGCCCAAAGGACTTGCTTCTTTTTCCAGGTCATTATCTTGAGGGACGATTTCAAGCCTCGAGGCATCGATTATCGATAAGAGAGGGACAATTATTGTGGGGGTTCGGGAGGGTAGGGGAGGGACGAATCGAAGTGAAAAAGGGCTGAATCTCAGTGGATCATGGCAGCAAGGCCACTCTACCACTTACAATACCCCGTCGCGTATTTAAGTCATCTACAAATGATTCTACCCATTGCTCAGTGTGAATCACACTTCAAGGCAGCATGCGAGGCTCCTCCACCGCACGGGCTTGGCCAACAACATGTGCCTTTGGGGGCTTGTAGGCCCCTACTGTAGGTCGACAATCGGGTGATGAGCACATGCATCGCTTCTACCCCAGATTCTGACTTAGAGGTGTTCAATCATAATCCAGCGCACGGTAGCTTCGCGCCACTGGCTTTTCAACCAAACGCGATGACCAATTGTGTGAATCAACGATTCGTCTCGTACTAGGTTGAATTACTATCACGACATGGGCATCAGTAGGGTAAAACTAACCTATCTCATGACAGTCTAAACCCAGCTCACGTTCCCTATTGGTGGGTGAACAATCCAACACTTGGTGAATTCTGCTTCGTAATGATAGGAAGAGCCGACATCGAAGGATCAAAAAGCAACGTCGCTATGAACGCTTGGCTGCCACATCGTGATAATGTCTACTTTACAATTTAGTTAAATGTTTTACTTTGGTCCTTGTTATTGAGATTGAGATGAAAAAAGAAATTGGTGGATTATATTTGGACTGCAATTTGTGTAAGCATGCATGTGTCTTGTGCATACTGTATTAAAAGATTAATTTGGTGGAAAGATACAGTATTCAAAGATTAATCTCCCTATTTGTTCTTTAAATCATTTAGGTGGTTCGAACTATGTTAGAAAAAGCTTGTCTGTAGTCTGACCACTCATCCCCTATGACACTTACACAGCCCTTTTCATTCTTATTCTCTCCTTTTTTTTTTTTTTTTTGGGTTGCAGCGTCCACTTCCTTACCATGCTTAACCTCCCTTGATTGGATAAGTCTCGCCATGCTCACAAATGTAGGTTTTATTGCATCATTAAGATGTTTCTTATGATACAAGTAACTGATCATTACTAATATTTTAAAGTGAATTGGTGTAATTGACAACAATGATACAAATGAAACATATCATTTTTAAGATCATCACTAGTATTTTGGTCTGGTTAGAAACAAAATTAGTTATACTATCAATTGTTGTGTCAGATTATGTATTTGCACACACACTATTGATGAAAGAAACCCTTAAAGACATAGTAGTAGAATGTGATAACGTACCTATCAAATGTGATAATATAAAACATTGTGACTATTTTTAAGATTCTACTGTGAATAGTATAAAATAATATATCTAGGTTGATTTTTTTGCTATCTTTTTAATGTTTGTCATTATATGATCTTTCTTTAAATGAGATAATAACATTTAATAAAAAGAGATCAAATTTTTAATTTTTATAAAAAGATAACTATATGTTATTTCAATTATTAACTATATCTAATAACAATTATCTAACTTAAACATCAAAATCTGTAAACTTATTATGTCAATTTTACTGCAAATTTTTTAAATCTCATATCTTCAAGATAATTATTAAAGTTACATAATTTTTAATGTCAGATGCATATTTACTTTTCTATATTATGCTTGCTTTTATATTAGTATTTATTTTTTTAATAAAAAGTTTTAATTTTAGCTTTTATTTAAGTATTTATTTTTTATTTAATTAATTTTGGTCGTTCAAATCTATTTCAATTAATGAAATGATATTATTATCTTGAAATAAAAATAATAAAAATATATTTACTAATGCAAAATACAATGAAAGGTTAACTTAATTTTAAAACATAATATATATATATATATATATATATATATATATATATTGCAATTGTATAAAAATTGTATAAAATGTGAAATATGCTTTTATATTTAATATTGATGTCTTGATGTTCGAAATTGTATGTAAAAACTTTGTATCAAAATTATGTAAAATATTATTTATTTTATAATTAATTATTATTAAAACACATCATATGATTTAATTTATTAAAAATGTGTACAATTTTAATGAGTTAAAAATTTTATTTATTTTGAAAAATATTTTATGACATTATGGTATAATTAAATTTATATTGTATTTTAGTCAGGTTTAAGATTCTTATCATTCAGTTTATTCTAATTAGTTTTTAAATAATTTATCATGATAAAATAATAAATAAAAATTTAATAAATATTATTATTATTATTAAAAAATCATATTATCCATGTGAGATTTTCGTTTTCACTAAAATGATAAAAATTTAAAAGCATAATCTCACACACACACACATAATATGAAAGCATATATATATATAATTAGATTTGTATTATATTTTAATCAGGTTTAAGGTTTTTATCATTGAGTTTATTTTAGTTATTTTTTAAGTTTAAAATTCGCAAATTATTTATTGAGTCATGAATTTTTAAATAATTTATCATGATAAAATAATAAATAAAAATTTAATAAATATTATTATTATTAAAAAATTATACTATTTATGTTTAATAAATTTATAGTAGATGTGAGATTTACTCTTTCACTAAAACGATAAAAATTTAAAAGCATAATTTTTCACACACACGCATAATATAAAAGCGTATATATATATATATATGTAATTTATTTTTATAATATAACATTGAGACTCATGTAAATATAATAATTTAACATAATAAATATTATAAAAAAGTTAGTAAAAATTATAAAAAATTTTAATATTTAATCTATATTATTAAACAAACCTCATATCGTTAGTTATTAAAATTTTTGATATGATTTAATTTGATCAAAATTGATAAATTAAGATTTAATTTATCACTTTTTAAATATAATAATTTGATTAATAACATAAAGTAAATATTAAAATTATATATACTTTTTACTTTAAAAATAATAATTTATTATTTGATTTTATTATTATATTTAAATATTAAAATAAATTTTGATTTCAAAATATAGAAATGTTAAATTTTAATTTATTTGAAATATAGAAAATTTAAAACTTAAAAATTATTTTAAAATAAAAAATTTCATAAAAATTTGAAAATTGAAAACACAAGTGAAAATGACAAAGCTACAAATATATTTAAAAATAATATTGATTATTATAATTTAATAATTAATCTATATTAAATAATTTTCAATTTTGTTTTGTGAAATTTTTAATTTTTAAATAATTTAAAACTTAGAGATTATTTATAAAAATTAAATTGAAAATTAAAACATAAAAATTATTTAAATATAAACAATTTAACAAGAAATTTGAAAATTATTTAACACCAATTAATTATTAAACTATAATGATCAATTTTATTTTAAAATATATATGTAGCTTTGTGATTTTCAATTGTGTTTTTAATTTTCAAATTTTTTGTGAAATTTTTTATTTTTTAAAATTTTTTAAGTTTTAAGTTTTTTATATTTTAGATGTTTTAAATATTTTTATTTTTAAAATCAAAATTGATTTTAATTTTAAAAATAACAATTAAATTAATTAATTATTTTTTATTTTTATTTGAATTACAAAGTCATACATGCTTAATGCATGTTTCTACAGTGTGACCGTTGGGAGAGTATTTAAGCAGTGAGAGTCACGCATTTGGCATTCCTCTCCTTCCTGTGCTTCCCTTTTTTCCCCTCTTTCAAAACTTCCTCTGCTTCTTTCTTTCTCCCCTCTCTGAAAACTTCCTCCCATTTCTTGATAAAACAGATCAAATGAAAATCTTCATATTCGAAGAAAAAACAGAAAAAACAGAGAAAGATATCAAGCCACTGGACTGCGCGAAAATCAGGGCATGGCACATAGTTATAACGGAATTTTCGTGGATCTCTTCTGCAAGCATTCTCTCTTGGCTGGACGAAAGGGGTTCATCAAACTGGTTGGGATATTACTTACGGTATGGATGTAGCTGTAGTTAGTCTAGTCCAAAGCCCCTCAAAAAGCTCGGGAGCGGGGTAGGGCTCTGATCGCATCCAGGTTCTTTTTCATCGAGATTAGCCGAAAAAAGGTCGATTATAAATTCGCTTTTCCCCTCACTTATCATCTCTTTGTGGGAATTTTTTCCTCTTCAACTCAGCGCTTGTTCCGTACTGCTAACTATCATAGGAGGATGTCGTCCCCTTGGGACTACCAGTAGCTTTGGAATTGGTTTTCTTTTCCTTCATCTCTTCGGTAGAGTGACATGGTGGAAGAGGAAAAAGAGCAAAGGATTTACAAGTACGTGGTATATATATTCTAGAATACTCAAGTACTCACTATTTGAAGTGCTATCTCTGAACCCTAAGAGCTGCCTTTTCCTCATGGAAGGACCAGTGGTAAATATCCAGCATTGAGCCCGCCTGTCATAAGTGGGTAAAGAGCGACCTCATGGATAACGTATGCAACATGAAAGTGTTTTGTGTTGGCAGAGGCTTGATGGATTCTCTTGGAAACAAGGTACGTTTTAATTTCCCAGAGTTGGAGAGTGGAATTATGATGATGTAAGAAAAAATGGCCATCGCATCTTCTCGGCTTTTCCGGGGTTCAATTTCAATTAGCATGTCTTTACACCAAATCTGCAGTCATTTGATCTCTGCATGTTTCTTGTTTCAAGATACAACCAAGTCTTGGTTAGTTATACCAGATCATGTGGTCTGTTTTCCAGTAGTGGGGACTGATGATGGTGATTATAATGCTTCAATTCCTCTTGAAGATTTAGAAAAATAAAGAATGGCTTTATTTAAAATTTAAGTGCTATAGAGAATGGCTTTATTTTAAATCTAAGTGCTATATAGTACTTAATTTCCATTAATTTACGGGACTCTGAATTCTTTAATTTGAGCTTCTTTCTGTTTCTGCTGGGTTGCACTTGTTGCATGGTGACTGGTTTTGGAAGCCTTATCTTTTAAAGCTTTGTGTTACATTTTGCTAGCTGTGTGGCATTGCTGCTTACTATTTCATGTCATCTTTTACTTCTTTTAGTATTAGTTTGTAGGAACTGCACACCCAGGACTTTTCAGGGTAGAATTTCCTAGAGGAATAATTTTGTTGGAAGCTTTTCTGATGACGCCAATTGGCTTTGCTGCAAACCATTGTTTGCTCCATTTTTGTACAAGTGTGTTGTCATGTGGCTCTCCTGGTGTGAAACTCTTCCCCTTTAAAAAGCTTAGGCACTACTTGGTTTATTGCAGGACTTCGGGTTCGCACAGTCTAAATCCAATGTCTTCTCCAATAGTATTTTTGTGATTGTTCTTTAAATTGTTGCCTAGCGAAAAACATTTTGTGATAAACCCATCCTGTGCTATGGAGATGAACTGGAAATACATTCTAAGTAGCTTTCCCTGATTTTCTTGAACAGATAGTAGCTAGGTTGTTTACTATCATTAATGATAGTATTTTCTCCTATTGGTAGTTGAAATGGTAGTGGCTAATAATTTTTTAAAGGATCTAATGATTGCATTTTCTGTGGTTCAGATACAAAGAATTGAGAAGCACATGGTCTCTATCCTCTTTTAGCTTGGTTACAGATAGTTGAAGACTGGCTGACCACAACATTTATAACCTTCCCTATTTTTCTTTTTACGAAAACTTCAACTATATTTATAAAGTTCACTGTTGTTGAACCTCATATGTTAGCATGGAAATCAATATGCTGCCAATTATGTGTCAAAGGTTTTCTGAGCAGTCCAGTAAAGTAGTTACTTGTTTCTTTCTTTGTCAAAGGTTTTCTGAGCAGTCCAAGGAAGATCCTAAGGAGGGAGATGAATGATGGATTACCCGTTCTGTAGAGGGTCTTGTTGAAATGTGCAATTGGAGAGTATTGTTAGAGAATGACTAGGCATGTTTATTTTTTTGTGATGTTCTTTCTGAAGTTTTAGAATCTCTTTTCAATCTGTTTTTAAACATGTTTAATCTAAAACTCCATGGTTTTTGAAGGTTTTTAGTTACAGCCATGGGTAGAGCAGAGGAGAGGTGGTGTGTGTTTAAGGGATGGAATGAAAGGAATATATATTTTACTCCCACCTATAAGTATTCAAATAATTCAGACAGATATGCAGGTAATGATAGACATCCAAAGGTGAAGCAAAGAACGCTTGCATGGTAATCTTTCATTCTCCTGTGAAATATCTCTTACAATGAAATCATATTAACATTGTATTACATGATTGTTAGCATGTGAAATAACATGGACGATATTATCTGTTTAATTCTGGTATACTTAGTGTCTGATTGTGCCCTTTCCATCTCGAGGTGGTCATATACTATGGTATGGAAAAGGCCTAAATCAACTAACTTATGTTTGTGGGGGAAATCAAGGTTCTCATATCATAGGCCTGTTTACAACATTTTTTTGGTAGAAATGGAATCTATAAACTGTATCCAAATTAAGAAAAAGCATGAGTTGTTCAAGTTCTAAGATTGAAGTTGAAGAACTATTGCCACACTTACATGGGCACACCGAACTCAATTTCTTTTGAGGCATGCACTCCTTCAAAGATCATGGAAGTATGAGCCATTGTTGTGAGATTTCTAACTTCAACTTTGGGATTCTCTAGGGCACAAAGATCATGGAACAAATTGATCGAGATGTAAAGTGCACTCATTCAAGACTACTTTTCTCTGGGGAATCCTCATTTACAAAATCTAATTAGGTTTGCTTTTTTGCTTTTATTTTGAATATTGAATCATACTTGAATGATATGGTTGACTAATGTGTGCCTCTCATGTTTTAGGAGGCTCTGAGGAGCATATTGATTGTATTTGCAAAGTTAAATCCAGGCATCTGATATGTTCAGGGGATGAATGAAATTATAGCAACTCTTTTCTATGTATTTAGAAATGATCAAAAATGACCCTCACAAGGAAAATGCGGTAAGTAATTGTTTATCATTTTTCAAATTTGAAATATGTTTCTATGACTCTTTTTACGATATCTTTTCTGATTTTTTTCAACTTTTCTGATTTTTCTTATTTTAAATTTTATTGATTCAATTATTTATTTTTTCGTCGATTTTTTTAGACATGCTTTCGTTTTGTTTAGATGATTTTTAGCCATGATAAGTTAGGAACTCCTAAATTCTTTTTGTCTCTTAAGGTTTACTTTATAGCAACTCTGAGACTAATGTTTGTTTTGAGCACGATTTTGTAAAGATTCTGCAGGTAATGGTGAAGAAGGACCAACGGCGGAACAACTGATTGTTCTTCTGGTGGATGCACATATTGTTTGGTACATTAGGGCTGATCCATTTATTGCTAGGGGAGGATTCTACCATCCCTTGTACATATTTATTATCTTGAAAAATGACACTTTTATCGCTAATATTTTTCTATGCATCGTTATCATTTGTTCTTCCGTTACATAGCAGTAGCAATGATCAAGGAGGAGTAATGGCAGTAGCTGTAGCAACACACTGGCTGTGGCATTAATTTAGCGGTGGTAGTATGTAACAGAGTAGTAGCGCTGGCACGAACCTAGCAGTTGTAGTCGCACTAATCCAAAAAAGCAGTAGCACTCCCACGAATCTAGCAATTGTACTTGCATTAATCTTGCTGAAATCTAGTGGTAGTAGCAGTTAAATAGTAATAATAGCAATAATTTAGGAGTAGCACTAATCTAACAATAGCACTATATGTAGTCTAGCAATAGCATAATCTAGAAGTAGTAATGGTAGGAGGAGCAATAGAGGTAGTAAACTATCAATAGTAATAATTTGAATGTTGGAGCAGTCTCGTAGTTGACGTATTCTAGATGTAGAACCAACCATGGTGGTATTCTTGCAGTAGCACTAGAAATAGTTTAGCACTAGCTGTAGTAGTAACCATAGTGTAGGAGTAGTCATAATCCGGAAGTAGTAGTAGCAGTAGCAACAGAAGTAGCAATGCAGCAAGAGTAGTAATGTAGCCGTCGGAGTAGTCTCGTGGTGAACGTATTCTAGGTGTAGCAGCAGCAGTAGTGGTATTCTTGCAGTAGCACTAGAAATAATTTAGCACTAGCTGCAATGATAATATACTAATCTAGTAGTAGTTGGTTTCGGACTTGAGGTTAGTTATTTGTGTAGCTCGGAGGAATTGCTGCTCACCCTTTTGAAACAGCCTTTATTTTCTATGTTGGATTAGGATCTTCATTGACTAAGTGTTTTGTTCTTTCATGTGATTTAGCTAGACAACTTAGCCCTCTAATAATTTAGCTTCATTTTCTTCTACGTGGAACGATCTTTTTTTGTGGGTGCTACTAACTCATATTCATCTAGGCATCATCATGGAGTATGCTGCCGGGGGAAAACTGCTCGAGAGGATATGTTGTGCGAGTAGATTTAGCGATGACGAGGTAATGTAAAGAGGTGAGCACGCCATATTCACTAATTTATTTGTATAGTCAAATTTTTCTTATAGCCATGTCTTTTACGGAACATGAAAACTTACTATTTTGTTCCCTGCAGTTTCTACAGGTACGATTTTTCTGTTAGCAATTAATACGGCGAGTGAGTTATTGTCGTTCAATGGTTTGAACTTCAACCATCATTCTTTTGTTTATTTAGCCTTTCTCTTTAATTTATTTTGTTTCTCTTTCTCTTGTAATCCATGTCACTTAATGAATTATTTGTTAGGGTAGATTAGCGATAAAGATGTTAAGCTGGAAAATACCTTGTTGCATGGTAGTAGAGCTCCTTGTATCAAGATGTGCGATTTTGGGCATTCAAAGGTAATCTTAAAGTTATGAAAGCCGTAGGACTATACCTTGCTGGAAAATAACCCATTGCAAACCATTAAAGAAGTGTTGCTGTCGGTAATACAGGAAGCGAGGAAGATTGCTCAATCCCAAAACTTAAGGGGACATTAACAGGAAGCAGCATGGATCTCGATGACTTGGATGCAGATCTTGACTCGTGAGGTACAAACTGCACTTTGTGTTCATTGTTCATGCTAGAAGAAGAGTAAGGAATTCCTCGAGTAATCCTTTTCTTACCAATTGACAGATAGATACGTTGTAGCAAGTGACAGAGAAATGCTTATGTCGACATTTGATTTTGCAAAGATTTTGAGGGCAGTGATGGATAAAGACCAATTCTTGGCAGTTGAACAGATTGCACAGTCCAAACAACAGCCGGTTGCTTCTTCGGTAGCTGCATCTATGCATTCTTACATGCAAGCGTATCCTTTTATTGTTAAACCTCTATTGGTACAGGATTTTTTTTCAGCTTTTCTGATTTTTCTTGTTTTAAATTTTATTGATTCGATTATTTATTTTTTGGTCGGTTTTTTTAGACATGCTTTCGTTTTGTTTAGATGATTTTTAGGCATGATAAGTTAGGAACTCCTAAATTCTTTTTGTCTCCTAATGTTTACTTTATAGCAACTCTGAGACTAATGCTTGTTTTGAGTACGATTTTGCAAAGATTCTGCAGGTAATGGTGAAGAAGGACCAACGGCAGAACAACCGATTGTTCTTCTGGTGGATGCACATATGGTTTGGTACATGAGGGCCTATCCACTTATTGCCAGGGGAGGATTCTATCATCTCTTTTTCATATTTATTAATTTGGAAAATGACACTTTGATCGCTAAAATTTTTCTATGCATCATTATCATATGTTATTTCGTTGCTTAGCAGTAGCAGTGATCTAGGAGGAGTAGTGGCAGTAGCTGTAGCAATACACTGGCAGTTGCAGTGATCTACCGGCAGTAATAATCTAGCAGTGGTAGTATCTAGCAGAGAAGTAGCTCTGGCACGAACCTGGCAGTTGTAGTCGCACTAATCCAACAAAGCAGTAGCAGTCGCACGAATCTAGCAATTATAGTTGCACTAACCATGTTGAAATCTAGTGGTAGCAGCATTGAAATAGTAGCAATAGCAATAATTTAGGAGTAGCACTAATCTAACAATGGAACTAAATGTAGTTTAGCAGTAGCATAATTTGGAAGCAATAGTAGCGAGAGCGGCAGCAGAAGTAGTAAACTATCAATAGCAATAATTTAGATGTTGGAGCAGTCTCGTAGTTGACGTGTTCTAGATGTAGAACCAACCATGGTGGTATTCTTGCAGTAGCACTAGAAATAGTTTAGCACTAGCTGTAGTGGTAACCATAGTGTGGGAGTAGCCATAATCCGGAAGTAGTAGTAGTAGTAGCAACAGAAGTAGCAGTGCAGCAAGAGCAGTAATGTAGCCGTCGGAGTAGTCTCGTAGTGAACGTATTCTAGGTGTAGCAGCAGCAGTGGTGGTATTCTTGCAGTAGCACTAGAAATAATTTAGCACTAGCTGCAATGATAATATACTATTTTAGTAGTAGTTGGATTTGGACTTGAGGTTAGTTATTTGTGTAGCTCGGAGGAATTGCTGCTCACCCTTTTGAAACAGCCTTTATTTTCTATGTTGGATTAGGATCTTCATTGACTAAGTGTTTTGTTCTTTCATGTGATTTAGCTAGACAACTTAGCCCTCTAATAATTTAGCTTCATTTTCTTCTACGTGGAACGATCTTTTTTGTGGGTGCTACTAACTCATATTCATCTAGGCATCATCATGGAGTATGCTGCCGGGGGGAAACTACTCGAGAGGATATGTTGTGCGTGTAGATTTAGCGAGGATGAGGTAATGTAAAGAGGTGAGCACGCCATATTCACTAATTTATTTATATAGTCAAATTTCTCTTATAGCCATGTCTTTTACGGAACATGAAAACTTACTCTTTTGTTCCCTGCAGTTTCTACAGGTACGATTTTTTTGTTAGCAATTAATACGGCGAGTGAGTTATTGTCGTTCAATGGTTTGAACTTCAACCATCATTCTTTTGTTTATTTAGCCTCTCTCTTTAATTTATTTTGTTTCTCTTTCTCTTGTAATCCATGTCACTTAAAGAATTATTTGTTAGAGCAGATTAGCCATAAAGAACTTAAGCCGGAAAATACCTTGCTGCATGGTAGTAGAGCTCCTTGTATCAAGATGTGTGATTTTTGGCATTCAAAGGTAATCTTAAAGTTATGAAAGCCATAGGACTATACCTTGCTGGAAAATAACCCATTGCAAACCATTAAAAAAGTGTTGCTGTCGGTAATACGGGAAACGAGGAAGACTGCTCAAGTCCCAAAACTTAGGGGGACATTAACAGGAAGCAGCATGGATCTTGATGACTTGGATGCAGATCTTGACTCGTGAGGTACAAACTGCACTTTGTGTTGATTGTTCATGCTAGAAGAAGAATAAAGAATTCCTCGAGTAATCCTTTTCTTACCAATTGACAGATAGATACGTTGTAGCAAGTGACATTGGAATGGTTATGTCGACATTTGATTTTGCAAGGATTTTGAGGGCAGTGATGGATAAAGACCAGTTCTTGGCAGTTGAACAGATTACACAGTCCAAACAACAGCTGGTTGCTTCTTCGGTAGCTGCACCTATGCATTCTTACATGCAAGCGTATCCTTTTATTGTTAAACCTCCATTGGTACCGGATTTTTTTCAACTTTTCTGATTTTTCTTATTTTAAACTTTATTGATTCGATTATTTATTTTGTCGTCGATTTTTTTAGAAATGCTTTCATTTTGTTTAGATGATTTTTAGCCATGATAAGTTAGGAACTCCTAAATTCTTTTTGTCTCTTAATGTTTACTTTATAGCAACTCTGAGACTAATGCTTGTTTTGAGCACGATTTTGCAGGTAATGGTGAAGAAGGACCAACGGCAGAACAACCGATTGTTCTTCTGGTGGATGCACATATGGTTTGGTACATGAGGGCCTATCCACTTATTGCCAGGGGAGGATTCTACCATCCCTTTTTCATATTTATTAATTTGAAAAATGACACTTTCATCGCTAAAATTTTTCTATGCATCATTACCATGTGTTCTTTCGTTGCTTAGCAGTAGCAGTGATCTAGGAGGAGTAGTGGCAGTAGCTGTAGCAATACACTGGCAGTTGCAGTAATAATCTAGCAGTGGTAGTATCTAGCAGAGCAGTAGCTATGGCACGAACCTGGCAGTTGTAGTCGCACTATTCCAACAAAGCAGTAGCAGTCGCACGAATCTAGCAATTATAGTTGCACTAACCATGTTGAAATCTAGTGGTAGCAGCATTGAAATAGTAACAATAGCAATAATTTAGGAGTAGCACTAATCTAACAATGGAACTGAATGTAGTTTAGCAGTAGCTTAATTTGGAAGCAATAGTAGCAAGAGCAGCAGCAGAAGTAGTAAACTATCAATAGCAATAATTTAGATGTTGGAGCAGTCTCGTAGTTGACGTGTTCTAGATGTAGAACCAACCATGGTGGTATTCTTGCAGTAGCACTAGAAATAGTTTAGCACTAGCTGTAGTAGTAACCATAGTGTAGGAGTAGCCATAATCCGGAAGTAGTAGTAGCAGTAGCAACAGAAGTAGCAATGCAGCAAGAGCAGTAATGTAGCCGTCGGAGTAGTCTCGTAGTGAACGTATTCTAGGTGTAGCAGCAGCAGTAGTGGTATTCTTGCAGTAGCACTAGAAATAATTTAGCACTAGCTGCAATGATAATATACTAATCTAGTAGTAGTTGGTTTCGGACTTGAGGTTAGTTATTTGTGTAGCTCGGAGGAATTGCTGCTCACCCTTTTGAAACAGCCTTTATTTTCTATGTTGGATTAGGATCTTCATTGACTAAGTGTTTTGTTCTTTCATGTGATTTAGCTAGACAACTTAGCCCTCTAATAATTTAGCTTCATTTTCTTCTACGTGGAACGATCTTTTTTGTGGGTGCTACTAACTCATATTCATCTAGGCATCATCATGGAGTATGCTGCGGGGGAAAACTGCTCGAGAGGATATGTTGTGCGAGTAGATTTAGCGAGGATGAGGTAATGTAAAGAGGTGAGCACGCCATATTCACTAATTTATTTATATAGTCAAATTTCTCTTATAGCCATGTCTTTTACGGAACATGAAAACTTACTCTTTTGTTCCCTGCAGTTTCTACAGGTACGATTTTTTTGTTAGCAATTAATACGGCGAGTGAGTTATTGTCGTTCAATGGTTTGAACTTCAACCATCATTCTTTTGTTTATTTAGCCTCTCTCTTTAATTTATTTTGTTTCTCTTTCTCTTGTAATCCATGTCACTTAAAGAATTATTTGTTAGAGCAGATTAGCCATAAAGATCTTAAGTCGGAAAATACCTTGCTGCATGGTAGTAGAGCTCCTTGTATCAAGATGTGTGATTTTTGGCATTCAAAGGTAATCTTAAAGTTATGAAAGCCATAGGACTATACCTTGCTGGAAAATAACCCATTGCAAACCATTAAAAAAGTGTTGCTGTCGGTAATACAGGAAGCGAGGAAGACTGCTCAAGTCCCAAAACTTAGGGGGACATTAACAGGAAGCAGCATGGATCTTGATGACTTGGATGCAGATCTTGACTCGTGAGGTACAAACTGCACTTTGTGTTGATTGTTCATGCTAGAAGAAGAATAAAGAATTCCTCGAGTAATCCTTTTCTTACCAATTGACAGATAGATACGTTGTAGCAAGTGACAGAGAATGGTTATGTCGACATTTGATTTTGCAAAGATTTTGAGGGCAGTGATGGATAAAGACCAATTCTTGGCAGTTGAACAGATTGCACAGTCCAAACAACAGCTGGTTGCTTCTTCGGTAGCTGCACCTATGCATTCTTACATGCAAGCGTATCCTTTTATTGTTAAACCTCCATTGGTACAGGATTTTTTTCAGCTTTTCTGATTTTTCTTGTTTTAAATTTTATTGATTCGATTATTTATTTTTTCGTCGATTTTTTTAGAAATGCTTTCATTTTGTTTAGATGATTTTTAGCCATGATAAGTTAGGAACTCCTAAATTCTTTTTGTCTCTAATGTTTACTTTATAGCAACTCTGAGACTAATGCTTGTTTTGAGCACGATTTTGCAGGCAGGTAATGGTGAAGAAGGACCAACGGCAGAACAACCGATTGTTCTTCTGGTGGATGCACATATGGTTTGGTACATGAGGGCCTATCCACTTATTGCCAGGGGAGGATTCTACCATCCCTTTTTCATATTTATTAATTTGGAAAAATGACACTTTCATCGCTAAAATTTTTCTATGCATCATTATCGTATGTTATTTCGTTGCTTAGCAGTAGCAGTGATCTAGGAGGAGTAGTGGCAGTAGCTGTAGCAATACACTGGCAGTTGCAGTGATCTACCGGCAGTAATAATCTAGCAGTGGTAGTATCTAGCAGAGCAGTAGCTCTGGCACGAACCTGGCAGTTGTAGTCGCACTAATCCAACAAAGCAGTAGCAGTCGCACGAATCTAGCAATTATAGTTGCACTAACCATGTTGAAATCTAGTGGTAGCAGCATTGAAATAGTAACAATAGCAATAATTTAGGAGTAGCACTAATCTAACAATGGAACTAAATGTAGTTTAGCAGTAGCATAATTTGGAAGCAATAGTAGCAAGAGCAGCAGCAGAAGTAGTAAACTATCAATAGCAATAATTTAGATGTTGGAGCAGTCTCGTAGTTGACGTGTTCTAGATGTAGAACCAACCATGGTGGTATTCTTGCAGTAGCACTAGAAATAGTTTAGCACTAGCTGTAGTAGTAACCATAGTGTGGGAGTAGCCATAATCCGGAAGTAGTAGTAGCAGTAGCAACAGAAGTAGCAATGCAGCAAGAGCAGTAATGTAGCCGTCGGAGTAGTCTCGTAGTGAACGTATTCTAGGTGTAGCAGCAGCAGTGGTGGTATTCTTGCAGTAGCACTAGAAATAATTTAGCACTAGCTGCAATGATAATATACTAATCTAGTAGTAGTTGGTTTCGGACTTGAGGTTAGTTATTTGTGTAGCTCGGAGGAATTGCTGCTCACCCTTTTGAAACAGCCTTTATTTTCTATGTTGGATTAGGATCTTCATTGACTAAGTGTTTTGTTCTTTCATGTGATTTAGCTAGACAACTTAGCCCTCTAATAATTTAGCTTCATTTTCTTCTACGTGGAACGATCTTTTTTTGTGGGTGCTACTAACTCATATTCATCTAGGCATCATCATGGAGTATGCTGCCGGGGGAAAACTGCTCGAGAGGATATGTTGTGCGAGTAGATTTAGCGATGACGAGGTAATGTAAAGAGGTGAGCACGCCATATTCACTAATTTATTTGTATAGTCAAATTTTTCTTATAGCCATGTCTTTTACGGAACATGAAAACTTACTATTTTGTTCCCTGCAGTTTCTACAGGTACGATTTTTCTGTTAGCAATTAATACGGCGAGTGAGTTATTGTCGTTCAATGGTTTGAACTTCAACCATCATTCTTTTGTTTATTTAGCCTCTCTCTTTAATTTATTTTGTTTCTCTTTCTCTTGTAATCCATGTCACTTAAAGAATTATTTGTTAGAGCAGATTAGCCATAAAGATCTTAAGTCGGAAAATACCTTGCTGCATGGTAGTAGAGCTCCTTGTATCAAGATGTGTGATTTTTGGCATTCAAAGGTAATCTTAAAGTTATGAAAGCCATAGGACTATACCTTGCTGGAAAATAACCCATTGCAAACCATTAAAAAAGTGTTGCTGTCGGTAATACAGGAAGCGAGGAAGACTGCTCAAGTCCCAAAACTTAGGGGGACATTAACAGGAAGCAGCATGGATCTTGATGACTTGGATGCAGATCTTGACTCGTGAGGTACAAACTGCACTTTGTGTTGATTGTTCATGCTAGAAGAAGAATAAAGAATTCCTCGAGTAATCCTTTTCTTACCAATTGACAGATAGATACGTTGTAGCAAGTGACATTGGAATGGTTATGTCGACATTTGATTTTGCAAGGATTTTGAGGGCAGTGATGGATAAAGACCAGTTCTTGGCAGTTGAACAGATTACACAGTCCAAACAACAGCTGGTTGCTTCTTCGGTAGCTGCACCTATGCATTCTTACATGCAAGCGTATCCTTTTATTGTTAAACCTCCATTGGTACCGGATTTTTTTCAACTTTTCTGATTTTTCTTATTTTAAACTTTATTGATTCGATTATTTATTTTGTCGTCGATTTTTTTAGAAATGCTTTCATTTTGTTTAGATGATTTTTAGCCATGATAAGTTAGGAACTCCTAAATTCTTTTTGTCTCTTAATGTTTACTTTATAGCAACTCTGAGACTAATGCTTGTTTTGAGCACGATTTTGCAGGTAATGGTGAAGAAGGACCAACGGCAGAACAACCGATTGTTCTTCTGGTGGATGCACATATGGTTTGGTACATGAGGGCCTATCCACTTATTGCCAGGGGAGGATTCTACCATCCCTTTTTCATATTTATTAATTTGAAAAATGACACTTTCATCGCTAAAATTTTTCTATGCATCATTACCATGTGTTCTTTCGTTGCTTAGCAGTAGCAGTGATCTAGGAGGAGTAGTGGCAGTAGCTGTAGCAATACACTGGCAGTTGCAGTAATAATCTAGCAGTGGTAGTATCTAGCAGAGCAGTAGCTATGGCACGAACCTGGCAGTTGTAGTCGCACTATTCCAACAAAGCAGTAGCAGTCGCACGAATCTAGCAATTATAGTTGCACTAACCATGTTGAAATCTAGTGGTAGCAGCATTGAAATAGTAACAATAGCAATAATTTAGGAGTAGCACTAATCTAACAATGGAACTGAATGTAGTTTAGCAGTAGCTTAATTTGGAAGCAATAGTAGCAAGAGCAGCAGCAGAAGTAGTAAACTATCAATAGCAATAATTTAGATGTTGGAGCAGTCTCGTAGTTGACGTATTCTAGATGTAGAACCAACCATGGTGGTATTCTTGCAGTAGCACTAGAAATAGTTTAGCACTAGCTGTAGTAGTAACCATAGTGTAGGAGTAGCCATAATCCGGAAGTAGTAGTAGCAGTAGCAACAGAAGTAGCAATGCAGCAAGAGTAGTAATGTAGCCGTCGGAGTAGTCTCGTAGTGAACGTATTCTAGGTGTAGCAGCAGCAGTAGTGGTATTCTTGCAGTAGCACTAGAAATAATTTAGCACTAGCTGCAATGATAATATACTAATCTAGTAGTAGTTGGTTTCGGACTTGAGGTTAGTTATTTGTGTAGCTCGGAGGAATTGCTGCTCACCCTTTTGAAACAGCCTTTATTTTCTATGTTGGATTAGGATCTTCATTGACTAAGTGTTTTGTTCTTTCATGTGATTTAGCTAGACAACTTAGCCCTCTAATAATTTAACTTCATTTTCTTCTACGTGGAACGATCTTTTTTGTGGGTGCTACTAACTCATATTCATCTAGGCATCATCATGGAGTATGCTGCCGGGGGAAAACTGCTCGAGAGGATATGTTGTGCGAGTAGATTTAGCGATGACGAGGTAATGTAAAGAGGTGAGCACGCCATATTCACTAATTTATTTGTATAGTCAAATTTTTCTTATAGCCATGTCTTTTACGGAACATGAAAACTTACTATTTTGTTCCCTGTAGTTTCTACAGGTACGATTTTTCTGTTAGCAATTAATACGGCGAGTGAGTTATTGTCGTTCAATGGTTTGAACTTCAACCATCATTCTTTTGTTTATTTAGCCTCTCTCTTTAATTTATTTTGTTTCTCTTTCTCTTGTAATCCATGTCACTTAAAGAATTATTTGTTAGAACCGAATAGCCATAAAGATCTTAAGCTGGAAAATACCTTACTGCATGGTAGTAGAGCTCCTTGTATCAAGATGTGTGATTTTTGGCATTCAAAGGTAATCTTAAAGTTATGAAAGCCATAGGACTATACCTTGCTGGAAAATAATCCATTGCAAACCATTAAAGAAGTGTTGCTGTCGGTAATACAGGAAGCGAGGAAGATTGCTCAAGTCCCAAAACTTAGGGGGACATTAACAGGAAGCCGCATGGATCTTGATGACTTGGATGCAGATCTTGACTCGTGAGGTACAAACCGCACTTTGTGTTGATTGTTCATGCTAGAAGAAGAATAAAGAATTCCTCGAGTAATCCTTTTCTTACTATTTGACAGATAGATGCGTTGTAGCAAGTCACGAAAAAATTCTTTTTTCGACATCGATGTTGCAAAGATTTTGAGGACAATGATGGATGAAGACCGGTTCTTGGCAGTTGAAAAGATTGCATAGTCCAAACAACAGCTGGTTGCTCCTTCGGTAGCTGCACCTATGCATTCTTACATGCGAGTGTATCCTTTTATTGTTAAATCTCCGTTGGTACTGGATTTTTTTCAAATTTTTTGATTTTTTGTTTTTAATTTTATTGATTTGATTATTTATTTTTTTCTCGATTTTCTTAGGCATGCTTTCGTTTTGTTAAGATAATTTTTAGGCATTATAAATTAGGAACTCCTAATTTCTTTTTCTCTCAAGTTTACTTTATAGCAACTTTGAGACTAATGCTTCTTTTGAGCACGATGTTGCAAAGATTATGCAGGTAATGATGAAGAATGACCAATGGCAAAACAATCGATTGTTCTTCTGGTGGATGCACATATGGTTTGGTACATGAGGGCTTATCCACTTATTGCTAAGGGAGGATTCTACCATCCCTTTTTCATATTTATTAATTTAGAAAATGACACTTTTATCGTTAAAATTTTTCTATGCATCATTATCATATGTTCTTTCGTTACTTAGCAGTAGCAGTGGTCTAGGAGGAGTAATGATAGTAGGTATAGCAACACACTGGCAGTTGCAATAATCTACCAGTAGTAATAATCTAGCAATGGCAGTATCTAACAAAGCAGTTGCAGTGGCAAAAATCTAGCACTTGTAGTCGCACTAATCCAACAAAGCAGTAGCACTCGCATGAATCTAGCAATTGTAGTTGCATTGATTTTGCAGAAATTTAATGGTAGCGGCACTTAAATAGTAACAGTAGCAATAATTTAGAAGTAGCAGTAATCTAACAATAGCACTAAATGTAGTCTAGCAGTAGCATAATCTAGAAATAGTAGTAGTAAGAGCAGTAGCAAAAATTGTAATCTATCAGTAGCAATATTTTGGTTATTAGAGCAGTCTCATAGTAGACGTATTCTAGATGTAGCACGAGCTGTGGTGGTATTCTTGCAGTAGCACTAGAAATAGTTTAGCACTAGCTGTAGTAATAACTATAGTCTAGCAGTAGCCATAATCCAAAAGTAGTAGTAGCAGTAGCAGCAGCAACAAAAGTAGTAATCTAGCACGAACAGTAATTTAGCCGTTGGAGTAGTCTCGTAGTAGACGTATTCTAGATGTAGCAGTAGCGGTAGTGGTATTTTCTTGCAGTAGCACTAGAAATAATTTAGCACTGGCTGCAGCAATATTTTACTAATCTAGTAGTAGTTGGTTTTGGACTTCAGGTTAATTATTTGTGTAGCTCGGAAGCAGTGCTACTCACCCTTCTGAAATAGCCTTTATTTTTTATGTTGGATTAGGATCTTCATTGACTAGATGTTTTGTTTTTTCATGTGATTTAGCTAGACAACTTAGCCTTCTAATAATTTAGTGTCATTTTCTTTTATGTGGAATGATCTTTTTTTACGGGTCTACTGACTCCTGCTCGTCTAGGCATCGTCATGGAGTATGCTGTGGGGAGAACTCCGAGAGGATATGCTGTGCCAGTAGATTTAGCGAGGATGAGGTAATGTAAAGAGGTGAGCACGCCATATTCACTAATTTATTTATATAGTCAAATTTCTCTTATACCCATTTGTTTTACGGAACATGGAAACTTACTCTTTTGTTCCCTAATAACATACTTTTTGTGCACTTACCATTCACTGTTTGTTTCTTGCTATACTAGCAACAGTTGTACATTATACTTTCAATCATTTTTTTGTTCTGTTTTTTTTTTTCTCTTTCGAAAGATGTCATGCTGCTTCATCAACAGCTAAATAATTCAAATTTTTATCTCTTTGTGTGATACCATCTTATGCTTTTTTGGAAGAGCTACAGATCACTGGTTTAAAGAGGCAAAAGAGAGACATGCAACCTTAAATGCAATCATAAATGGTAATATCATATATGCTCACTGGTATGTATTAAATATTCTAGTTTTAGGTCATTATTTTTGGTTGTGTACAAAACGCCCATGTATTGGATTGTGATAGACTAGTTCTTCTTGATGGACTCATGTTGCTTTTGCTCCTTGTTTTGCTAGTGATCTCAGTCAAACCTGCAATATGGATCGGGCAGAAGCCTTCGTGAGAGAGATGGAAGAAGAAGGTATAGATGCTTCTGTTGACATTTATCATGCCATGATGTATGAATACACAATAATTGGCAATGAAGAAAAATTCCTGATTGTGTTTGACAAACTTCGGGTAACGACTTATTTAAGTAGAGTTTTCTTGGATTAGATAATCTAAATATTCGTTCAGCTCATTTTTAGTTTTAAAAATTGATAATGCTTTCAAATGGATTATTCATGTAGTTTGCTTTAGTGACCATGTATTACCTACTATATTGTCCAAGTGCAATTATAGTCTTCAATATACAAGGGAAGCAAGAAAAAAATGTAAATCTTGCCTGAAGATCTCTGCTTGTGAATGAAAAGTTTCAAGTATACCATTGGCAAGATCAGGCAAGATCAAGCACACTCTCAAATGTATTATTTTGACTTTAATTTTTTGTTTATGGTGCACTTAGATCAATTACTTAGCAGATCCCATCAACTGTTTATATCTTTCTTATTTTATGTTATCGCTTTTCAGTGGAGTACTGCCATCTATTTGTATTAGATTAGAATTTGATGTACATACATATCAAGTATATGCGTATCATGACTTCTACAAACCAAAAATGTTCTCTTGTATTATTGTGTTTGTTTCTGTTGGACACTATGACAGCTTGTCAGCCAAGTATATCAAGAAATTAGTTTACTGCACTTCCTGGGTTTGCAGGAGCGTCTCTTTCACATAAAGAGTTTTGTATACTGCATTTGTTTCTTTTATGTATAAGAAGTGTCACTGAGTAATATAAGCATTATTGCTGTAATGTTGTGACAAAGAGTATGTGAGTCAATTTACTACCAAAGTAGTTTGTTTTAATGCGGATGCTTCCCCTGTCACTTGTCTTATATGTAGTAAAGTAAAATTTGTTTACATTATTACTATAAGTGATGTTATGGACAATCTTTGTCACATACAAGCTCTCTAACTTTATCACTCAAACTGAGTATCAAGGTGTTATATGCACTTTTCATAACATTTACCTTCTCCTCTTGTGTGAAGGTGTTGGGTAGATCAAGTGAAGATATGTTATCATGCGTGATTCCATAGGTTGGGTCAAAAACCATGTACAATTAACTCTTAATTTTCAACTCTAACATTTTGATCAATGTTCATAGTTCATTCAAAGCTCAACTTTAGGACTTGTAGAAAACTGTATGCCGTTACAAAATGGAGATATTGCAACAACACACATATACTTGGCCGAGTCTATCAAAAATTGGTCTAATCACCTCCCAAATTCAACTTGAAGACATTTACTATAATTGAAAAGTGTGAAAACTGCTAATTGAATCCACAATACTAAGTTTATACCAATAGTGTATCTGAGACCCAACAAAAATTCTAGAATTGGTTTCCAGTAAAGCCTACTGTAAAATTAGTATTAAACTTTAAAGGTGAATTCTTGCACCTAAATTAACCTAATACAACATCCCTGACAAGCAGTTTTAGTGAACCTTTAATTAATGAGTGAACCTATGAGGTGGAATTCATCTATCTTACTCTTCCACCTTGCAACAGAATTGCATCTGAAGGGATAAATCTCCATGGAAGGCCCACATGAATTGATTTCTTCTTAAAACATCTCAACTGAACTGATGTTGAATACTAAAATGAAAATAGTGACATTTAGTACTGAGTGAATACGTGAAGACTATCCTATTGCTAGAGTACCCTTGAGGCAATGGTGGCACAAATCTTGTTTGTCCATTAACAGCAAAGAGAAGCTTTATCTATTTGTCAATCTGCATTCTTAGTGCCTGTCATCGAGGGCTACCGAGAAAGCTTGAGAGGGCTTGAAATGTAGTGCATTTAGTTAGAACTCCATCTTCCAGGGCTCATCTCTTGAGTAGTTCAAGCTTCTCCGTGTCAAAACAGAAGGACCTATAAAGCATTTCTTCTTCATAAAGCTTGCTGGTATTTGATACGTCTTAAATCTCAGCAAATTCATGGTGCAAAAACTCTATCTTAGGTGGGTTTGCGGCTTTGAGTGGGCTTCTATCTATGAAGGAAGGGACACTGAGAGGCAGGCCACGGGCTGTCTTAGCCCAGGAGTTCAGAAACTCCACAGCAATCGCGTCAATTAATCCAATTACGTGGTCGACAGTCATGAAGGAATCTATGGGGGGTATTTTCATTCAATGCTGCCATCCAATAATCATAATTCTACTGATCAGGGGTAGGATATAAAAAATCTGCTCATACTATGGCTTTTTGGGGTACTATTTTCTGAATAGCCTTGCATCAATAAAACGTTTTAATATTCTTTTTTAGTTCATCGATCTATAAGATTGCTACTAACCGGAAGTTAACTTTGGAGATGCTGAACCTTGACTGGACGGAAGAGCCGATTCTCATGTTGCTCTTAGAAGCTCATGGATCCATCATTTAGCACCGTGAATCAAGACTGCACTGCCACATATCTTGATCCTCAAGAAAGTGAGGTAAGTAGTGAAGGGATCTACTGGGGGAGGAATATGACTTGCCACCTATGCATCAGGAAGGAATACTAATCAGAAGCCTGACTATTATGCATTCTATGACCAATTAGTTGGCAGCAATGTAGGTAGCTCTGGCCAGCTTTCTTTCATGGGAGTTTACCTTCTTAGCATTCATTTTCTGTTGCTTTCTAATGTGTCTTAGTTGATGCACGTTTTTGATCACTTATTCCCCTTTTATCTTTGTTTGGTAGATCAAATATTTGCCTCTTCCTGTCACTGCAGCTTGGCTGCACCTTAATGATATCATCATGAGTGACATACACTTTGTGGTTCTCATGGTTTATGATGATAAAGTTGAAGCTGTGTCATGGGTGAGCCTACAGGTCATGTTACTGTCTTACCATGAAGACAGGTTTTTCTGTTTGTAGCTCTTGATTATTTTTGGGCAACAATAGACTAGGTGTCTAGGATCTTAATTTTTCTCACCTTAGTCCATTTAGTTTCCTCCCAAACCAAATTTAGTATGACAGATACTTAATGGTTCTTTTGTTCTCTCCTTTCTGGTCTGACTGACTGACATAGTGCTTAGCATTGAACACCTTCGTTCTGTTCAAACTACTAGGTGCTATTGCTAGTATATGGCTTGCCAAGTTTCTTGTTGCTAAAGTGACTGTTTGGATTCCACTCCAAGTGGCTGCAAGAAGCCCTTTTAGCATTAGCATAAGCTTTCTTACAGATACTGTATGCTTACCCTTCTTCCTTTTCGACAAAAATTACAGATGGTCAATAGAAGGCCTATAATTCAGAATATTCATTAGATTTCTATGACATATTTAATAGAAAGAACTATCCTGGAGGGTTCCGTAACATGCTTAGTTCTAAATCTGATGCAGAGCTAATTTCAGCCAATACTACAGCCAGCAATTCTCTGGCATTAGACATGGACTTCTCACTTGATCTAAGGCAAAATTGATCTGAACTTCTCATTTCATAATCTCATTTTTTTTTCCTTGATTCTGTTTTGACATTAAAAATAAGTATAAAGAGGAATTAGTATTTAGAAAGTAGCTTACTAAGGCTGAAGCTATTCATCCCAATTTGTATGATGATGGAGGAAATCATGCTTGTAAGATAAACAAAAGTCCTCCCACTCTTTGCTTCGAGTAAGAAGTTATTAATATTAACAAAGATTTACAGTTTTCTTCTGATTGCACTTCTAACCAAATCTATATATAGATGAATTTCTGTATTGAAATGCAGCAAGCAACAGATTTTTCATTAAGATATGCCCATAGCTTTAGCAGAAGAAGAAATCTAGTTTAAGGAAATTCTGGACTTGTACAAGGCTGAGATCATTCAGAGAGTGAAAGAAGAAAACCATGTTGCACAGAAAAGCCTATTCAATTACAACATCACAGAAGCATCATGTACACTGGTCGAATCTTCGTAAGCTCTTCCATTGTTATAATATTAAAACAAGCAATATTTGGTGTGCTTTGCAGCAAAGGAAGTGGATTAGGTACAGACTACTAAAATTTTTGTCTCTCAGAGGCTCTCACCCTCCATGTTTCTGCAATTCTTGATAATTCTCACTCTCCAAGGATAAATGTTCAAATGGATGTTATTTTTCTTGGTCACTTGTTTAGGCAATATTGGTCTATTAAAAATGTTTCCGCCATAGAAGAAGAGATTCCTTATCACACTAAGGCTGAGTATGCAGAAAAGCAGCTTCTTCTGATCATGTTAGCTCAACTAGCACTTGCTGGGAAGGCTTATGGCAATTTTTCTATGCTCTTCTTGGAGGGCCTTTATGATCCACATGCAGGAACAATGTATCTCGTTGGCTACAGGAGGTCAGATTTGTGGGGAAGACCTTGTTTGAGAGCATGGATCTTGAAGATGGATTGGATTATTCGATTGAAGTGGTACTATCTTACCCACCCACTACAGCATAGTGGTTAATCAACACAATGGCTACCATTTCTACAGCTAGCCAAAGAACTGAAAACGATCCTCTTTATTTTAGGACAATTAGTTGAAGACTCTTTTCATTATGTACAGGAAGCAGCAGCAAGACATTCTTTCTTGCAGGGGTCTTGAGGGGATTCTTCAGATTTTGACAATTTCATCCGCAATTGCTTGCATCTGAGCCAATTCTTTCACATCAGCCATGATCTGGATTCTGTTCCTTTCATCTCTCTTGTAATGCTGGGTGTCCAGGCTGTTGGTTACAGTCTCCCCCTGATCACCGGAATAGAGGCTCTCTTCAAAAGGAAAGCTTCTGAATCATGTGAAATGCCATATTACGATCTCTAGAACTATCAGTGGCTTTATGTGATTGATTACACTCTGAAAATTTTGGTGATGGTGTGATCTATCCTAACTCCAAGGCTTTTTCAAGAAGGTGTCGAAATCTCGTATCAGATTGGTTACTCGAAGCCCTCGTGTACCACACCATGTTCCAAGCGATAGACGAGTTCTTCTTATCACCTCAACCATACATGTAATCGGGTATATAATTGTTTTGATTATTCATTCCATGAAAACTTAGCCATGGATGATTTGAAACAGAGAGGTACGTAGATACTGCAGCTAGTTCCAACACGATGCAGGGATGAAAAGCTGAACTGGAGGAGTACATTGTTCTTGTTCAAGATCTTTTTTTTGCTTCCTCAAGTTACTGGTGATTTTATGTGGCACATTGCTTGCAAACCACTCAGAAACTATGCTTCATTGGCATCACAACAGTCAGGCTTCTCCCTCATGTTTATGACTACATTAGAGCTCCTGTTCCAAGTCCATCCTTCGCTGCAGGAAACGAATTTGTCAATCCAAGTTTGGATTTCTACTCCAAGCCTGGAGATATCGTCATACCTGTTACTGCAATTCTTTTTTCAGCTTTCGTTTACATTCAGTAGAGATGGAACCGCAAGAAGCTTAGAGAGACTCTTAACTTTTGGAAAGTGTAAGCTTCGTCCTGTTGGTTCCAGAGTGTATGAGAGATTGCAGTCCAAATCATCTGAAGGGGAGCTTGTTTCTTGTGTCAATGGAAATGCAACACAAGAGAAAGATCATAATGATGAAGATTGATTCAACAGCCTCTCATAAAGGCACTGACAAAAAGAGTTATTCTGAACATGAAAGAAAGCAAAATTACCCTTGTCTGGTTATTTCCATGCAGAAGAGTTGACTTTTGCTAATCTTGTCCTGGATATGTTGTATCACAGTGTTATGCAAAACCATATGCTAGTTTTTTGTTTATGAAGCAAGTAATGTGATGAATTGTACATTCTAGTTGAGCTTTCTCTATGGCCATTGGATAAAGTGATAAATGGATAAGTCAAGAAGCTAAATTGGATTGAAACAGGCATGGATGCTCCTTTTATATGAAAATCCTTCAGAATATAGCACCTTCTTACTATCATGGTTTATTAAAAAGCTGATCTGAAATAAATTTAGCAAGCTATGAACTTGAAGACACCAGCTTGATTCCCATGGAAGGCATCTGGTTTTTGCTGTTTACCAGCCAGACTAGACCGAAGGGACAAAAGACTGTAGCCATTGGGCTTAGATACGGGAAGAGATAAAGAAGATAGAGAAAAAGAGAATTTTTAGTATTTTCTAGTAAAGTTGTAATTTTTAATTTTTTAATAAATAATAATTTTTGTTAGCTTTAAATTACTCTTGAAAAATTCTTAAATGTTTTCAAATTGATTTAAATAAGGAGTACAAATATAAAATTGAGTTTATATTCTTATATTGATTTTGTGCAGCAATTACAAAATGCAAAAGTAACAAAGAAACTCAAACAATCAAAAAAATATTATGAAAGTAAGAGAATATCAAATTAGCATCAAGAAAGCATTAAAAAATAATTTATTCCATGTATCAGGTTGAACAAATTTATTATAAAATGAGAGTCCTGCGAGCTGGCCAAGTTTTACATACTAGGAAAGCTCCAAAAAATTCTCTATAATTCTTTAGTAAGAAAAAAAGAAAAACTCTCAAAAACTCTCAAGTATGCTATTAAAAACTCTCAAAATTTTTTGGATACAAAGGAAATAAAAATGTTTCGCTTCAAAATAGATAGTCTCAAAAGACCAGTGTCAGAAAGCCTCTTTTTTGTCTTTAATTGCAGAGGTATTTATAGTGTGGTCTCTTACAAAACCCATTAGTTATCCGAAAAGTACGAAACACTTAACAAAATTAGGATGCACCAGCCTTTGAATTAGGATGCCTCATGAGTGATTCTTTTATCCTGTACATCAGTTTTGGAATTTGTAATCTTCTTGCCGGTTTTTGAAAGTTTGTTGAGTCTTTTAAGGAATTTCAGTTTCTATTTATTTGAGTAATTTCATTTAATCCAAGATTTTTTAAGATCAGATTTTCTCAAGGTGGAGATTTGGCAAGGTTAGATTTGCCTTGGTTTAAATTTCTTTGTAACATTTGTAACCATCCACCCCAATTTTTTATGTTTGATCGAGATTAACCGTGATTGGGGTTTGACAAGGTTAGGTTCACCTTAGTTCAAACACTTTTAGCATTGTCAAAGTCATCCCTAATGATTAATCAAGGCTCGAGTTCATCAAGATTGTATAGATCAAGATTTTGGGTAGGTCGGGAAGATCCAAGCTTCTTCACTGCTTACTTAACTTTCCACTAAGTCATTTCAAAAGATCTTTTTTTTTTTTGCCACATTTAATGGTTAAGTGCTAGCTCATGATTAACCAACAACATGCAGATTCAAATTGGTCGCACTTATTGAAGGTTATTGCATTTGGCATGCTATCTTATGATCTTGCCAATGAATAATACCCTTTAAAAAGGCTTTCTTAAACCCTCTCACCTTTTTTTACCTTTTCACTTCACTCTCGCGAAGCCTTCTCCCTCTCTCACCAAACTTGAGTTTCAAATCTCTTTGCATCTTCATTTTCAATGTTCATCTTCCTCCTTAAGCTAGGGAGTCTTCCACCCTTTTCTTGTTTAAGCACTCATGGATGAGAATCCAGCATCTTCTTCCTAGACTCTTAAGACCTACAATGGAGGAAAAGTGATTTTTTCATTCTATGATTTGTCCAACTTGAACTCCCATCCCCCTCTGATCGACCATGAGCCCATCGTAAAAGGTGGGTCATGGTCTTCGAGGATAGCCTCAAGGAGGTACTTTTCCTTTATCTTATAGTTCACCTAAAGCATGGTCATGCTTGTTAATAAATACAATCATACCAGCTTTGAGCACCACTATTACATGAAGGAGGCTGAAGCTGCTAATAAATTGTGGCTGACTCAAGAAATATGGTGCATGTTCACTTGCTTGAGTAGAGAAGCTGGAGAACTTATTGGCCAAGCCTAAATCCAAAGTGGACAACACTAAAATGGAGTTGGCCTAAGTCCAAGGTAATGTGGAAGTGAGGATAAGCCATACTAAAAATAAGCTTGTCCTCTAGCTTCAGAAGGAATTAAGGGTAGCTTAGGATGAGTCTTGATCTTGGGCCACCGAAAAGTTTAGAATCTGAGAAGCATACAAGGCCAAAATCGAGGAACAAGTTTTCTATCTATATTGGGCCGTTCAAAAAAATATGGTCAAGAAAATCTTACGCAAGTATCCCAACCTCGACCTAATGTGAGTGCAACTGGCTCCTCTTATAAAGGCATTTTTAGTCCACTTTGAAGATTTAGAAGTATTGTTAGGAAGTAACTAAGAGGGTGATTGAAGAAACACCATAGCCACCCAATACTGATAGAGGTTATCATTCTTAAAGCTATCCAAAAATCGACCATTGTCACCCTTAAGGCTAGGCCTAAGATTAATGAACTTTAAGCTTGTAACCTTTTTTGTTTCCTCTTCTTTTTTTTTTTTTTTATGTACAAAGTTAGTGTCTTTTATAATGAAAGTTTTCTTTCTTAAGTTCATTTTCACTTTAACATTTTCTTATACTTAGAATAAATAGTCGAACAAGTATAACAACTCGAGCTTAAAATAGTCAAGCAAAGGTTACCCTAAGCATAGACCAAGTGCAACTAAAAAAAGGAAAAAAAAATACCCATTCCTTGACAATGAACAATACTAAGAATTGATCTTGATGACAAATACCTAATGAAAGTTTTATAATCAAATGGACTTCAAGCCTAAAAATTTTTGAAAAAAAACTCAAATAAATGTTGTACTCCATTTCGAGTACATTCCTTAAATTTGAATAATTTTTGACTTACAAACTATTTTTTATGAACTTTTTAAAGTTTTTGATTGTATAATTTTTTTAAAAATCAGTTTTGATATTTAAAAATTTTAAATTTGTTATGACATAATAATTTTATGTTAAAAATTTTAATCAAAATTTATTGTAAAATATTTTTAAAATTTAAATATTTTAAATTCAATTTGATAAATTAATTTTTATTTTAAAACTTATTATTATTACTACTACGAAAAGGGTTAGTTTTGATTGGGCGGTTGTTTAAAGAAAAGGCAATGTGATAGCTTTGAGAGTGTTGTACCGTTATGACCCAATATGTACAAATAGAAATCTCAAACTTTCTATTAATTTACCAAGATATAATGATAAAAGGATTCAATCAATGACATATTTATAAAAAAATAAATTAATTTATATTTAGAGTTTATGTTAATAAGAGTTATCATTGAGTTTTTTCACATCTATATTAATTATCTCAATAGAAATTATAACTCAATCTATATTAAACAAGTTGCATATTAATTTTTTTTAACTAAATCAAAGTTAGCAAACTTATTTTACTAAACAAAAATATTTACAATTAATTACAACTCATTAATGTATAAATAATTAATTACAATCAACTTGTTCTATATTAAACCAAAATAAGTTTATTTGACAAAGTTTCTTTGGAAGCAATTCAACATCATTGCTTTAGAAGCAATGCCCTCCTTGCGCTTCAAGCTGTCTAATTCTTGGCACTTTGCAGCAGAGCTGGCGATAATCGCCTTGAACATGAGATCACCGATAGTAGTTCATCACTCTATCTTGTCATCGTTTCTACAAGAGATTGTGGATTTTGCCTACCATTCCTCCTACTCTTACAGCATTTTTATTTGGCATGCTATTGTGTTTCATTGGCAATCCTTCCATCACAAAGGATCCGAAATTCGGCCCGTCTAAAATGCAGGAGTTGAAGATCATATGGGAAGATTGAAAAATTAGGTTTCTCATAACCATAATTCCTTGGCTTCCTTAATTAATATTGAATGTGATTACAGTTTGTAAATTATCAAGGTGACTTGTTTCAAGATATAGAACTCTCCACGACCAAGGTTCCTATCAGTGTTGAGTTCATAAACTTGGTCGGATGCTGGTTCAATGCAATGCTGATGTGCCATGATGTAGGTAGGCTAGCTAGGTAGTATAGATTCGAAGCAAGGAGCGATTTATCGGTGGCATTTCTAAGGATCGGCAAATTAATCATTGGACTGGTGTTCAAGAATTCGTTTGTGAAGATTTTAGGTCAATTTTTGATTAGGATTCTCAGGTTGCTATTGCTATTTGCTAGGATGTAATTGGCTATATGGCGTCTAGGGACATGAACACGAAGGAGGAGTGAGTTTGTGAGGTTGGTTTGTGTTGTTGTTTCGTTGACTAACTCTAGCTCTACGTTGGGCTTTAGGTGTGGGATTTTGCTATTATTGGTGCTGAAATTAAGAACACTCAAACATTTTGCTTCTTCTTTCTTCAAGTTTAATTGTAGATCTTTTATTGACAGTGAAGCTGGTCTAATTAGTTAAACTTGGAAATTGTCAAGCTGAAATTGCTTGAAAAATCAATAGGAAATATATTTTAAATGGAGATAAAATGGTACTTTGGGTGCATTAAGATAAGCTAAAATTATAATTTCATTGGATTAAGATCATCTATTAATCTTATTTGTGGTATTTTTTTTAAATAAAAGGATCTATGTATAATTTATATTATTAATGTGAAAAAAATTAATGTCACATGCTTTAAGTGTAAACTAAAAACATAATTTTATTGGGTTAAAATATATCTTCATTTGATTTGTGATAATGTTTTTAAAAATAAAGTGCTATTTAAAAAAAAATGAAACATATATAATTATAATATTAATAAGAAAAAGTAATCATCTTGAACACATCTAGATCACAACCATTTTGATTTATGTTGATGTGTTTCTTTTTTTCTTTTTAATATATTTTAATCAAATAAAAAAGAGATTTATAATATTAAAGTAAAAATAATGAAGGTTACTGATAAGGCTTTGTTATGAGTATTGAGAAGGCAAAAAAAAATATATATTTGTAGTGTTAATATGGAAGAAAAAAAACTACAATGTGAACATGAGAGGATGAGTATGCCATGTGATGGCATTTAGTGTGAGGTCGACCCCTACAACCAGTGAACAGAGGCCATAACTGGGGCACTGGCCTCATGCAATGCCCTTCCACCACTAAGGATAGCTACGCAATAGCCCACAGCCTTTGCTTGTGCCAACATGTGACCCACCTATGGCTTGAGACCGAGGGAGACTTAGCTAAGGAGGCCACGAAGCCAGACCACACCGGATGATCCGATTTAGGGTCTGACCCGTAGTACCATTTGGGCCCCAACCTATTAGTTTTCCACTGTCATGGACGGGAGTGTTTTCACGGGGAAAATTCTATTTTAATCACCCGTATAAGGATATTTACGTAAATAACTAACATTACTAATGTATTTGTTTTTAACACTTTTTAGATACTTTGAGACAAAATTACCCTTCACAGCAGATGTACAATTACTTACTTGTCCAACTGCAGAATATGAAAAGTCAAACATCTCAAACGTCTCTATTTCCCTCTCTCCTAATTCTGGCGCTAAGCTTTACCACTTAGCTCGTTCAGCTTCAGCTCTCTTCATTCGGTGTCTGTTGATTTCTTTGCTTTCGTTGTAAACCAACCTTTCCTCAATACTATCCGCAAGCTACTGAATCACTAAAAAAACAATAGAGGTATGATTTCAAGCATCTATTCTACTCAAATTTCTGTGGGTTTTTTGCTTATTGAATACCCACGGATGAAATCCTTCCCTCATATTTGATTCAACGATTTCTTAATTTTTTTGAGTTTACTCTATGGGTTTGAAAACTTCTCCAATAGTTTTTAAATCATTTTCTTTTGATTTTGTATTGGTTTTGGAATCTGCGATGTTTGGGTATATCGCGGTGTATTATTTTTCATTTTTCTTTTGATACATTGAAACCCAAAAATTTCTCTGGGTATATGTATATAGGTATCGCATGCTTAAGTCTTCATTTACTGGTTTGTTGGCTCCAATTTCTTGGCTTAGGTGCATCTATATGCAACGGTTCATCGCATTCGTGACCTCATAATATTAATAATCGTATCTATTTAACGAAATCGTAACCTATTTTGTTAATGGAACTGTTTTTTATGCAATCGTACTGTGATTGCATAAATCGTACCTTGTTTGTTGAAATCGTATCGTATTTGTTTTAAATCGTAACTTGTTTGCTTCAATCGTACCTTTTTTGTTTTCAATCGTGACTTGTTTTCTGAAATCGTACCTTATATGTTTGAAATCGTAACTTATTTGATTAAATCGTACCTTGTTTAAAACAATCGTACCATAATTACTGAATGAAAAATCGATTTTTTGACCCTTTTTTTTTGGATCAAATGCAGATGGCAAGTAGCCCTGTTTCTCAGAAGCCATATGTGACCCCCAAAGAGTCGTGGAAGACTGGAAAGATACTGAAGCACTGTGACAATGATATCATCCCCACTCTAAGGACAATTTTGGATGACTCTGAGAAGGAGAAATTCAGAGGGACCTGCTTAGGGCATTTCCTACATTTGCACGCCGATTTTAACTTCTCAGGGATTATTGTCCATAATCTGCTACTTCGGGAGATTCAGCAGAACCGCGAGGACGAAATGTGGTTCAGACTTGGGCAGAATGAAGTTCGTTTCAGCAAAGTGGAATTTTGCCTAATCACCGGATTGAAGTTTGGCGAGCTACCGGATACAGAGAATATTAAAGCTACTCCATCTGGTATCCTAGCCAAATATTTCGGGGGGAGGGATAAGGTTACTGGTAGTAGCATCAAGACGAGGTTACTACAAGGGGAGTTTGAGGATGAAAATGATAAACTAAAGCTGGGGTTGTTGTATCTGCTGAACGGGTTCATCAAAGGCCACGACGAGCGGCAGCAGGTCCCTACATGGCAGTTTAATTTAGTCGACAATTTAGAGGCGTTCAATGGCTTTCCATGGGGCACCTGGGTCTACTGCAACTCCATATCGCATTTCAAGAAGGCAGTTGCAAATCGAATCAGGGATGCTGATGGGGTGAGCTATAATGCTTACGGCTTTGTGTGGGCATTACACGTAAGGATTTTGTTTGAAATTTTTTATTTTAATTTTTTAAAGTTTCATTGAATTTTATATTAATCAATTATAACTTCATTTTCATTTTTTCACAGGTTTTTGCATTTGAAGTGATTCCTGCTACCAACATGCATGGCATGAGGTTGTCAGGATCCGACTTGCCATTGCCAAGAATTTGCCGATGGAGGTTCCATCGCAGGCCCCATAATGGAGATTGCAAGAAAATCTTCACAAACAGTGTAAGTAATTTCGTACCTTCTTTCTATACTTCGTGTCTTCATTCTAAATGTCGTACCTTCTTTCTATACTTCGTGTCTTCATTCTAAATGTCGTACCTTCTTTCTCTACTTCGTGCCTTCATTCTAAATTTCGTACCTTCTTTCTCTACTTCGTGCCTTCATTCTAAATTTCGTACCTTCTTTCTCTACTTCGTGCCTTCCTTCTAAATTTCGTACCTTCTTTCTATACTTCGTGCCTTCATTCAGCCATTTCGTGCCTTACATTTTCAATTTCGTGCCCTCTTTCTCTAATTTTTATGTTGTGCCTTAACGTTTCATTTTCGTATATTCATTCTTAATTTCGTAACTTTATTTGTATTTTCAGATGGGGGCTAAGCTTAATTTGAAGCCAACTATTGCCGAGCGTCAAGCCCCATACTATGTTGGGGTTGAAGACAGTGTTGTGCCCGGCCAACCATCGATTCGGGATGACGAAATGGTAGAGTCTCCCATTCGGATCAGGGCTACAAATTCGTCTTCTTCTTTGCGCAAAACTTTGAAGGTAAGGGAGAGGATCCCTACTGAAGAAGAACGAATTGTCGACGAGTCAGAGCCGGACCTGAGGGAAAAGGATGTTGAGCGGGAGGCACCTGGCGCTGAAAGGGTTGAACGGGATCCAGATGTTTACCGTCGTCTCGTAGCTATGGAGTCGAAATTGGAACTTCTCGAGGCGAAGGTAAATCGTATGGACTCAGACAACGAAAGACGCCATCAGGAGCAAATGGCGATCCTGAAATCCATCCAATTATCTCTACAAGGATATGGATTTGGTGACCGAGACCCGTCTCCACCCATGTCAAATCCAATTCCCAATGAGGTAGTTCTCTAATCTATTTCAACTGTATTTTTTGTTTCTTTAGAACATTATTAAATGTATGTATTAAATATGACTTTCTAATTCAGTACATTGTTTGTTTTTTTTTCAGGGTGGTATGGCAGACTCAGCCCGAGAGGGCTTGGCTCCTGCAGGGCAATGCGACGAAACAGAAGCCACTGCAGGGCCAATGGAAGAAGTTGTCACTGCATTCCCATGCAGTGACAACTTCGGGGCTCCTGCTGTGGTAGATAAAGAATTGCCATCTGCAGAGTCACCCAAGAGGACGGCAGCGAGGGACTTGGCCTTTGTCCCAGTTGAGGCCACCGACAATGTGATGCCGGTTGTCAGGACTCGTAAACGGTCAAGACAACTGTGCAGTCCATATGTTGAGCTTCATACTGGGCATAAGAAAGCCAAGTCCACTCACATGGTCAGCGCGAAGTTGCAAATATCAGATAAGATCATCGCTGCATTCAACGACTTCATGAAGGGCCAGTCATAGTAAGTATTGCATAGCATATGTGTTGCATACTAATTTTTTTAATTTAATTTTTTTGAATTCTTTTCTCACAGTTTCTTTTTATTTATTTCCTTCAGCCGCAACGTAGGCATTGGTCATTCAGTGAGCGTGGACTGGTTCAAAGCCCTTATCGACAATGATGAGTGGATCGATGACTCTGTAAGTTTTCAATTTTTTGCACTACATTATTATTCCTTGCTTAAATGTCATGCTTTTGTTTCGTAACATATTTCATAGTATCGTAACATGTTTCATAGTATCGTAACATGTTTCATAGTATCGTAACATGTTTCATAGTATCGTAACTAAAATTATAATTCGTAACTTTATTTCGTAACATGTTTCACATTATCGTAACATGTTTCATAGTATCGTAACATGTTTCATATTATCGTAACTAAATTTAGAATTCGTACCTTGATTCCGTATATTCATAGTACTGATAATATCACTTTTCTAATGTCTACACCAGCACATTGATGCATATTTGCACATATTGCGGAGAAGGCAGAAGGAGCTACCTGAGCAATATGCACAAGATATCTGCATCTGTGATCCTTGGCTATATGTAAGTCCCTTGATCATTAAGACTATTTATCTGATTTTCTATTCAATTTATTTGTTGACTTTGTTTTATTGTTCAAATTTACAGACAGCATTTTATTACATTTACAACGAATATCAGAAGGATCCAGATGCTGATTGTCCTCCGGCACACTCGAACTTTGAAGCGCATAAATGGGAAGAAGATTTCCTAGACCGTGTGCGAGGCAAATTTTCAAGGGATTGTCCTGCTTGGGACACTGTAAATAAGGTTAGTTATCTTCATTAGTAATGATTTATATACTTATACTTTTTTTCCATATTATGAGTACTTAATGATATTTGAACATTATTTAATGTAGCTGATGGTTCCTTGCCACGTTGGCGGATCTCACTGGCTCCTAGTTGTCATTGATCTGAGGAAATTCTCGTTGCGTGTCTTTGACTCATTCCGTCAAGAGATACCAACTGAAGCGAGGATTCGGCAGCAAAATCCTTTCAGATGGATGCTAACTAGCTATATGGCGAGTGGCGGATATTTCATTCGGAAATCAGATGCCAAAATGCCGGATCTTCCACTTTCATGCACTTTGGAGCCAAAGAACAAGGTCCCTCAGCAACGAAGAAGGTAAGTCTTTTTACCAGTATGTGTTATTATAAAATTTTTTTCTGGTGAATGTCTTTCCTTATTCTTATTTTTTATTTTTTTTTTTCAGTGGCAATTGTGGTCCTCACATGCTGTATATTATAGAACATTTACTACTTAGGAGACATTTAAAATACACTGACAAGGATATGTCAATTATTAGAAATCACATGGCAATGTATATATTTGCCAACTCCACTGTAGATGATAGTCATTGATTAAATTTTTTTATTCTTATTCAATGTATTCATTTTGTATATACATTTGAGAATTGTATATAACATTTTTACAATTGTATATGACATTATTTTGTATATATAAGCCAAATTTTACAATTGAAACAGTTTTTTTTTTTTGTCAATAGATGTATGATGTACTAATAATGTTATGAATTTTGGTAACGTCTCCATATGATTCTAACTCATCAATCAAGTTACGGAAGTTTACTCATAATTTACTAATCAATGTACGAATTCATAATTAAGTTACGAATTTTACTAACGAATACATAATGAAGTTACGAACTCATAATAAAGTTACGAATTTTACTAACGAATACATGATCAAGTTACGAACGTTACTCATAATTAACTAATCAAGATAAGAATTCATAAAGAATTTTCCTCATTTTAATATCGATTTCATATACAATTATCTCAGATACATAATCAAGTTACGAACATTACTCATAATTTACTAATCAAGGTACGAATTCCTAATAAAGTTACGAACTCACAATAAAGTTACGAACTCATAATAAAGTTACGAATTTTACTAACGAATACATAATCAAGTTACGAACATTACTCATAATTTACTAATCAAGGTACGAATTCCTTATAAAGTTACGAACTCATAATGAAGTTACGAATTCATAATCAAGTTACGAATTTTACTAACGAATACATAATCAAGTTACGAATTCATAATGAAGTTACGAATTCATAATCAAGTTACGAATTTTACTAACGAATACATAATCAAGTAACGAATGTTACTCATAATTAACTAATCAAGTTAAGAATTCATAATGATTTACGAATTTCAATATCGATTTCATATACAAGTATCGTAAAATAAATAAGGTACGAACATGTTAATCGATTTTCTAATCAAGTTACGAATTCAATGGACAAAAATAAGGTACACTCATCTGCATGTAACAATTGAAACTATATAAAAACCTAACCTAAAATCCGAATATGTGAAGCCGTGGAAGTTAAAAATCGTCAATATCATAAAAAATTACTATGATTTATCATAAGTCAATGGTGCAATCATCTTGTGAATTTAATTTGTGAGGCATTTGACAAGTTTGTGCGTTACGACCAACTCCACCACAGTTACGGCATTTACGACGAAATTGATCAGGGACATTTGACGACTGCCAGTGGCTTACCCCATCAAAATATTGTGGATTCGAGCATGTTAATCGATTGTGCCCATATTGAAAGCATCTAGAGCATTTTTTTTTACGCGCCCTCTCCCCACCAGAGGGTATTCTCTGCTTCTTTGGACGCCCTACTGAATTACCATTATTCGGTGGTAATATCACAACTCTTTTGATTTCATCGGGTACATTCCAATCAGACTTGTCACCAACTGGATATACCGGCTCAGCATATGCAGCTACTAGTTGATCCTGTTTGTAGTAGTTAGAGCAAAGAGTTATGAAATCAATATTACGTTCCCTGCAAAAAGTACACAACATATGAAGTTAATGAAAAAAATAACATGAATAATGAAATTAACAAAACCATCAGTATCACCTGGAAGCTACCAGTGCATGTGCACATGGCAAAAGATCAGCTTGAAACTCTCTACAAGTACAAGTACGGTCGATAAGGTTCACAACTGCCTCTTTACCCTTGTGCCTAACTAAAAAAACGTTCCAATCAACATTGGAAGTCGTCATTTGTAATGAAACTTTTTGTCTCTCATTCATCAATGAGTGAACCCACTCTGTGAGTTGTGACCTCCAAGCCTTAGCTTTTTTCAATCGATCATAGAACCAACGTTGCATCATATCTCGAATGAATTCCAATAAAGCCATAACGGGCAACTCACGAGCAAATCGAAGACATGAATTCAAACTTTCGGCAATGTTAGTGGTCATGAGTTGATAACGTCTCCGGGGGCAATACACACGTGACCATTTTTTTGGATCTTCCTTCATGATATATTCAAAAGCTTTAGGGTGATTAGCCTGTAACTCAGTCATTAATTTATTAAATTCAGATTCTCGATATGCCCTAGCCGCACTATAAAATATCTTAGATACATCTTCTCTCTTAAACTTATTCTTTATGTTTTGAGCCATATGCCAGGAACATAAACAATGACAAGAATTAGGAAAGACCTTTGCGGTGGCCTTTGCAATACTGGCATGACGATCTGATATAATAACCAAGTCTTCAACTGAACCAATTGCTTCTTTTAGCTGCCCTAAGAACCATTCCCATGCTTCATAGTTCTCCGAGTCACCATAACCGAATGCTATTGGATATATCTGTTCATTCCCATCTTTACATGCCGCTACAAACATTACACCGTGGAACCTCCCTTTTAGGTGAGCAGCATCAATAGCAATGACCGGTCTAATTACCGAATGAAATCCCCTCAATGATTGTCCAAGAGCCACAAATAAATACTTAAATCGATTAGTTCCATCCTCGATGCATATGTGAGCCCTAGTTCCCGGATTAACAGTTTGCAACATGTGGCAGTATGAAGGCAATTGTTGATATGACTCAATTGGATCACCATAAGTAAGAGACAATGCATACTCTTTAGCCTTCCAAGCTTTACTATATAAAATCTGTATGCCATATAGTTCTTTCATATCTCCCATGATGTCTTTCGGCTTAATGATTCTAGCATTGGTAGACAACCTCTGAGCTACAATTTCTCCAATAACAGCAGAACTTGCTTGTCGATGTCGTCGATGCAACTCTTCAACCGTGCAAGTATGCGTCAAATCACACCTTCTAATTTGGAAGAATTGCCCTTGCGCAACTCTCACAGCACGAACCTTCCATGCACAATTTCTTTCTCTACAAGCAATCTCAAATACTGATTTGTTAGACCTAGTGACTCTAAATTCAAAGTTCTCAGTTAATGCATGCATACCCAAAAATCGCTTCAACTCTTTCTTGTTTGGGAAAAACTGACCTCTAGTAAGGGTATGAATCGGAGTCACTGATTCCATAGTAGGAGTCGGAGTAAGACTATATAATTCAGCACCCAACACATTGTATCGTCTGACAACACCATTATTTGAATTATTATGTACTTCTGGGCATGCAACTGGGATATAAGGTGGGACAGTACGTAAGTTCTCATTCACCGCTTCATTGTCGAGTTCTACCTCTACAGTGAGTTCACATTGATCTTCACTGGTAGGCTGAGTAGGTTGAGTTCCCATGATTGGGTATTCACACCCAATATCATAGTCCACCTGTTCATCCAAATTTATCTCATCGGTGTGCTGAGTGTCAACAGGAGTATCACTATGGATGAATGGTTCGGGGCCATAAACGTCCAATTCCACAGTAGGATTACTTCCCGTACAAGAGTTAAAAGGATTAACTCCTCCTGAAATTTCACCTTCACATAAACCATGCCTATTTCCAACAAAATTTCTCTGCACCAAATCAACAATTATACGTGGAACTATACTGTCATCGTACAACATAAACTCAACATCTTCATCATTCCTTAACTCAATTTTGACAGCAGTTTTTTCAGATCTTACTATGGTATGCAGTACAATATCAATATTAGAGAAATCAGCCTCCACGCAACATTTAACCAAATCCAACAACTGTACATATTTCAAATCCCTCCGAATAACATACCCCTTAGTTTTGATGGCTCTGCCAATATACTCAAAACTTCCTCTACACTCGGACCACTCACCATTCCAAGTTATAATGATCCGGATTCTGTAATGAAAAAAAAAACATTTTAAATAACAAAGACGAATATATGATTTCGCATGTTACGATTTCATCACTTAAGTTACGATTTCATCAAATAAGTCACGATTGAAAAACATGTTACGAAAACTTGTTACGATTTTATGAATGTTACGAATCTCATAATGATGTTATCAAATAAGTCACGATTGAAAACTTGTTACGATAAACAAAGTAAGATACGATTTTCAAACATGCATGAAACTAAGATCATGACACGATTCTCAACCAATGTTATGAAATACAAAGGAGGAGATCACGATATAAATAGTTACAACTGAAATCTTCACGGTTTTAAGCTACATTACAGTTTTAAACGGTATACCTGTCACCTTCTTTACCCATTCGAGCACGGTCTGATTATGAAGAAGAATATATTGTCAAAAACACGAGCTTCTTTCTCTGCGCAAGATAACTAGCCTTCGATTTCTTCTTGGGATCTTGATTTGATAGATCTTGGATACAAAGATTGGAAGAAATAAAACTCAAAGGAAGGGCGAAGAAAGACAGAGCTCGAAGAGAGAGAGTGGCCGAAAGAGGGAAAGATTTTTCCGCCAAAAAAGAAATGTGTTCGGACAAATCTCATAAATTTTCGAGTTCATTTAATTTTTAAGGGTATCATTGTCTTTTGCAAGGGTATCTTTGACTTTCCAAAACATTTAAGTGCTAAAAAAACCAAACTTAATAAAACATGTTTTTTTCCCAAATGACCGGTATCTAACTGCCAATTTTGGCAATTTCGTCGTGTTTTCACTGCCCTCTTTTGCTTCGGCTTTCATAAGTTACTTATAAGTCTTAAAATGATTTAAAATGCAATCAGACCACATTATACTATAAATATCTTGATAATTTACGTAAAGAACTTATAAAGAGTAAATTACATTTTTCTTTATCCGATATGGGATATGTTAACATTGAGCTTTAAGGATGTGAAACTTCATATGGAGAATGTTAAATGTGAGTAAACAGGGAGACATGGAAGTACCAGTTCTATAGGGGTTGCTACAGTGTTTTGTGCATTCCACCCATCAGAGAATCAGTGTAGTGCGGTCTGGAGATTTGGGCTTAGTGACATGACTATTTCTACTGAAGGAATTTGGAATTCTTCAAGTGGGCTACTTTGCATGGTTGGTTGCCTTGGGCCTCTTGATACAGAAGGAATTCTTTAAAAATTCCTATATCGTTTACTATAAAGCAAAGAAGCATAATTTATGGCAGTTTTTCCATAATTTGATGGAAGTAAAACTTCCCTTCATCGTTTGAAAAGCTAGTGCAGCCTGCAGAGCTATGGAATTACTTACAAGACATCCTTTCCGCAGTATAGCTACTCAAAAATAGCATCAGTTGATGTTGTTCTTGAAAAGCATGAAGCTTTTAGTTTTGGGACCGTGATAAAGAAATCATTGCCACACTACCCAAAACTAGAAGATGCAGAGGAATTTTTAACCAGCCTTTTTGTGCTCTCAGAGGATCTCACCCTCCATGTTTCTGCAATTCCTGATAATTCTCACTCTCGAAGGACAAATGTTCAAATGGACGTTATTTCTCTTGGTCACTTGTTTGGCGATATCGGTCTATTAAAAATGTTTTCACCATAAGAAGGAGATTCTTTATCACATTAAGGCTAGGTATACCAAAACACAGCTTCTTCTGAACATGTCAACTCAACTAGCACTTACTGGGAAGGCTTATAGTAATTTTTCTATGCTTTTCTTGAAGGGTCTTTATGATCCACAGGAACAATGTATCTCGTTGGCTGCAGGGACGTCAGAGCTGCGTGGAAGATCTTGTTTAAGAGCATGGATCTTGAAGCTGGATTGGATTGTTCGATTGAAGTGGTGCTGTCTTACCCACCAATTACAAAATAGTGGTTAATCAACCCAACGGCTACCATTTCTATAGCCAACCAAAGAACTGAAAACCATCCTCTCTATTTTAGGACAATTAAGCTGAAGACTCTTCCCATTATGTACAGGGAGCAGCGGGAAGGCATTTTTTCTTGCAGGGGTCTTGAGGGGATTTTTGGATTTTTACACTTACCATTCGTAATTGCTTGCATCTTAAGCCAACTCTTTCACATCAGGCATGATCTGGATTCTGTTCCTTTCATCTTTCTTGTAACGTTGGGTGTCCAAGCTGTTGGGTACAGTCTCCCTCTGATCATCGGAGCATAGGCTCTCTTCAAAAGGAAAGCTTCTGAATCTTATGAAATGCCACATTACGTTCTCTACAAGAATTAATGGCTTTTAAGTGATTGATTACACTGTGAAAATTTTTGTGATGGTGTCCTTTATCCTAACATTGAAGGCTTTACCAGAAGGTGTGGAAATCCCGTATCAGATTGCTTACTCGAAGCCCTCGTGAAACACACCATGCTCCAAGCGATAGCGAGTTCTTCTTATCACCTTAACCATACATTTGATTGGGTATATAATTGTTCTGATTGTTCATTCCATGAAAAACTAGCCATGGATGAATAGAAACAGAGAGATACGTAGATGCTGCAGCTAGTTCTAACACAATGTAAGGTGGAAAGCTGAACAGGAGGAGTACATTATTCTTGTTCAATATCTTTTTTTGCTTGCTCAAGTCACCGGTAATTTTATGTAGTAGATTGATGGCAAATCACTCAGAAACTATACTTCATTGGCTTCACAATAATCAGGCTTCTCCCTCATGTTTATGACTACATTAGAGCTCCTGTTCCGAGTCCATACTTTGCTGTCAATCCAAGTCTGGATTTTTACTCCAAGCCTAGAGATATCGTCATACCTATTACCGCAATTCTTCTTGCAACTGCCGTCTACATTCAACAGAGATGGAACCACGAGAAGCTCAAAGAGACTCTTAACTTTTGGATAGCATAAGCTTCTTCCTGTTAGTTCCAAAGTGTATGAAAGATTGCAGTCCAAATCATCTGAAAGGGAGCTTGTTTCTAGCGTCAATGGAAATGCAACAAAAGAGAAAGATCACAATGATGAAGATTGATTCAACAGCCTCTCACAAGGCACTAACATAAAGAGTTGTTCTGAACATGAAAGAAAGCAAAATTACCCTTGTCTGGTTATTTCCATGCACGAGAGTTGACTTCTACTGATCTTGTCCTGGATATGTTGTATCACAGTGCTATAGAAAACTATATGCCAGTTTTTGTTTATGAAGTAAGTAATCTGATGAATTGTACATCTTTTACATACTTTTATTAATTTATTTTAGATATATTTTATATTTTTGTTGTAGTTATTATTTTTCATTGTTTGATTTATTGTATTTTTTTATTGCCTTTTTTTAATATCAATTTAAATCAAAATTATTTTTTCATTTTTTATAGAATATTTTATGATGCTTGTATTGTTTGAAATTATAATTACTTTATATTATTTTTTCTCATTTTTATTTTTTAAGTTTTTCAGTCTTTTGTGTTTTTCTTTTTTAAAATTATTTTTTGTTTTCTTTGAATTTTTTTGGATTTTATCACATTTTAATTTTTTTCTATTTTATTTTTATTAATTTTTTAAAAATAATTTTACTTGATATGTTTTTTAAATTTAAATTTTTATTTTTTACTATTTTTGGTTTCAATAAAATTTATTTTCTTGCTTAGCAAGAGTTTTGCATTTCATATGCATTGGGTTAATTTTTTTGACTTTTTTTTTTTTGTCTTTTCTGTATCTTTTAGTTACTTTAGCTTTCTTAATAAATTTTTTGTATTTATTTTTTATTTTTGGGATATTTTTAATTTCATTCACTTATTTTTTTAGTAACTTTATTTTTCTTGGATTTTTTAATTTATTTGATTTTATATTTTTATTTGTTTTCATTTTATTTTTTATCTATCAATATTTTTATGAATTTTTATTTCTTTTAAATATTTTATATTTTTTGTTTTTATGATTTTTTTACTTTTTTTACCTTTTATTTTGTTCTATTTTTATTTTGCTAGATTTTTTTCTTTTTATGATTTTTTCATATTTTTTGATATTTTATATTTAATTTAATAAAATTGTAAATATTAGATCTCACCAAATGGTTGTAATTTTGTTAATTTGTTTGGTATTTAGATTTTTTTGCTATTTTTATTTATTTATTCTGAATACTTTTATATTTTTGTTGTATTTGTTTATAATTTTTTATTGTACTTTTATTACATATTTCTTTAAAAGATCAATGTGAATTAAAATTATTCTTAAATTTTTTAAAGTATATTTTATTATTCTTGAATTATTTAAAATTATTTTGTTACATTATTCTTCTCATTTTTAATTTTTTAATATTTTGTGTTCCTTTTCAATTATTTTTAGTTTCTTTGTTTTTTTGGATTTTACTACATTTTATTTTATTTTATTTTTATGATTTTTTGATTTATTTTATTTTATTTTTTATTTTTTTACCAAAAAATTTTTTTACTTTGTAAAGAGTTTTGTTTCTTTACTGTAGCCTCCTTTTTTTAATATGTATTGACTTGATTTTGTCAGATTTATTTACTCTATTTTTCTTTTTTTCTTTAGTTACTTTGGATTTTTAAATTTTTCCTTATAAGTTTTTATTTCGTTGAGTATTTTTAGTTTCTTTCACTAATTTTTTTTAGTGATTTTAATTTTTTAATTAAAAATTACATTAAACTACGACATTATTACATTGAATCACTCTCGCTACGGTAGTCGCTAGCCATGCATTCTAGAAAGGCTAGTGCTAGTGCTGGCCTTCCCAAGCGAGTAACATTTGGTATTCACTAATGGCATTTACTAGCATTAAAAAAAAGTCAGCACCAGTGTTGGGCTCTCCTAACAACTACTGTTGGGCAATTGTTGACATTGGCAAATACTAGCGCTGGTACTAGAGGAGCCCAACAACTGCCCAACGACAACCTTGCGATAATTGTTGGTGTTAGGAGAGCCCAACGATTACTGCTGGGTAGTGGCATTAGCAAATGCCAGTGCCACCCTTAAAGGAGCCCAGTGATGGATCCATGATAGCCACTGACACTAGGAGAGCATAACGACTATAGTCGTTAACACTGGCTGACCCCAACACTAGCCTATGGGGAGCTTAGCAACGGCCCCATGGAAGTTGCTTGAGCTAAGAGAGCCTATTCATGGCCCCATGACAACTGCTGGTGCTGAGAGAGCCTTGCTATAGTTACTAGCGTTGAGAGAGCCCAATGACGGCCTTGCAATAATTACTAGTGCTAAGAGAACCTCGCTACAGTCGCTGGTGCTGCAAAAGCCCAATGACGATCCCACAACAATCATTGGTGCTAACAAGCCCCAATACCAAAGGTGTGTTTTCCCTAGTGATGGCCCAACAGTTATTGTTGGCACTGAGGGAGCCCAGCGACTACCGTTGGGTTGTCGGTGGTGCTAGCATTTCCCTTAGCGATGGCCTAGCGATAGTTGTTGGCATTGGGGGACCCAAGCGACTGCTGCTAGGCTATTGCTGGCTAGTGATCGCCTTGCAGTGTTCGCTAAACTATGTTCAAGTTACCAATCATGAGGCCCGAACAACTATCAATTTTTCTAGTAGCCAAATAAAGACCAATAATTTAGTCGCTAACAGGTTGCTAAAATGCTTAAAATAGTAGTATAAATTAATCATCAATTTTTGTCGCTAGTTTTTCATTGATTTTATCTGTCACTAAATTATCTCGCTATTTTTAGGTTTTGTTGTAGTGTATGATATAATGGTAGAAAGAGTTGCCACCATAGGTCAGGTTTCTCTTGTCTATTTTCAGATTTTAAGATTTTTTTTTGGTTGTTCCCTCTTGTTTAATGATTTGTTAGTAGTTTCCTCTTGTTTAATGATTTATTAGTTTGAGTAGTTTTGATACATGAAAGGTAACTATATGCATTCTCATTACATATTTCCCTTTGAATTGAAATCATATTTCTTATGAATATCCTAATGTACTTGTGGCTAATAGGTGAACATGCTATATTAATACTTATTAATTCTATGACATGTAATGGATTAGTGCCTTGCTTCGCTTTACATGTTATGTTTATTTGTTTTAAGATGTCACATCTGGACTAAACGATATTCTTTGAGCATGTACTTTTATATTACTTTTTTTTTCCTCTATTGGAAAGAAGATACGCAAAAAGAATGTGACAATTTTCTCTCCTTAACCTTCTTTCTGTTTGCATAATTTTTTGAAACATGATATTTGATTACCTAGTAAACATAATAGTTTGTCTCCCCAAAAAGATAGATGTACTTGCTTAGTGAAATAAAAATCAGGAAGAAAAGGAAGTTGGAATCATGAGCTTTATATCATCTGTTATATTAAAAGTTCAAAGCTCTTCTCATAAATATGCATTTTTAATTGTAACTGATGGGTTTAGGAAAGCTATTAATTTGAGGTTGTCAATTAACGTCATTGTTGTCTTGGTTTTTAATGTTTATTTGAAAATAAGATTTGCATCTTTTATCTAAACTGTTTTTGACTCTATTGCTTTGAATTATTTCCTTACCCAGATCGTAGACAGCCTTGACTATGGTATAATGTTAAGGCTGCAAAATGTGAATAGCATTTAGTTTAGGAGTAATCTGCAGATAATATTTTTTTCTCTAAAGGAAACAAAAATAGATACCATGCATTATGGTGTTGAAATTATGGCCATTTGTTAGGTTAAAATTAACAAACTTAAGTTTTATTGAAAATTTAAAAGTCTTTCGAGATTTTATATCTCGTCGAAAGTGAAGGACTAATTCCGAAGTGCTGGGATTGGTAAGTTTTACAAATACAAGTAAGTTTTATGAAAAATGTTAAAAGTCTCTAGGGACTTCATCATCTCTTAAAAAGTGATGGACTAGTAACAGCGTGGTTGAATGGTTAAATGATCTATTATGCATTTACTTTCAATTGAATGATCTGTTATGCATTATTTTCTAAGTCTATCCCATCATGTGAATCAATCTTATAACTTAAGTCCATCCCATTTTTGAATCAATCTTGTCTTGCCTTGTGAATTTGATTTGATTTTCATGTAGTTAGTTTTATGCCTGAACATGTGATAGGTACTGTTTTTGTGTTAAAGAATTTAAATTCACTTTTCAATCTGTAAAATGAGAACATGGGGAAGTGGCTTGCCCATGGATATCCTTTTCTTGAGGCTGAGGTTGCATACTATGCTTGCCACGAGTATTGTGAATTTGCGATTAATTTCATTGCCAAGAGGTCACAGCTCGCTTTCCTTGACACCAATGCAGTAGATTGGGCATTGCCACTCATTATCAAAATATTGGCAACTGAACACAACTGCGATAAATCGAGGCAGAAGCACAAGTTGCTGATGACTAAAAAATTCCTAAAAACTTTCAAGACTTTTTAAAAATGCCCAGTTCCGTGGCAATAACCACTGGTATAATCATTTTATTTCCATGCTTATAAGAAACACATACTTTAATCGACAAATCAAAAAAGGACGGAATTGATTTTATATTTTGTTCAAAGTTTCAATAATCTTTACTTTTCTCATGCTTGACATATGTGCCTTATCGTATGAAAACATGTTGCATATTTGACTTGCACTAACATTATAATCATATTATTTTCATGGTTATAAGAAATATTAGAATGAAGAACTAATCAATTGTTTACATAGATAGTTTTTGTGTTTTGTAATTAATATGGCTTTGATTGTTCATTTATCATAACCTTTCTCTCTCTCATTTCATTTATAAATGGGATACTTGGTAAATCGAATAGACTTGATTTGTGTGAATTTTACATCTAGTTAGTGATAGGTATATTAAATAGTCACAAGATTCTTGATATTAAGGTTTTGAAGAAGTGTCATAATTCAACAAAACAAATAATTATATTTTTTAATGTAATAAATTATAAAAATACTTTTAAGTCTTAGAATAAAAAGTTCATAACAATTTTGCAATATTTTAGGTGAAGAAGCTTAATCATAAGATAACAATTCTGGGTTTAGATCTCTTAGGCATGATCTTAAAGATTCAATCCAAACTCACCTCACTAACCCACTAAGCCTTTAATGGATGGATAACTATAACCTTAAGTTCTAACATGAGTTGGCCTATCTTTCTCTGAGTCCACAAATGAATTCAAGCAATAAGACGATATTCAACTGCTTCTCAATATCTTGGCAATACAGAATAAGATCTTTATAGGAATAAATATTTTCAAATTATTGAATTTTTTATTGATTTTTGGAAAAATATCAACACATAATAACATAACAAAATATGTAAACATGATTTATTTAATCAAAGCATACATATTAATCTCTTTAACCATTAGCCTTTAGACCTTCCCTTAGACTTAGAAGTTTCGGAGTCTTTCCTTTGAGAAAACCTAGTGCCCTATTGCTTTCCTGCCTTAGTAACTACATCATTATTTTCTATTTGATCAAAATAAGAGATTTAGTTTTGTTGGCCAAGTTCTTAACTCTTCAGATGAAAATGCAACGCCTATGTAATAGGACTTCCTTATATAAAATGGTTAGCCTTGATGAGGGAATCACTTTTGATAAGCAAAAAGTATACCAAAAACCGAAAAAGGTAATCATTAAATTATTAAATAAAGTCAAAAGTTAACAGCTCTGCATGAAAACTCAAACTGCAACCTATCTTTCGTCTTTCCATACAGTACACCACCTTTTAAACCTTTTCAATGTTTTCAATTAAATCTCATAAAGTGAACCCTAAAAGAAAAGGTTGCTTTTGTATCTGATAAGGGAATTTCAGTATTTATCTTTGGCTTCCATAAGCACATAATAAAACAGAGACATACAAAGGACACCTGCGATGATTCTTCTAACACCCTTCCAACACATTTTGATTTCATAATCAATTCACTATATTATTAGAAATCCTACCACATGGAATGCAGTAGCTTCCAAATCACGTGGGTGATATTATCATAGAACATTAGATCCTCTAATCTTATATTTTATTCATCTGTTTAAAAAAATAAAGTATATATTTTTATTGCGATTTATTATATGTTAATGTGAGAATGAAAGATATTTTAGAATAAATATGAAAAAAAAACTTAAATTAATTTTATTTTTTAGGACTTTGATATGTTAATTGAATCAATTGTATATTTAGTTTTTCAATTTGGTTAGATTAGATATCAAGTCCAAAAGCTATAAATTGGACTCTTACTTTAAAATATTGTAAGAGATTAAAGTGGTTTCATTGTTAAAATGTTCCAATAATGATTTAAATAAATTATGCATACCTTTTTTGAGTTAGCATTTTAATTTTAAATAATTTTTGACTAACGAATTATTTTCTGTAAACTTTAAAAATTTTAATTGTGTAAAATTTTTAAAAAATTTTTTAAAAATATTTTTAATATTAAAAATTGATTTTTTGTGATGGTAATTTGAATCTTTTTTTGTATTTGTAAAAATTTTAAAATTAAAATTTATTATAAAATATTTTTAATTTGAATAGTCAATTAAAAAAATTTCACAATATGAACTAAATTGAAATAGATTGAAAATTTTCAAGACAATTTATAGTACAAGATCTTAATTTCAATAATCTTTTTAATTAATAACAACATTTAAATTGAACTTGATCAAAATATAATACGTACAATAAATTCAACAAATATTTTAAAGTGTAATTATAATTTAAAATTTGTAATATTTATTTTATTAAATTTATCAGGTATAAACATCTTCTTCTATAATTAAATAAACAAAAACATTACAAGATTCTAAATCCTATCAAAACTTGAAGAACCAATTACACAAGAAACACATAGAGATCAAGATGTCAATGAGAAATAATTTCTCATGTTAATGTTATAAGTGGAAAAAGAAAGTTTCACAGGATTATTAAACAGGGTACTATGATGCTATTTTTGTCACTTATTGAGCCTTATCATGTTCTTTCTTTATTATATAATAAATTGTGAGTTTAAAATAAGAATAACCAAGATCTTTTTATTAGTATTAAAAGGTGACAGACCCTATGGTCTTTCAAGTAAGGCAAAATAGTAAGTCTATGTCATAACTTGTCTTAGAGATCTTTTTGACTTAAACATCTTGAATTATCTCTACATTAATAGATATTGACAAGTCACTCAAAAGGCAAGTTCTTAAACCATGAATCTCAAGATCAAGAAGGTAGAGAAAAGAAAGGCAAAAGAGTTCTCACATTCATTAAGGTCTAAGACCAAGAAAGTAAAAGGAAGCCAAAAGGGTGCTTATGATTTATTTATGGGATAAAAATTTCATGGTCATCTTAAGTATTCTTTGATGCCATGCTATTTTATCAATTTTTCTTTTTTTTTTTTTACTTTTTGATTTTCAAGGAGAAGAGTAAGACAAGATTTTTCATAAAATAAAAATTTTTAGTTGATTTATTATATTCATATAAAAATAAAAAAAATAATCATTAATTTTATCAAGTTATCATATATTATTAATTTACAAAAAGATTAGCATAACTCAGATTTAATCAAAGATTTGAATCCTTCCTCATATCATGAAAATACCAAAAGCTCTATTATAATATCATATTTGGTGTGTAACACTATATATATATATATATATTAAAAAAAATATTAAATAATTTTTTTAACTTTTAATCAAATTAAACATATATAATATTATATTATTACGAAAATAATGCATTATTCAAAATATTTCATCTAATGCTTTAAAACAATACCAATATTTAACATATAATTTAATTTATTTATTAATAATTATTTAATAATATTGAAATAAATTGATTGAAATATTTCAACAAGATACTCATTTAATATAAAAAAAATGTTAAATTTAGTGTGAAAGGTGAAAAAGGTTTTTATTTTTGTTGGACTTTTTAATATGAAGTTTAAAGAGTATTTTTGTTATTTATAATAATATTACAAAAAATAACAAATATATATTAATACAATCTTAATTATTAATTTATCACGTACCGTCGTCTCTTCAAAATCTCGACATAACTCAAATAAAGATCCCGATCTTTTATTTTGAGTTGAAAGAATTTTTTAATATGAATAATATTATTTTTTATTTTAAAAAATAAAAAATATATTTATTTATTGTTTGAAATAAATATATAAAATATTATATTATATTTATTTGTTAATTTAAAATTTGATGTGTTAATTAGATTACTTATATATCTAATATTTGAATTTAGTTTAAATTACATTTTAATTCGAACAATTGCAAAAGCTTAAGGGGTAATTTAGTTGTTAAAATATTTGAAAAATAACTCAAATAAATTTTGTATTTCATTTCAAGTTCATTCCTTAAATTTAAATAATTTTTGACTTACAAAAAAATTTTATGAACTTTTAAAAATTTTAATAATTTTTTTAAAAACTATTCTTGATATTTTAAAATTTTAAAATTTTTGTGACATAATAAATATATGTTAAAAGTTTTAGTTAAAATTTATTATAGAATATTTTTAATTTAATTTTTTAAAATTTAATTTTGTTAATTCAATTTGATAAAGTAATATTTATTTTAAAACTTGTTATTATTATTATTATGAAAAAGGTTAGTTTGTCATTGGGAGTTTGTTTAAAGATAAAGCAATGTGGTAGCCATTAAGAGACCCTTATGGCCTTACATCTGCAAATAGAAATCTTAAACTCTATTGATTTATCATAGTAGAATAATAAAAAATTTCACCAATGATATATTTATAAAATAATAAATTAATTTATATTCAGTGTTTATGTTAATAAGAGTTTATCATTGAGTTTCATACATCTATATTAGTTATTTCATTAAAATTATAGCTCAATCCATATTAAACAAGTTACATATTAAATTTTTTTAATTTACAGTTAATTACAACTAATCGATGTTAAAAAATTAATTACAATTAACTTATTTTTTTAAACCAAAATAAGTTCATCTGACAAAATTTCTTTAAAAGCAATTCAACGTCATTGCTTTAGAAGCAATGCCTTCATCGTATTTTCAGTCTAATTCTTAGTAATTTACACCAACACTGACGATAATCGCCCTAAACAGGAGATCACCAATAGCAACCCATCACTTTGTCTCATCATCGTTTGTACAAGATATTGCAAGTTTTGTCCGCCATTTCAGCTGCTCTTATAATGTTTTTATTTGGCTTGCTATTGTATTTTATTCACAATCTTTCCATCATAAAGGATCTAAAATTCGATCCATCAAAGATACAGGTATTAAAGATCACATGAAAAGATTAAAAAATTAGGTTTCACAGAGCCGTAATTCCTCAGATTCTTTTATTAATATTGAATTCAATTATTACAGTCTGTAAATCGTCCGATAACTTGTTTCAAGATAATTCTCTATAATCAAAGTTTTTCAATTTTGAATTCATAGAAGTAATTGTTAAAGTTACTGAAAAGGCTTCGTTATGAGTGTTGAGAAGGCGAAAAAAAATATATTTATAAACATAAAAAAAAAATTATAATATAAGCAAAGACTTAGATATAAGTATCGAGAGAAAAAGTACAAGCTTGGAACGAAAGTCCAACCCCTGCAGGGCACCATGATTAGATCATTGGACCACCGAAGCCCGTCACATCCTTCCTTTGGGGATGGTTTTCACTGCACTCTGTGAAGCCAACTTGCGAGAGGCAATACCCCCATCTTAAGGAAAGAGCCTCTACTTTGACCTGCGTGGGTTCACTTAGAATTTAAAGCGTAAAAGATCAATATACGACAAAGTCAAAGCAAATATTCACATATTCAATGACCAACGATATCCAGTCAGTGCATTTCCTAAAGAAATTATAAAGAGCAAAGTATTTTGTTTTTTCTTCGATATGGGGTATATTGACATAGAGACCCTACTTCGCAGTCAGGTAAGTGAACGTTAAGGCCAATTCAGATGTCGAGAATTGCAAGTTTTATAAGAGCAATTACAAATTCCATTGATTAACTACCCATTAATCTCAGACCCCTTTGAAGGGAGTCTCCTTCTGGGTTCCTGATGTTGATTATGCCCATAAAGCCAAGAAGTATGTTAGTGTCATTGGGACTCGAGTATTATTGAAAAGCAACTTCTTCTGAACATGTTAGCTCAGCTAGCACTTGCTGGGAAAGCTTACAGTAATTTTTCTATGCTTTTCTTGGAGGGTCTTTATGATCCACATGCAGGAGCAATGTATCTCATTGGCTGTAGAAGGTTAGAGCTGCGGGGAAGACCTTGTTTGAGAGCATGGATCTTGAAGCTAGACTGGATTGTTCAATTAAAGTGGTAGTGTCTTGCCCAACCACGACAACATAGTGGTTAATCAACCCAACGGCTACCATTTCTATAGCCAGCCAAAGAACTGTCTCTCTATTTTAGGACAATTAAGCTGAAGACTCTTCCCATTATGTACAGGAAGCAGCGGGAAAACATTTTTCTTGCAGGGGTCTTGAGGGGATTCTTCAGATTTTGACAATTTCATTCGTAATTGCTTGCATCTTAGCCAATTCTTTCACATCAGGCATGATCTGGATTCTGTACCTTTCATATCTCTTATAATGTTGGATGTCCAAGCTGTTGGGTATAGTCTCCCTCTGATCATCGGAGCAGAGGCTCTCTTCAAAAGGAAAGCTTCTGAATTTTATGAAATGCCACATTATGATCTCCATAAGAGTCAATGGCTTTACGTGATTGATTACACTAAAAATTATGGTGATGGTGTTGTTTATCCTAACTCTAAGGCTTTGCTAGAAGGACCAAAAATCTCGTATTAGATTGCTTACTCGAAGCCCTCGTGAACCACACTGTGCTCTAAGCGATAGACGAGTTCTTCTTATCACCTCAACCATACAATTAATCGGGTAGATAATTGTTCTGATTGTTCATTCCATGAAAACTAGCCATGGATGATTAGAAACAGAGAGGTACGTATATGCTGCAGCTAGTTACAACACGATGCAGGGATAGAAAGCTGAACTGGAAGAGTACATTGGTCTTGTTCAAGACCTTTTGTTGCTGCGTCAAGTCATCGGTAATTTTATTTGGTAGATTGATGGCAAACCACTCAGAAAACTATACTTCATTGGCATCACCACAGTCAGGCTTCAATGCAAACGAATTTGTCGATCCAAGTCTGGATTTCTGCTCCAAGCCTGGAGATATCATCATACCTGTTACTGCATTTCTTGTTGCAGCTGCTGTGTACATTCAGCAGAGATGGAACTATGAAAAGCTCCTCAGATAGACACTAACTTCTGGATAGTATAAACTTCTTCTTGTTGGTTCCAGAATGTATGAGAAATTTTCATCCAAATCATCCGAAGTGTAGCTTGTTTCTGGTGTCAATGGAAATACAATACAAGAGAAAGATCACAATGATTAAGATTGATTTAATAGCCTCTCACGAGGCACTGACAAAAAGAATTGTTCTTAACATGAAAGAAAGCAAAATTACCTTTGTCTCCATGCATAACCCTTTGGCTTTTGCTGATCTTGTCCTGGATAAGTTGTATCACTATGTTTTGGAAAATCGTATGCTAATTTTTGTTTATGAAGCAAGTAATCTGATGAATTGTACATTCTGGTTGAGCTTTCTCTATGGCAGTTGGATAAGCTGATAAGTTAAAAAGCTAAATTGGATTAAAACACACATGGTGCTCCCTGTACATGAAACCCTTTAGATTACAGCACCTTTCTTACTATCATGGTTTATCAAAAAAGTTGGTCTGAAATAAATCTAGCAAACCATAAACTTGAAAGCACCAGCTTGATTCCCATGGAAGGCAACTGATTTTTGCTGTTTACCAACCAAACTGTGCTGAATGGACAAAAGACCATAGCCATTTTAGCTTACCCTATGGTCAGATTGTTGTCCAGAGATACAAGAGAAATTGGATTCCTCCTTCGGTCATGTACACGTCTAACTTCCTTTAAAACCTTAGTGATTCCATTTGAAGATTGAATGCCACTGAACCAATTCCCACAACTGATGCATGCATTGTTGTTTCCCATGATATACTTTGCCTCCAGCAATAGGTTGATATGCCAGAAATGGAAGTCTAGGATTGAAGGAACTATGACAAATGGGATTAGAAATGCTAAAATTTTATCCATTAAAATATGTTAGTGAAAAGATATAACAAGTTAAATTAATTAATTAAATATCAAAAGAGTAAGAAAAAATAATAATAATATGACAAATGGGATAAATTACAATGTCTAGAATATCTCTAGGTGGCAAGATTGAGAACATGGTAAGCCAAATACTCATCAATACATACTTCACCAATTTAGTATTTGTTGCCACTTGGGACACTCAACTCCATTGTCACAAATCACACTGTCTGAAAAAACTTCTTATGCCGGTATTTATTTAATTTATACAAAGGTAGATAACCCTTCTTGTTACTAAATATAAACAAGTTCAAAATTCATGGCACGAGATTGGGCCTTTTATTTTTGTGGTTCAATTCAAGAATATATAACGAATTCTTGTCAACATTACAAACACTAACATCTATTTGATTAAAAAAAAAAAAACGTAAACCTCTAGTCAAAGGTCACAGAAAAGGTTATGGTAAGAGTCAATTTTTTCTCAAAGTTTAAATTAATGGAATGTAGACCAAAAACATATACCAAGTCTACCAAACACTCATTCCTCAAGTGCCATGCATCTTAGTGACAGAACAAGTATAACTTATTTCCTAAAAACTGAAACAGAATTGAAACCAGGGTTATAAGCAAGCACTGGGGTTTCCTAAAACTCGAACAAATAACTTTATTTTGGAAAATCTAGAAAAGGTTAATCAATTAAAGTGAAGCCGTTTCTAGACAGTGTAAGCTTTTGAGATACTTGCTCATCTAACTTCTTATGATATTGTGTTTGAGCAAAAGATGCCATTATGTTAAGTCTCTTATATTTTTTTGTTATGTTGATGGTGCGACTCTTCCTAGTAATGCTGGTCATTAACCAAGTAAATCCTTTAGGCTTGTTCTTATCCTTTATATAGTTGTATCATTCCTTTTATATATATATATATGTAAAGTGTTTTTTATTTTTATTTAATTTTTTATTTTTTATTAATTTTTGATTTGATTACATTTTATTTTTTCTTATTTTTATTTCATTTGGTTTTCTTTGATATATATTTTATCATTTTTATGTTTCATTTCTCTTCATTTTATTTCACCTTTTTCTAAAAAAATCTATTTTTTTACTAAGCAAATAGTTTTCGTTTCTTTGCTATTCTTTTTATATGTATTATCTCGATTTTGCTGGATTTTCTTTAACTTTTTTTTTTTGTTACTTTGAGTTTTAAATTTTTTTTACACTTTGGTACTTCTAGTTTCTTTCTCTTATTTTTTAGTAACATTATTTTTCTTGTATTTTTTTAGTTTATTTGGTTTTTCTAACTTTTTTATTTTCTTTTATTTTTCAAAAATTTTACATTTTTTATTTTATTTTTTAAATTTTTCTTCTTTTCTTTTGTGTTTTATATTTTTTTATTTTTAAAATATTTTATTTTTTCATTTATTTAGATTTTTTTAATAAAGAAAGTTAGATAATATCTTTATGAATACTGGAAAAATATTTTTATGTTATTTTTTTCTAATCTCTTTCGCTCCATAAAATTGTATCATTTTAAGATACAATTTTATATAAAGTGATACTACCTTTCCTTAGTTTTTCAATAATATAAAATATAAATTTTAACTATATAAGTGATTTTCGTTATTGCTATTTTTGACTACTTTAATTCAACAAAATAACAAATATTACACCTCACTAATTATATTAGTTTATTAGGTTTTTAGTTTTTTCTTACTTTTTATTTTTTATTCATTTTGATTTTTTTACATCATTTATTTATTTATTTTGGATGCATTTTTTATTTTTGTTGTATTTCCACATTTTTACTATTTCATTTATTGTGTTTTTATTTTATTTTTCTTTAAAAGATTAATGCAAATTAAAAATTATTTTTAAGTTTTTTTCAATGGGATATTTAACAATTCTAGAATTGTTTTAAATTACTTTTAAATCAGTTTACATTTTTCTCTTTTTTTTAATTTTCTAATCTTTCCTTTTTTTATTATTTTTTATTTTCTTTGAATATTTTGGATTTTTTAATTTTATTTCATTTTTATTTTTTTGATTTTCTTTTCTATTTTATGATTTTTCTTATCTTTTTATGGTTTTATTTTCTATTTTTAAATAGAAAATATCTTGCTTTGCAAAGACTTTTGTTTCTTTATTATTATGTTTTATATATGTATATGTATTGTCTTGATTTTGTTGTGTTCTTAAATTTTTTTTATATTTCTCTTTTTATTTTGTTGGGTATTTTTAGATTTTATTTTAGTAACTTTATTTTTTTAGATTTTTTATTTGATTTATTTTTAATATTTTTTATTTGTTCTGTTTGAAAAGAAATATAGTTTTTCAATTTTTAATATTTTGATGGATTTTTATTTTTTTTATTTTGTAGTTTTTGATTTTTTTAATTTAAAATTTTTTAATTTTTTATTTTTTATGAACAAAAATTTGGAGAATATATTTATGATTGCTAGTAGAATAATTTGATGTTAAATGTGTCATTTTAAAATATGAATTTATCTCAATTTACCTTTTCTTGATTTCTCAATAATAAAAAATATAAATTCTAATACATAAATGATTTTTGATATTGTTATCTTTGACTACTTTAATTTAGCAAAATAACAAATATTAGATCACACCAAATTGTAATTCTATTAGTTTATTTGGCTTTTACGTTTTTGTTATTTTTCATTTTTATTCATTTAATTTTTAATTTTCTTTACTTTTTACACAATTTTATTAATTTATTTTGGATACTTTTTTTGTTGTATTTTTTTCTTTTACTATTTGGTTTATTGTATTTTTAATTCCATTTTTTAAAAAGCCAATGCAAATTAAAATTATTTTTTAAATTCTTTTCATAATATATTTTTTGATTCTTGAATTATTTTAAATTATTTTTTTCATTTTCTAGTTTTTCTAAACTTCTGTTTTTTTTTTGTTTTTAATTTTCTTTGAATTTTTTAGATTTTAATACATGTGATTTTTTATTTTTATTTCATTTGATTTTCCTTGAATTATTTTAAATTAGCCATACATTTCTCTTTTTTTTTAACTCATCCAATTCCAAAGCCAGTGATAATTAAATGGATCGGATCAATAAAATGGGTTCTGTTGATGAAATTATACAATTGAATTGAAAAACCGTGTAGGCCCAGATTGGGCTCAAAGGAAGAGAAATCAAAGCCTAAAAATCTTTCCACTACTTTACCCAAAGGGAGAGAGGTTGAACTGAAAAATCAGGCAGGCTCGAATTGGGTCTAAAGGAAAAGAAATCAAAGCCCAAAAATCTTTCCATTACTTGATCCAAAGAGAGAAAGGCTCAGCTGGAAAATCATATAGGCCCCGGTTGGGCTGGATTGAGCCTCAAGGGAGAGAAATCAAACCCTAAAATTCTTTCCCCTATTTGACCCAAAGTGAGAGGCTGAATGAAAAAACTACGCAAGTCTAGATTGGGCTTAGAGGGAGAGAATTTAACCCATAAATCTTTTTAGTACTCGACCCAAAGGGAAATAGACTAAAATGGAAAACCTACAGGATCAATCCGGGCCTGGAGGGAGAGAAACCAATGCCTAAAAAGCTTTCCAAATACTTGACCCAAAGGAAGAGAGGTGTCCGCTAAGATGCTGGGATGCTACATGTAAATTTCCAAAAATCTCTCCGGACTCTCGCACACTATATTTGAACCAGAAGGGCAATAAATATACTGTCCCAATTTTTTAATTTTAATTACAGCTACAATCACTCTGTTGGCGTGCTGCACATCTTTTGCTCTCTCTCTATGGCTACGAGAAAATCGTAGAAAATGACGAGCTAGCGTGCTATCTCCTACGAGGTAATTTGACCATTGGTGTTCCATCTCTTGCTCCCTCTTTCTGGCTACGAGAAGATTGAAGAAAATGAAGAGCCATCAGCATGCTATCTCCTACAATTCAATAAAGGTTATGTTGTTTTAATTTTTTTTCTCTGCTTATTTCTTCTAATTTCACCATTGGCGTGCTATTTCTTGCTCCCTCTCTCTGGCTGCGAGAAGATTGTAGAAAATGATGAACCAGCGGCTTGCTATCTCTTACAGTTCAATGAAGATAAACATTATTTTCTTTTGTTTCAATTTTTCCTTTGCTTATTTCTTCTCCTGTAGTTCCTTGAAAAACACTTCAGAAAAGGAAATGGTAATGTCTTTGAGCTAATGAAATGAAAGAGTTCTTTTGAGAAAAAATTGTTCTAACTAGAGTTGATTCTTCAATAGAATCTTGTTTGAGTGCATTACAATGATTGTAATCAATGATGCATTGAATTGAGACATTATGATCAGATGTGTAGACTGCATAAATATTCTTGCTTGAATTCATCTTTTAACCTTCATCTTAGATGTAACTGTTCATCTAAAAATGATCCTGTGGATGATAAAGAATTGGACTCTTGAGAACTATATAATGGATATGAGGAAGTTCCATTTTCGTTACAAATGCACCACAATATGATCCAAGGAAGAAAACCTATCAGGTATGAGAATTATCACTGGATCTCTGATCATTAAGTGTGTGGAGAAATCCTTGGTAAAATAGAATGCTTGTCTATGGAAGCTTATAATTTTTGGTAATCTTTCTTGTAATATGTAATCAAACTTGCTCCTTTGACAACATTATTGCCTTCATTGTGCTTGACAAGGTAATATGCATTCCTAACAGGATTTTAGCCTTGTTGTTGTCTTTCATCACATCCACAATAGTAACTCTCTTGCCTAATGAGATCTTACAGTTTCATGTGATTTTTTTGTAGGTGATCGAGCTGTTAATCACAAGCATAGAGATTGCCTAGGTCAAAGCTTGCATCTTTGTATATTTATTTTGATGAAGCTGTAGTTTTATTACTATTTTAGGCATTACAGTTATAGGGAGGTCTATGATGTTACTGGTTATTATCACTAGAGAAAGTCCTGTCCTGTTGGTTCTGTATTATAATGGTATTAGGAGGGAAGTATAAGCCATTCTTGTGAGATTTCTAACCACAACTTTGGGATTCTCTAGGACGTAGAGATCATATAACAAATTGATTGAGATGTAAAGTGCACTTATCCAAAGATGCGCTTTTTCTCTGCAGAATCCTTATTTGTAAAATCTAATCAAGTTTGCTTTTTGCTTCTGGTTTGAACATTAAATCATACTTGAGTGATATGGCTGACTAATATGTGCCTCTCATATTTTAGGAGGCTTTAAAGATTGTATTTGCAAAGTTAAATCCAGGTATCCGATATGTTCAGGGGATGAATGAAATTTTGGCACCTCTTTTCTATGTAATTAAAAATGATCAAAAATGACCTTGATGAAAAAAATGCGATAAGTAAAACAATATATATGTATATATTGTTTTCCATATTTATATTTTGGATTTATGACTGTCTGCCTTATTATGATAATAGAATAGTCTTTAAAAATTTTTATCCAGGGAGAAAAAAGAATAATCTTAAGTCTTTTATAGGTGAAACACATCAAAGACTGATTTGCTTTCAAAGAGGATGAAGATTTGATCATTAATTTTTTATAAAATATGCACATTGATTTTTTGTTCTTGGTGTTGGAATATCGATTGAGTTAATTGTTACTTGTTTCTACAAATATTTAGTAGACATGACTTCTGATATTTGTTCATTTTATTTTTCTATTTTCATCCTTAGTTGCATAAACTATTATCTTAGTTGCTAGTAATTAGTTTTTATACGCAAGATTTATAACCAGAGTGATGTAGAATATTTGATTGAGGAGTTGAAAAGTCTACACCACTGCTTGCTCTGTACTCTTGATATAAGCAGTACCTCAGTCTTGGATAGTTCATTATATTTTTTCTCAAATCTTTAATTAATACACTTACATCTTTCTTTCCTTCTTCCCATTTCCCTTCTTCCTTTTCTAATTAAACCTTCCACATTGGTTGCTATCATAAATATGCAATTCTTATGTATAGTTGGCTCCAAATTACTTCGATTGCTATTTTACATGTGCACTGCACCCATCTCCACCTGTGTCACTTTGTCAAACCTCCCTCCCGACCTGCGAGGATGTTTCTTCCTCTCCAGGTTCCAACAATTCAAACATTAGCATTATTTGGGATACTGAAACCAGGGCAATTGCAAAAGAGCTCCGGGATAAGGATCCTATTGCTACTATAACCAGTGTTTTTTTAATCAAAGTATGGCCATTGGATTTATGCATCCATTGTTGATAAACCATTAACACTTTAGCATATCCTAAATGAGGAGAAGATTATGCACACAACTCTCTAGCAAATCCCTTTACAGGCTCGTCTGCATGCTATTTCCTTCACTCTATCTTTCTGTCTTGACTATCTGCTTTCATCTGCTCCCATAATTACTCATTAAACGGAAGAAGTACAACTGCACGTCTAGTTGCAATTTCTGACATGGCCAGTGCACCTGCCTTCCATCACGCAACTAATACTCAAATGGAGCCCCTCCTTTCTCTTTTGCTACTGCATGCTTTAACAAACATGGGGATCTAGTTTATGTGGGGAACTGCAAGGTGGAAATGTTGATAAAGATTACAAAAGTGTTGAAGTGCATGCTATAGTTCCCATTTCTGGGTGACGGTCATTAAGAACATAGTCTCCAGTAGGACTTCATTTGCTTTTGTTGTGATAGTATCCAAATTGTCCAAAAATCCGTAAAGGTACGTCCACTATCCTCTTCCTTTTGGAATACAACATTAGTCTCTCTACTCTGGCTAGAGAAAAAAGGCTTGATGTAGAGTCCATTATTCCCTCATAGAGCTCTAAATGCCAAGGATTCCAAGGGATATGCAGCACTGGTGCCACTCTAAAGGACTTCGTGTGCTTCTATCGCGATAAACCTGCAGATTCGACTTATCTGTGAAGTTACATCCAGTATCCTCTTCATTTTAAAATACTGCATTAGTTTCTCTGTTTTGGCTGGAGAGAAAGCATTTGATGTAGAGTAGATTATTCCCTTAAAGACGTCTAGATGCCAAGGATTCCAAAGGATACGCGGTACTGGTTCTATTCTAGAGGACTTCACATGTTTCTGTCGTGACAAACTCACATATTCAACTTGTCCAAATATCCATAAAGGTACATCCACTATCCTCTTTCTTTTAGAATACTGCATTTCCATGGGATATGCAGCACTAGTTCCATTCCAGAGGACTTCGTGTGCTTTTGTCGCGATAAACCCACATATTTGACTTGTCCAAACATTTGTAAAAGGACGTCCATTATCCTCTTCCTTTTGGAATATTGTATTAGTTTCCCTGCTCTGGCTAGAGGTAATTCTATTTTCTTTTCTTAGTTTAAAATTGAACTTTTTCTAGTTATAGAGTAACTCAAAGAGAAAAAGAAAGAATTAGATTTTATCGTTCTACGCCGTTTAGTCATATAAATAGGTGAATCATTGATTTTACTAGTTCAATGTATAACTGATTTTTAATCTAGAAATGTTATATATATAATCAGAGTATAAACATAACTAAGCTACTATGAAATATTGACATGATGATTTGGTGTGGGTAGGACATTATAGGATAAAAAATTCTCTTTTAAGAAAAAATCAAAATCTTTTTATGTGTCTCACATGAAATTCTCTTCAATTAACCAGTATTACTAGATATAGTATTCTGAGATTGCATTTGTATAAGCAAATAGTAGTGCTTGTTCCACGTGGAATTAGTTGCAATCTTTGTTTCCTCTAGTTAGGAATCTCAAAGCAGTAATCTTTTGTTTCTCTTTTATGGAATCTCTAGTAGTCACTTTGTTCCTCCGTTTAGGAACCTTACTAACATACTCTGTTCCTTTGCAAATAATAGTGCTTGACAATGTTTCATCTGTGTTGTCACCCTTATTACACTTATAAACTTTTATAATTAACTGATTCTTTTTTAGCAACATGGTTGATGATACAGCAGCTGTCGCTGCCTACTTGCATTTATAACAATCCTTTGTTTCTTTTTTCAATTTTTTTCTTTGAGAGTCAACAAACTTAGAATTCAGTTCTGCATTTCTTTGAATTTTTAGTCTTTAATTGGCTTGTGTGATTCTCAAGATGCTGAACCAGATGTTCTAGCACACTCTACTTGAGCAGTTGTAAACCACTTCAGCAAGAAAGGAATAAGGTGCAGAGTTGCGCTTAAAGCCTTTTGCAAAAAGAATGGTCTTCATGTATAGGTAAAAAGAAATGTAAAATAAAAGTTGAACTGTCACATCTTTATCCTAGAAACCTTTTGACATGTTGCCAGAATTTTAAGTTAGATCTGTTACTTACAAAGTTCTGTCTTCTATTTGATTAAAAATTTTAGAGCTATTAGTCAACTTTGGCCTTCTAAAATAAACTTACAGTGAAGCTTTAATAAACTAAATGGTAGAGTTTTTCCTTTACTCATTACATCTATGCATGGCTCCTTAAGGTACAAAACCAGATTTAGCATGTGATGTTATCATGTATTAAACATGGTAGATACAAGTATACATGCCTAAAATAAGTATCAAGCTCATAAACTGCTCTTTTTTCTTTCCTTTTTCTTTTTTTCCCTTTTCAAAGTCCATAAGATTACGTTAGGGCTTCTTGATATGTAAACTTCCACTACTGAATAATATGATGACTATGGTAAATGCTAGGTGATTCATTGCTTTGTGTTCGTCTATGATCTAAGCTGCCATGGTTCTTGTATAGCCTTGCATATGCTCTGTACACATTTATCTCAAGAAAGTCTTACCAATAATCAGTTTAGTTACAGAATGAAAAATTATTGTGTGTTATATATGAATCTTTTAATGAGAATGTGAAGTTTAAAGGAAAGGTGGGAAGATTAGGGACTTCCAGGAGAGGCATGCTTTTCACTACAGTACATCCTTCTTCAAATTTTTGTAGGTGAAGTATCTCGTGTAGGATGAGCATAGTGTCATTAAGAAAAGTTTCACCCATGCACCATAAGTGATTACTATTGAAATTAACTTTGGCTTTTCTAGCTCAGGTTTGTGTAGGAAGCAGTTGTGTTTTGATCATCATTCATGAGGAAAAGGATGTGATTCTGCACTCTTTTATGCAGTCCTTGTTATGGAGATTTTTATGTCTACTTACCTCGTGGTAGAAGTTTGCAAGTTTTTGTCATCAATGACTTAATCTAGTGTTAGATATAGGATACATGCATGTCTGCAACTAGACACCACACACTGTTCTTATGACTTTGGCTCACTTTTATAAACTTTATGAAGCTTTTTAATCCATTTTATCAGCAATTTAAACCTACATCAGTTAATCTGCCTCTATATAGGGAGCAAGTTTAATTGGGTTTGATAATCTTGGCATAGAGGTTAGAGTTTTCTATAGAGCAGAAGTACAAACTCATCGGTTTCCCTTCAAATTTCAGGTAAGATATCATTGGATGTAGGGTTCTTCTAGAGAATATATTTGTGCTAGTCTTGTGTATATTTGAACTGAAATTCAAGTGATCATTGCAGGATTTGTTGTTGATAAAGACAAATTGGAGCATATATGCTATGACTTCTCAAATACTCAAATGATGGAATTGCTTCGACCTTCCATGAAAGAAGCATTTGTGATTCAAAATCAAGAGGTGCCTCTATTGTTGTTGTTTTTGCTTTTCGTTAGTTCCAAATCTGCTAAGATATTTGGTTCTTAGTGTCAAGTATATTCTTCTTCTTCAAAATATTGGTTACACTTATTTTGCATGTGCTTATACTTTACTCTAGTGGAGGATGGAGTTTTTTTGAATTTATTATTGCAATCATTTTTGTGGTATGTTTGTTGTACACTTAATGTTTTCATGTTGCATTGAGTTTTCATTTGTTCCACCATTTTTATATTATGCCTCTTTACTAATGTTTCTTTTGAGCACAATGTTGCAAAGATTATACAGGCAATGATGAAGAAAGACCAATGGCAAAAGATAAAATAAAATTACGCTATCTAAATAAGAACGGATTGTTTCTCTGGTAGCTACAGATATAGTTTCTTACATGGGGGTTTATCTATTTATTGTTAAGGGAGGATCCTACCATCCCTTGTACATACTTATACCTTGAAAAAATATCACCTTTATCTATAATATTTTTTGTGCACCATAATCAGATGTTTTTTTGTTGTTTAGTAATAGTAATAGTTATTGTAGCAATAATATAGCAGTTACAGTAATCTAATAGTAGCAATAATCTAGCAGTGGTAGTAGTAGTGATCTAGCAATAGCACTAATCTAGTAGTAATATGATAGTAATCTACTACTAGTAGTAATTTAACAGTAATAGTAGCTATAATTTAGCAATAACAATAGCAATAATTTAATAGCAACAATAGTAATAATTTGGTAGTAGTAGTAATTTAAAAGTGGTAGTAATAGTAGTAGCAGTGCTAGAAGCAATAATTTAGCAATAGTAGTAATAGTAATTTAGTTCTAGTAGTAATTTAGCAGTAGACATATTCTAGAAGTAGTAGTAATGACAGTGTTAGTAGTAGGAGTAGCGGTAATCTTTACAATAATAGTATTTTTGTAGTAATTTAGAAGTTTGAACTTCAGGTTTTGAGGTTAGTTATTTCTGAAACTTAATTTTCTGAAACTACTTTTGTTTTTATATTGGATTAGGATCTACATTGACTAAGTGCTATGTTTTTAAGTGATTCAGATAGATAACTTAGTTCTCTAATAATTTAGTTTTGTTTTCTTCTATGTGGAACACAAAAGAAAGAGGGAATACTACTCAAAGATCTTTTTCTTGTAGGTCCTCTTAACTTCTACTCCCCTAGCCATTGTCATGAGTATGCTACAAGATGAGAACTCTTTGAGAGGAAATGCTATGCTTGTAGATTTAGCGAGGATGATGTAATGTAAAGAGGTGAGCATGCCATATTCAATAATTTATTTACATAAACAAACTTCTCTTATACCAATATGTTTTACGGGTATAGAATTTTACTCTTTTTGTTCCATAATTTCTTTGTCCATTTTCCATATGTAAGCTTTTTCTGTTAGTAACTAATATGGGGAGTGAGTTATTGCCATTTAGTGGTTTGAACTTCAACCATCATTCTTTGGTTTTGTTTCTCTTTCTCTTATAATCCATCTAGATTAAAAATTTATTTCTTATAGCAAATTGGCCATAAAGAGCTTAAGCTAGAAAAGACCCTACTGAATGAATGCTATAGGATTATAACAGACATGTGATTTTGGAAACTCAAAGGTAATCTTCAGATTATGAATGTCTTAGGACTATAAAAGAGATCAAGTTTGATTATAACCTCTTTGCTTATTGTATTTATCTGATTTTATAATCAGTTGTGTAGCACTCTCAACCAAAATATACTGTAGGGGCACTAGCTCACATAATGCCCAAGGTTTTATCTAGAAAAGAATATGATGGCAAGGTTATATACTTAATTCTATGCATTTTTCTAATATCATTTTCCTCTTCGTTATCCTTTGTTATTTTTTTGATTTGTGTTCTGTATCTAACCCTGGAGCAATATTTAGATTGCAGATGTTTTATTTTATGGGGTCATTTGTTGAGTATGTGTAGAGACAATCTTATTTAAAAAGATATATATTTATCTAAAAGGAAATATACTTATCTAAAAGGATATATATGCTTATCAAAATGGTATATACTCACCTAAAAGAGTATATACTTATCTAAAAAGGTATCTTAAGATTCTCACACATCTATCTTTTAGCCTTAGGCTCTACTATATAAAGGAAGGATTTCTACTCATGTAAATGTCACAACAGAGAGAGTAAGTGAGAGTTGTAGGGTTTTATTCTAGTAAAGTGAGGGCTAGGAAAACAGTTATCTCTCTCGTAATCTATTTTTAATGAGTTTAATGAGTAATCTATTTTTTAGTGAAAATGATTTCTTGTAGTGGCTGCAAAGTGGATGTAACTCTCAATTGAGGTGAACCACTATAAATCTTGTGTTCCTGTGGTTGTTTATTTTCTTCTTACTTTAATTATTATTGCTTTCAAATTACAGAGATTTGATATTTGATCCATCAACTAAGGATCTAGTTGTCAAATTTTTAACAACTAATATTAGAGCTTCAGGTTTTAAGATTGAAAGCAATGGGTAGTGAACAAAACTCATCACATGGGATCATCAAGTTTGATGGTATAGATTATGCTTTCTAGAGAATGCAAATCAAGGATTATCTGTATGAGAAAAAGCTACATGAATCACTTTTGAAAAAAGATTTCAGAAAGCAATTAGGATCTCCTTGGTAGGTACTAGGGGTTATTCGGCTGACACTGTCAAAGAATGTTGCTCATAACGTGATGAAGGAGAAAACGACTACAAGTCTAATGAAGGTGCTATCTGACATGTATGAAAAACCTTCAGCAAACAACAAATTTTTTCTCATGATGAAGCTATTTCACTTGAAAATGGGTGAAGGTAATTCTGTGGCAACTCATTTTAATGAGTTTTATACTATTGTTAATCAATTATCTTTTGTTGAGATTGACTTTGATGATGACACATGTGCCTTGATACTATTGGCATCATTGCCAAATAGTTGAGAGCCCATGAGAGCAACGATGAGCAATTCTGTTAGGAATTCAAAATTGAACTTCAATGATGTTCGTGATCGAGTTCTTGCAGAAGAGATTTGGAGGAACGATTCAGATAAAACATCAGCTGCAAATTTTGCCATAAATGTTGAAAACAAGGGAATAGTGACAAAAATTCTAATCGCAATAAGGGCAAATCTAAGTCAAAGAATGGAAGAAGCAAATCTAGATCTAAAAGAAATATGAAATGCTAGAACTACAAAAAAAAGGGTCACATAGAGAAAGATTATCGCTTACTAAAGAAAAAAAGTGAGAATAAAGATGATACTACAAATGCTGTAAAAGATGAGATAGATGATGCTTTACTTTTGGCTATTAATTATCCTCTTGAGTTTTGGGTTTTAGATTCTAGGGTGTCTTTTCATACTACTGCATATGACAAAATAATAAAAAATTATGTTGCTGAAAATTTTGGGAAGGTTTATCTTGTTGATGGAGAACCTTTGAATATTTTTGACATGGGTGATTTTATATTGAAGATGCTAAATGGGAATGTTTGAAACAAAAAGTGAGACATGTGCCAAAGTTGATGAGAAATTTGATTGTTGTTGGATAGCTTGATAGTGAAGAGCATAAGGTGATTCAATGATAATGCATGAAGAGTTACCAAAGGTGCCATGGTTGTTGCTCAAGGGAGCGAAACTGGAACTCTCTATATCATTTCAAGTTGCAAGGATATAATGGCTGTTGTTGACACTGGTATGAACTCTGACTTCTGACATTGCAGACTTGGGCATATGAATGAAAAGGGAATGAAGGTCATGGTGGCAAATGGTAATTTGTCGGATTTGAAATCTGTAAAGCACAAGTTGTATGAAAGCTGCATCTTTGGCAAACAAAAAAAGTCAGTCAGTTTCTCCAAAGCAAGAAAGCAGTTGAAGCAAAAAAAAAACTAGAGTTAGTTCATACAGATGTATGGAGGCCTTCAACTGTGACATCTCTTGGGGGATCTAGTTACTATGTGATTTTCATTGATGACTCAACTAGAAAGGTATAGATTCTAGTGAATCAGTGATCCACTTGAGAGACATTCTAGTGAATCAGTTGCAACAGAATACTCAAGAAGTTAAAAATGACGTTGTTAAAGAAAATCAAGAAAGTATAGCTCCAAAGGTAAATCCAACCACTCTTGTGACAGAAGTGAGAAGATCTTCCAAGACTATGAGACCACCACAGAGATTTTCACCATCTCTAAACTACATCTTATTGACTGATAAGGGTGAACCAAAAAGTTTTGATAAAACTTTGTAGGGTGATGAATCAATCAAGTGAGAGTTAGTTATGAAAGATGAGATGAATTCTCCTATGAGTAATCAAATATGGGAGTTAGCAGAACTGCCACAAGGAAAAATGGCTTGCAGAACAAATGGGTTTACCAAATAAAAGAAGAACATGATGGCAACGAGCGGTATAAAGCAAGGTTAATAGTTAAAGGCTTTCAACAAAAGGAAGGTATTGACTACACAGAGATTTTCTTCCCATGGTTAAGTTGACTACAATCAGAACAGTGTTTAGGTTAGTGGCTCAGGAAGATTTGCATCTGCAGCAAATAAATGTAAAAATAGCTTTTCTTCATGGTGACTTGGAGGAAGAAATCTACATGAAACAGCCACAAGGATTTGAAGTCAAATGTAGGGAGAAGATGGTATGTAAACCTATAAAAAGTTTGCATGGGTTAAGACAAGCTCCTAGACAGTGGTAAAAAGTTTGACAACTTCAATAGTCTCCAAGTGGGAGATTATTGAGTATGTGTGGAGACAATCTTATCTAAAATGATATATATTTATCTGAAAGGGATATATTTATCTGAAAGGGCATATACTTATCTAAAACGATATATGTACTTATTTGAATGGGTATATACTCATCTAAAAGAGTATATACTTATTTAAAATGATATCTTAAAATTCTCACACATCTATCTTTTTTCCTTGGGCTCTATTATATAAAGAGAGGATTTTTACTCATGTAAACGTCACAACAGAGAAAGTGAGTGAGAGTCTTAAGGTTTTATTCTAGTCGAGTGAGGGCCAAAAAAACAGTTATCTCTCTTGTAATATATTTTTATAATGAAAAGGATTTCTTGCAGTGGCTGCAAAGTGGATGTAACTCTCAATTAAAGGTGAACCACTATAAATCTTGTGTTCCTGTGATTGTTTATTTTCTTCTTACTTTTATTATTATTGCTTCCAGGTTATAAAGATTTGATATTTGATCCATCAACTAAGGATCTAGTTGTCAAATTCCTAACACACCTTACATGTGATGCTAGCTGGTGCTTATCCGTTTGAAGGTACTGGTGATCCAAAAAATTTCAAGAAAACAATTACAGTTTGTTATATTTCTACTCTCAAAATCTTTTCCTCCATTAAGAGTAGGTGGAATTATCAGTAAGTTAAAATAATGAGATATGTTCTTATTAGTCTTGCCAGCAGATACTTAGTATCCATTACACAATCTCAAATTACGTTTGAGTTTATGTGAAGTGTAAGTATCCTTTATCTTCGATGTTTGTCACTAATCTTGAAATGGTAACTTTGTCTATTGGCTTGCATAGATGAGTAGGAACTTAATTGCTAGGTTATCCAAAATCAAAGAAGAAATAAAATAAAATTTAATTCAATTAGGTCAATATACTTACCCATCAAAGAACAGACTTAACATAGAACTGTCTGAAAACAAATTCTTGGAATGAAAGTAATAAGAACTTGTTCATTATAGGTAATAAGATAAGAACTCGTTGAAGTTCATATACAAGGCATGTTTGTTTCTTTTAAGAATATGTTAGTATTAGGTACTGAACGATTAAAAAGGGTATTTCAACATATTTAGATAAGCTAAATTGCTAGTTTTGCCAAGATTAACTATCCATGAAATAAAAATTCATCCATGGTTCTTAAAGAAATGGCTTATAAAACTAATGGAAGGGGAAAGCTGACAGGGTCACAATGTAAACAATCCATTGCAAAGCGTTAAAGAAATGTTGTCAGTAATACAGGAAGCGAGGAAGACTACTGAAGTCCCAAAGCTCGGGGTGACATTAATGGAAAGAAGCATGGATCTTGATGACTTGGATGCAGATGCAGATCTTAAAGATATGGATGCAAGTGTTGATTTTGTCTGTCCACTGTGAACAATAGTGTGTAAAAAACTCGTGTTGAAGTACAAACTGCACTTTCTATTGATTGTTTATATAAGGAAAAGAGTAAAAAATTCTCCGTGTAATACTTTTCTTACCAGTTGGCAGATAAATACTTTTGTAGTGAGTTATTGACTAACACTTCTTTCGACATCGATGTTGCACAGATTTTAAGGACAATGATAAATAAGGATTAGTTCTTAGTGGTTGAAAAAATTACACCATCCAAACATGCGGGCTTATCTTTGTATTATTAAACCTTCATTGCTACTGTTTTTTTTTTCAAAATTTTTGATTATTTTTATTTTTAAAATTATGTCGATTTCATTATTTATTTTTTAATTTATTTTTTTTATTTTCTTAAACTTGCTTTCATTTTTTTAATATGTTTTTTAGGCCTGATAAGTTACAAACTCCTAATTTTTTTTCTTAGAAGGTTTACTTTATAGCAACTCTAAGACTAATACTTCTTTTGAGTATGATATTGCAAAGATTCTGCAGGCAATGATGAAGAAGGACCAATGGCAGAAAAACTAATTGTTCCTCTCGTAGCTGTAGATATGGTGGTTTCCTACATGGGGGCTTATCCATTTATTATTAAGGGAGGATTCTACCGTCCCTTGTACATACTTGCATCTTAGAAAAATACCACCTTTATTAGTCATATTTTTTGTGTTTCATAATCATGTGTTCTTTTGTTGTTTAGCAGCAGTAGCAGTAGTAGTTGCAACAATAATCTAGTAGTTGCAGTAATTTACCTATAACAGTAATCTAGTAGTAGCACTAATTTGGTAGTAATTTACTAGTAGTGTTAATTTGACATTAATAACAGCAGTAATTTAGTCAATGCAGTAATCTAGTAAAAGTCATAATCTAGAAGTAGTAATAGCAGCAGCAGCAGTAATCTGACTGTAGTAGTAACAATGTAGGTGTAGCAGTAACCTAGTAGGAAACGTATTCTAAAAGTAGTTGTAACAGTAATAGCAGTGGTAGTAGTAGTAGTTATGGTAATATTACTGTAGTAATAACAATAATCTACAGTAACATTAGTTTAGTAATACTATTATTCTAGCAGTAGTAGTTGGTATCGAACTTTAGGTTTCAAGATTAGTCATTTTTGAAACTTGAAGAAACGATTGCTCACTTTTCTGAAACTACTTTTGTTTCTACGCTGGATTAAGATCTATATTGACTAAGTGTTATATTTTTATGTGATTCAACTATACAACTTAGTCATCTAATAATTTAGTTTCGTTTCCTTTCATATGGAATGCAGGGGAAAAATGGAATACTACTCAAAGATCTTTTTACTGTAGGTCCTACTACCTCTTACTTGTTTAGCCATTGTCATGAAGTATGCTGCAAGAGGGGAACTCTTGGAGAGGATATGTTATTGCCCGTAGATTTAGTGAGGATGAGGTAATATAAAGAGGTGATCATGCCTCATTCAATAATTTATTTATACAGTCAAATTTCTCTTATATCTATAGGTTTTACGGACATGAAAGTTTAGTCTTTTATTCCTTGATTTCTTTGTTAATTTTTTATAAGTACGGTTTTTTTGTTCACAAGTAATACGAGGAATGAATTACTGTCATTCAATTGTTTGAACTTCAACCATCATTTACTTTCATTTAGCAGTAACAGATAGTAGTAGTAGCAGTAGCTATAGCAATAATCTAGTAGCTGCAGTAATATACTTGTAGCCGTAATGTAACAGTGACAAATAGCACTAATCTAGCAGTAGTAGTAGCACTAATTTGACAATAATCTAGTAGTATTAGTAATTCAACAACTATTATTCTAATTTTGCAGTAGTTGTAGCAATAAGCTAGTAGTAGTGATGTTATAGTAGGAGTAACAGTAATCTAGCAGTAGCCATAATTTATAAGTAGTAGTAATAGTAACAGTAATCTAGCCATAGATCAAGCTCTAGGGTCTAAGATCAAGAATCTAGGATTTCGGATCTAAAGTCTAGGTTTTGGTTTAAGGTCTAAGGTTTAGGGTTAGGGTTAAGGTCTAAGATCTTAGGTTTATGGTTTTAGGGTCTAGGGTCTAATGTTTAAGGTTTTAGGGTCTAGGGTCTAATGTTTAAGGTTTTAGGGTTTAATAATTAGGGTTTAATGTCTACGATTTAAGAATTATGGTCTAGATCCAAATCTAAGGTTAAGTGTCTAGGGCCTAGGATCTAGGGTTCAGGGTTTATTATTCAAGCTATAGGGTTTAAGATCTAGGATCTAGTGTCTAGGGTCTAAAGTTTTGAGTAAAAATTTCTAGGGCCTTGAGTATATGGTTTGAGGGTCTAGGTCTATGGTCTACGATCTAGGGTCAAGGTTTAGGGTTTTGATGTTTAAGATTTAGGAATTAAGGTCTAGGGTATAGGATCTAGGGTCTTTGGATTAGGAATTAAGGTTTAAGGTCCAGGGTCTAGGGTCTACTGTCTAGGGTGATCTAGGATCTGGGTTTGGGGTTTAGAGTCTAGGGTTTAAAGTTTGGAATTTAAGGAGGTTTTAGAGTTATAGGGTTATGGGGTCTAAGACTTTTAGGTCTAACATCTAGGTTTTAGAGTTTAGGTTTTAAAGTTTTTAGGTTTAAGGATTTTAGTGTTTCAGGATCTAGGTCTAGGGTTCAGGATTTAAGATTTATGGTCCAAAGTCTAGTATTGAATCTTGTGTTTTAGGGTCCAATCTTGGGTTTACGGTGTAGGTTTTGAGTATTAGGGTTTTAAGGCCCAAGACATCTAGGGTCTACGGTCTACTGACTATGGTCAATGGTCTAGTGTCTAAGGTAAGGTCTAAGTAAGTCTAGGATCTTAGGTCTAGGTTTTAGGGTTCTAGAGTTTTATGCTAAGATCTAGGGTCTAGTGTCTAAAGTCTTGGGTCTAGGGTTTAGGGTTTAGGGTTTAGGGTTTAGGATCTTGAGTCCATGTCTTAGGGTCTAAGGTTTTACGATTTTAGGTTAGGGTCTAGGGTTTAATGTTTATGGTTTAGAGTATAGGAGTTTAGGGTATAAAGTCTTGAGTCTAAGGTTTAAGGGTTTAGTGTCAAATGTTTTAGGGTCTAGTGTTTAGGATGTAGGATCTAAGGTCTAGGTTCTTGAGTTTAGGGTTTATGGTTTAAGATTTAGGGTTTAAAGTCTAGGGTCATCAATGATCTAGGGTCCAAGGTCTAGCATTTAGGGTTTAAGATTTTAGCATCTAAGGTTTCAAGGGTCTTTGGCTTCATTGTCTAGTGTTTTAGAGTTTTAAGGTTTTAGAGTCTCAATTTTTAAGATCTAGGGTTTAGCATTTTAGGGTTAAGGTTTATTCTTTTAAGGTTTTAGGGTCCAACATCGAAGTGAAGGGTCAAGGGTAAGGTTTAAGACTTAGAGTCTAAAGTTTAGCATCTAGGTTTTTGGGATTTTAGGGTTTTAGGTTCTAAGGTCTAAGGTCTAGGATGAAGGGTCTAAGTTTTAAGGGTAGGATTTTAGGGTTAGGGTTTTAGGTCTAAGGTTTACGATCTTGGATTTTAGGGATTACGATCTAGGGCTTTTATTAAGGTTTTTGCTTTAGGATTTAGGGCTTTAAGGTCTTAGCTTAGGGTTTAGGGTTTAGTGTAGGGTTTTAAGATTTAGTGTAGGATGGGGTTAGATTTTATGATCTATGGATAGGTCTTTGGGTTTACGATTTAGGATCTAAGGTTTAAGTTCAATGGTTTTGCATTTTGGTCTAAGGTTTGGGGTCTAGGGTCTCTAAAATTCAAGGTTTACGGTTTAGAAATTAGGGACTAAGGTCCAGATTTTATGATCTAGGGTCTATGTTTTAGTTTTTACGATCTAAGTTTTAAAGTCTAGGGTTTCGGTTTTAAGGTTTAGGATTTTAAGATCTAGGGGTTTTAGGATCTAACGTCTTGGTTCTAGAGTCCAAATTCTAAGATTTTAAGGTCTAAGGGTTTTTATGTATTAAGATTTAGGTCTAGAGTCTAGGGTTCAAGATTCTAAGGTTTAGAGTTTAGGATCCAAGGAAAAGGTCTAAGGTCTTGGGATCCATGATCTAAGATCTTTGGTATATGGACTAGTTTTAGGGTTTAAGTTTAGGGTTAAAAGGGTCTAGCGTTAAGGGTATACAATCAAGGGTTTAAGGTTTAGGGTATACGGTTTAGGATTTAGAATATAGATCTAGGATCTAAGCTCTAAGGTTTAAGGTATAAGATTTTGGGGTTTTAGGGTTTTAAAGTTTTAAGGTAGGGTTGGTTTAGAGTCTAGGGTCTATGATAAAGATGTAAGGCTTTAAGGTTTGACCTAAGGTTTTAGGTTAGAGTCTAGATTTTAGGTTTTACCATTTTATGGTTTTAAGGTCTTGAAATTGGAGTTTAAGGTCTAGGATCCAAAGTGTAAGGTTTAAGGTTTAGTAGTTTAGGGTTTAAGGGTCTAAGTGCTAAGATATAGGGTATAGGGTATAATCTAAGGTTAGAGTATAAGAATAATCTGGGTCTAAGGTATAAGGTATAATTTAGGGTATAAGGTTTGAGGTTTAGGGTCAATAGTTTAATGCTGAGGGTTTAAGATCTAGGGTTTTAAGTTTTAAGGTTTTAGGGTTTTAGGTGTAGAGTTCTAGAGTGTAGGGTCTAAGGTTTAAGATTATGATGTCTTGGGTCTAGCATTTCAGATTCAGGGTTTAAGGCCTTAAGGATTAAGATATAGGGTTTAGGGTAAGGATTTAAGGTTAGTGTTAAGGTTTAGGGTTTTAGGATCTAAGTTTTAAGAACAACAGTTTAGGGTTCAAGGTCTAAGGTTTAGGATCCAGGATAAATAGTTCAAGATCTAGGGTTTAGGATCCAGGATATATGGTTTAGCGTCTAGGTCTAGGATCTATGATTTAGGGTTTAGGGTTTAGGGTTTAGAGTATTAAAGTTTAGGTTCTAGGGTCTTTGGTCTAGGTTTAAGGGTCTAAGGTTTAGATCCAAAGGTCTAATATCTAGGGTTTAAGGTCTAATAGGTTTTAATGTTTATGGATTTTAGGATTTAAGATCTAAGGTCTAGATTTTAGGGTTTAAGGTCTAACATATAGGAGTTTAGGCTTTAGTGTCTAGGGTTAAAGGGTCTAAGGTTTTAAAGTTTCTTGGTTTTTGGTTCTAGAGTATAGGATTTCATGGTTTTAGGGTCAAGCGTATAAGTTTTAAGGTTTAAAGTCTAGGATCCAGTATCTAGAGTTTAGGATTGTAAGATATAGGATTCGGCCCTAAGGACTCAGTAGGGTCCAAGATCCAAGATCAGGGTCTAGGGTCTCGAGTCTAAGGTTTAGAAATCTAAGGGTTTGGTGTCTAAGGCATAGGGTTTTAAGGTCTAAGTTTTTAGGATTTTAGGTCTAGGGTTTAAGGTATAAAGTGTATGGTTTAGGGTCTATGATTTATGGTCTGCAATTTAACGTCTAAGGTCTACGATTTACAATTTACAATTTAGGGTTATGGTTTAGGGTTTAAGATCTAAGGTCTAAGGTTTAAGGTCTAAGATTTAAGATTTAGGATATTTGGTCTTGATTTTTGATCTAAGGGTTCTAAGGTTGTAGAGTAGGGTGTAAAGTGAAAGGTGCAAAGTTTAGGGTTTAGGGTCTAAAGTCTTGGATCTTGGCAAAAAGATTTTATGTTTCAAGGTTTAGGGTGGTCTAGGTTTTAGATTTTAAAGTTGTAAGGTTTTAGGGTAGGGTGTAGAGTATATGGTATAATGTCAAGGGTCAAAGGTTCACAATCTAGAGTATAAAAGTTTAGGGTCTTGAAGTGTCTATGTCTAGGGTTTAAGGATCTAGGTTTTAGGAATTAGGGTCTAAGGTCTAAAGTATACGAATTAAGAATTATGGTTTAGGGTCTAAGGTTTAGGGTTTAGGGTATTATTCAGGTTCTAGGGTTTAGGATTTATTATCTAAGATCTAGGATCTATAATCTTAGGTCTAGGATCTAAGGTCAAGGGTCTAAGGTCTTAAGAATCTATTGTTCAGGTGCTAAGGTTTAGGGTTTAATATCTATGATCTAAGGTTAAGAGTCTAGGTTTAAGGTCCAAAGTCTAGGGTTTAGGGTCTAATGTTTAGGGTTCAAGGTTTTAAGGTGTAAAGTATAAGGTTAATAGTTTAGGGTCCAAGGTTTAATTTTTAAAGTGTAAGGTTTTAAAGTCCAAGGTCTAAGGTTTAGGTTTTAAGGTCTAAGATACAAGGTTTAAGGTATGGGGTCAAGGGTTCAAAGTCTAAAGTCTAGAGTCTAAGGTCCAGAGTCCAAGAACCAAGGTCTAAGGTCTAGGTTTCAAAGGTCTAAGGTCTAGGGATTAGGTTTAGGATTTAAGGTTTAGGGTTTAGGTCATAGGCCTAAGGTATAAGGTATAAGGTATAATTAAGGTCTAAGATTTTAGGGTTAAGAAATTAGGGCCTGGGATTTAACGTTTAAGGTTTAGTATTTATAATCTTAGGATTCAGAGTTAGGGCATAAAGTCTTGGGCCTAAGGTTTAGATTATAGTTTTTAAGTTTTAAGGTTCTAGGCTTTCAGGGTCTAAAGTCTCGCGTATATGATCTCGAGTTTAGGATTTTGGGTTTAAGGTTTTAAGGTTAGGGTTACTAAGGGTTTATGATCTAGAGTTTAAAAGATAGGATTTAGGGTTTAAGGTCTTGAGGTTTTTGAAAAAAAAATATATAATTATTTTTTTATTTTGTTAAGTATTTTCATTTTCTAGTTCTTATTTTTTTAGTAACTTTATTTTTAAAAAATACTTTATTTGATTTTTTAAGTGTTTATTTGCTTTTTTTCTAACCTTGTTTATAGTTTTTTATGTCGTTTAATTTTTTAAAATTTTTACCATCTTTGACTACTTTAATTTAGCAAGATGACAAATATTAGACCTCACCAAATGGTTGCAATTTTATAAGTTTACTTGATTCTACTTTTTATTTATCAAATCTTTGAATTTTATTTTTTTACACACTTTTATTTATTTATTTAAATATATTTTTTATTTTTTGTATTTTTATTTTTTATTTTTTTGTATTCATATTTTTATTGTTGATTTGTTGTTATTCCATTTTTCTTTAAAAAATCAATGTAAATCAAAATTATTTTTTATTTTTATAGAATATTTTATGATTTTTGAATTGTTTTGAAATTATTTACACTAATTTTTCTCATTTTTATTTTTTAAGTTTTTAAATCTTTTGTGTGTTTTCTTTTTTTCATTTTTTTGAATTTTTTTAGATTTTATTACATTTTATTTTTTTCTTATTTTTATTTTAATTGATTTTTTATTTTTAATGATTTTATTTGATATTTTTAAATTTTTAAATTTTATTTTATTTTTATTTGCTACTATTTTCTTTTCCAACAAAATCTATTTTGTTGCTTTACAAAGAGTTTTTGTTTTTTTACTATTGTCCTTTTTTTATATGCATTATGTCTTGATTTTTTTGGAGTTCTTTAATCTATTTTTTACTTTTTGTGTTACTTTGATTTTTTTTCAAATTTTTTTCTTACATTTATTTTTTTATTTTATTGCGTGTTTTTAGTTTCTTTCACTTATTTTTTTTTACTAACTTTATTTTTCTTGGATTTTTTAGTTTAATTGGTTTTTCAATTTTTTATTTGCTTTTGTTTTTATTTTCTTTTATTTTCAATGTTTTCATGATTTTTTTTGTAAATAGTTTTATGATTTTTATGATTTTATTACTTTTTATTTTGTTAAATTTTTTTAAGTTTTTATTATTTTTTGATATATTTTAATTATTTTTATTTTTATATTTTAATTTAGTAAAATTATTCATCAAGTAGTTACAATTTTGTTAATTTATTTGGTTTTTACCTTTTTTTAACTACATATTGTTTTATCAAATTTCTGAATTTTATTTTATTTTTTTATATTTTATTTATTTTAAATAATTTTATATTTTGTTGTGTTTTTATTTTTTTAACATTTTGAATTTTTTATTACATATTTTTTCAAAAAATTATCATAAAATTATAACCGAGTTTTATGGTCTTTTAATGGCTAACACAAAAACAAAAATTTATAAGTAGTTAAATTGGTTTTGTGAACGAAGAATAATCAATCTTAAGTTTTGTAATAAGCACAAAGCAATAGATTTTATTATGCTCAATAAGTAGCTTTTCTGAATCAGATTGAATTCTCCTATTTTATCTACTACTGCTCTTGCATATTTAAAAATTTAGCTACATATGCATAAATTTTATACCATTTTGGATTGTAAAATAAAACATCTTAAATATTAGACACAGAAAGAAAAAGAATGAATTGGGGCCCATTTGACAAACACATACATTGATAGGCTTTCCCTTTCCCTACTTTATTTCCTTATAAATTTGGTGTCTTAAGGATAAAATGTAAATGAGGACTTATTTTCTCTCTACTTAAACAAAAAGTCAAAAACCCTAAAGCCTAAGAATTCTGTTTCAACCTCTCTTTATCTCAAGAAAAAGAATGACTTGCCTAAGGAATGGTAACTTTCTCTTTTTATCTACAGTTAACTTTATGTCTTTTATGATCCTTTAATGCAATTCATTGCGATTTTCTTTTTTGCTCCATTTCATTGATGGTTTGTCTGATAACAAAACTTAAATGAATGAAACTGAGAAGAATGAAAAGGAAAAAATGATATTGAAGATTGTCACATGTCCTTAACCAAAGAGAATTTAATGTTTTGTTCATTAACTGTTCACATTTTTTCTTCTTATGCTTTTAGCTAATATGCATTTGTGTTTTTTGTTTGGTTTGGATTTAACTCTTTCTTTTTGTGTAAATTAGGTCTTTGTTTGCTTTTACTCACGGTCCTTTTCTTTCTAATTTTTTATAGTTTTTTTTTCATGGGATAAGATTTGTGTCATCTTAGCAAGCACATTGTTTGATTGCCCAGAAAAAAACGGAACACAAGTTTATTTATCATTTTGCTTGTTTAGACCTTGATGGTATGGAGTTGGGATTTTTTTTTTTTTTCAAATAGATAGCTTTAGCAGGTTGATTAATTTATGATTTTATCATTCTGAAGATTTAAATTTCCACACTTTAATTTTTAGAGCTTAGATGATGCAAAGAAAATAAAATGAAGACCTGGTAAAAGGGGTATGGATAAATTTGTTTAGATAATGTGAATTTAGAGGTAGGAAGCCAATGAAAAAGTTACCCAGAAGTAACTTTGACCAAAACTACTTGCTTGGATATAATGTAAATCCCACATTATTTTATTTTTCTAACTTGTAGATTGTTTAATTTTGGATAATTTTTCCGTATAATGCCTCTGGTTTAATTTTGGATGAATTTTCTAAGTAATGCCTTTGTTTGTAGTTTAAGCATTTAGTCTCCTGATTTATGTGATCTTTTATGGAACTTAAATGTTAATAAACGTTGTTATCTTCCTTCTCTGGTTGCTCTTTTTCTTTTTCTTTTCCTATTTATCTCTATTCTATTGGTACTTCGATTGTTATAGGCTTGGAATGATCATAGGCTTTGTTGTTATTTTGCAATGAAGAGTAGTTGGATCCAAAAATTCTCGATTCTTTTGTGTATTGTGACTTTTGTCTAATGATCCTATTGTCCTAATGAATTATGTCAATGAGGATGCTTGTTTTGGCTTTGGGGATGATGTTCAATGTTGATGGACACAACAAATACTTGTTCGTGATGCCATCAAGTTTTGGTCATCATAAGCGAAGTTGTAAGGCTATTGAAGATGCAATTGTTGATGCAATGCTAGAAATTGCAATTGCTTCAAAAATGAAGGCTATTGAAATTATGAAGAATGAAGACAAGTTTTTTATAATGAAATGTACAAAGGTACTAGATGAGATGCAAGGCATTGATCAAAGAATTCTCAATTTCTTGATTGTAACGACTTTATCAAGAGTAGGTTTTTATAATTGTTGATATTTAAAATTGATGATAAAAATTATGTATTTTAAAATAGTTCTTATTTTAGTTTTAAGATAATTCCATTTTATTTTTTCATTTATTTTACTCATATTCGACTTTAGAGCTAAATGGCCTCCCTTGCCTTGTTTCCTTATCTTTAAAGTATGTATTGTTTCATAAACAATCAAGGCATTGTAAAAAATCATTCTTCCTTGAATGAAGGTTGACTGGTTCTTTCTTAAAATGGATGGAATAACATCTTTCAAATAATTTATTAAGACCTTAGCTATTGTTTTGTATAAGATATTACAAAATTTAATAGGATGGTAGTCTTTTGGTAGCGTCAGATTCTTCACCTTAAGGATCAAAACAGTGAGGTATTGTTTAGCTTGGCTAGTGGTAGACCCTCTTCAAAATTTTCAAGGCTAACATGGTAACATCTTCTTTTACAATAGTCCAGCATTTTTGGAAAAAGTTTGTATTAAAGTCTTTTGGTCCTAGAGCTTTGCTTAGGGCTATCTGATGTATAACTTGTTGAACTTCCTCTATAGTATAGGCCCTGTATAAAGATGTTATCATAGTAGGAGTTAGTTTGCTCTTGATTTTTTTGGCAAATGTTATTCGATGCATGGGCATTAAATGAGATGAATATCTTAATGAAGCCCCTAGTAATTTGTTCCTCTATATGCACTTAGTTTTTGCACTTATCTTGGATTCTAACTATCATATTTGCTTGATTTTTTCTAAAGCCATAAAGTGAAAGTACTTGGTGTTGCAATCACTTTTTTTCAACCATGTATTCCTGGACCTCTATCTTACATAATTTCTTTCTTATATAATAGGTCATTTAGTGAGGCTTTACACTATTCAATATCCACTAGCTTTCTTCCCTACTCTCTTTGCTTTAGCAAATGCCCTAGATCCTATTGCCATCATCGAATCTGATTTTTTATATTTTTAAATACAACTTTATTCCACTAGTTAGATAGGGTATATCTACACCTGTCTAATTTTTACTTAATATCTTCAATTGATTAAACTGTGTTGTGGTCCCAACTATTTGCTATAACTCGTTCACAGTCCCTATGTAGGATCCACATATCTTCAAACCTAAAGCTTAGGCGTTTAACCTCAAACTTGGAATAGAGTCTGGTGAATAACAGGGGGTGATCTAAGGATGCAACTAAACAGTGTTCACAAAAGATATCTAACTAGACTTTGTTGATCAATTCTCGATGTAATCTTTCTTGGATGAGTCTATTACTTGTACAGGTGCATTTGGAATTTCAAAAGGGATTTTTTGATGGCTCACAGTCAGATATGCCATTTACGAAGTTTTCCATTATATTTTGGGGCCTTAAATTACCTTCTTGCTTTTCTTCTAGATGAGTATGTCTCATGTGTTATAAGGTTCCATAAAACCTCATAAATTTTTAGTGAGATCCTTGATATGGATTGACTGTGAAGTAGCCCTCATAATTAGCTTTATATATAGAAACTCCAGCTCAGATCTTCTCTTTTTAATTTGATCAAGATGAGGAGTTAGGGATTGTATTGCTCAGCAGTTCTAGGTTTACTAACTCATAATGCTCGATGAGGTTAAAGAGTTATTCATGAATTCGAAATGGTTATAACATCATCCTCTTCCAAACATGGTCTCTTCGAAGATGGGATCCTGTTCTTATACTTAGAGTTAGTTTTGATTCTTTTTCGATCCAGTAAAGAATGTTGATGATCCATTGAAGTTTTGGACTTAACTTTAGCGAACTTTTTCCACTTGCCCTCGGGTTTGTTAGGGCTGCATAGAGATGGACCAGGGTTTGCTAATACTGCTACAAAGGTACCATTGTGTTTTTCAAAGCCATCCATATGATCTAAAAAAGAGTTGTTATTGAAATATGGTGACTTAGCATGTTGGTCCTACTTGCGTGCATATTATGTTAATTGTGGGTAACTTGCCTCATAGAAGATGTGCATTTCTTTATTACCTTATTATTAGGGCTTGATTTCAAGCTATGCACATTAATACCCATGATAGCTTCCTTGGATCATGGTATTTCCAAAGATCCAAGATTTATGAAATCCTTCAAGATTCTTGTTGGGACCTATGTCATCGATGGGTTGAAAGAAGCATGCTCTATATCATCACCACCTTGTTATGCTAATTTAAATTTCACAAGAATACGCCTCTACATCGTATTGATTCGTTTGTCCACAAGCCATTTATTGTTGAAGAAACGTCCATTTACCCAAATCCATGATCTGTACTTTCTTTGACTATGATGGTTTCTTTTTTCAATTTAGTGGTACTCGAGCGATCTTGTTCCTAATGGTTCGAAGGTTGCATGCATAACAAAATTTGGTAACCTTTTCATATTTAAAATAGACTATGGTACGCTTGCTATCAGGTATAAGAATATAGTTGCATCTTCGAAATGATTTTTTCAGATAGATAAGAACTCTAACGATAGCAATTTTGAGTAATAAACCCTTTTATGTGATAAAATTTTTTAATAATCCCTAGTGATACGTGAAAAAGAATGAGTTTATTGATGTAGCCTAAATAAGGAAAATAAGAAACTATAAATACCATAAGTTAAAAAATGATTCACGTAGTATGTTTTTTAAGATGCAAAATAATAATACACATGCAATAATCCATATTATACCCATGTAATGATACTATATAGCGACAAAAACACCTAAACAAGAAACACATTAACAAGGTGGAAAAATCAACAATAAAGCATGAAAGTTCCAATGACCCATAGTGTCGACGGCAACGAAGAGACATTTATACATTGAAATTTCTAACTTGATATTAGTTTAACAATTTTGAGTATCATTTGCCCTAATGCATACTAATAAAATACATAGTACAAAATTACCCCAAATCTTAGATATATGTAGAACCTACCATTGTCCCACTATTTTTATTAATTAACCAATGTAATGAAGAGATTTTATATCAACATATATAAAAAGAAATTAGGGACCTTCCAGCTTCAATATGATGAAAAAAATAAATTCAAATAGGCAACAAAATTTATTGAATAACATATTGTTTGAGAATTTTAGCAAACCAAATCGCACGAGAATAGCACCAATTTAGAAGCTTAGGGTTTGGTAAGAGAGAGTGAGAGTGAAGAACGAGTAAGTCAAGCAAAAAAAATAAAAATTACTACTGTTTTTTTTTTAAAATATGCATAACACTTATAACAATTTTTTAATTTTATTAACAAAATTTTAAAAAAAATGATAATAAAATGAAATTTAAGTTTAATTAAAAAATTAGAATATAATTAAAAAAATTAAAGCAACAAAATTTAAATTTAAAAAATTAAAAATTTGAAACTTCTTTTAATATTTATTCAATTTTTTTAACAAAAAATGTGCAAAGTATCTTTTGGATGTTGGCAGTTATATCTATCTTGAAAATTGAATGAAATAAAGAAAGTTTGTTTTCATCAACCACTAGAAGCGAATTTATAGATTTTTAAAGTTTATTTTGTTCTTATCATCAACAAGACCTGAACAAACAATTAATAGACCGCTACACATTATTAATAAATAGATAATTAGCATCACAAGTAAACATGATCAAACTAGAAATATATATATACATATATATATATGTATATCACAAATAAGATATACTACTCCATAATAAATACGTAATTCATGTCTTCAAGTTTTTCAACTTAATAAATTATTTATTTTCATTATCACATTTTTTTTAGCAAGGCAAACACAATATTCAACTCAATGAAGTCCTATCTTTAATTGTTTTTTTTAAGGTGAGAAACATACCTTATCAACATGAAGAACCAAATTTTGAAAGTTTTGAATTTTAAATTCTAGATAAGATATCATTAATAAAAAAACAAGAGAATAAATATTAATTTTTTTATAAAATTAAAAAAATCTCTATTGATTTAAATTTATGCTGAGTTTTTAATAAAAATTAAAAAAAATATTTTGATCATTTATGATAGTAATGTAAAATAATAAAATAAATAAATAATTTCAACAATTAATTTTATTAAATTATCAAGGTTCATAATTTTTTCAAAAATTTAGTAGAACTAAAAATCTTAAAAAATAATCACTATCATTTTAACTTGTTATCCATAAATATAAATATTTCATACTTTGCAATTTAGAAATTAATATCATTCTAATTATGAAAAAGTTGAAGAAGATAGCAAAAAACAAAAACAAAAACAAAAAACAATTTTTAGTTTTTATTTTTAATTAATGATATGAAGATATTTTTTAAAAAATAAACAGATATTTTTAAAAATTAAATTTATAAATTTAGTTATTTTCACTTGCCACCACGTAATCACTTGGACCACTTACATTAATGATACGAAGAATAAAATCAGATTTTTACTATCACATTTTTTCTTTTGACTGACTTTAGGGCCACCATACAAGCGACTCCCTCCTGGAGTCAGAAAGATGTCGCCTGCTTTTCGTTATCCCTAAATTACCCTCAACATTTTTCACATCTTTTACATTCACGCAATCGCAACAGCAACTCACCAACTTTACGTTTCCTTTAGACAGCCAAATCTTTAGCCAGTTTAGAGCAAGAGAAGCTGAGTTCATACTGCCAGAGCGAGAGAGAGAGAGAGGTAGAGAGACAAGATGGAGAGGAGGGTCTTGGTGGTTTGCAGTGTCGTGGGTCTCTTGGGTCTATTATCAGCTGCTACTGGCTTTGCCGCAGAAGGGACCAGAATTAAAGTAATTAACTGATTTTACTCGGATCTTCTCTCTTTCAGTCAAATGGGTTTGCTTGAAATGTTTGCTTGAAATTGTTTGTTTTTTTTTCTTTTTTTCTTTCTTTTCTAGCATCATCTTAGTCCTATAGACTTCTCTCCTTATGTGTGCTTGATGGAAAACCCAGTCTATTCTCTAATGCTGATTTTCTGTGAACTTGGAAAAAAAAAAATCACTACTATGCCAAAGAGTTATACTGGGAATAGTTCAGTGAAAGTTTCAAGTTTCAAGTTACAGTGATATACTTTTCTTGTAATTTTCTGCATTTTCTCTCTGATAAATGGAGTATTTTTCTCTTGCCTTCACTTTTCTTTTATCTGGCTTGGTCGGTGTAACGGTTACTCTGTTATCCATTTCGTTGATTTTTTCCTTGACATGGGGGAAAAAAATGGCTGGTCCTTTGCTGTTAATTCTGTTTGTTAGTGTTTTCCATTCGTCTGTTTGAAAGTTTAAGCAAGCATTAGGAAAATGACAGAATTTAAAGATTTTATGTTGAATTTGTCTGTTATTAGGGATCCATAAAAACTTCAATTTTATTGAATTGATTTTAAAGTAGGTTTTCGCTTTGGAAGAGTTGGCTTGTATTTTTCCAATCTTCTATTCAATAGAAATAATGGAAAAATGAAAAAAAGAAAAAGAACATGCAATATGATTATCTACTCTCTTTTTTTTCCCCTTGTTTCTTGATTTTTCAACGGAAAAGATTGTGCTGCTTGTGTTTTTGATGTAAAGATGCTACAAATGGAAATGTCCTTTAATATTTATTGACAGTCCCAGAACCTATAGCTTTTGCTGCGCGATTATGAAAAGTATCTGACTTCAGCCATCTCTCTCCTTTTTTATTTTATTTTTAAATGACTTATATATGATAATCTTAATTACTGGAGAACATTATCTGTTTACATCTTTTCTTTTCTCATCTTTGCACAGGTTCCTTAAATGGTAATGTCAAAGTGAATTGTTCCCTTCATTTGTTTTACAATCTTCTTGGTTACATAACTTGGTTTTTGTGTTGAATTTCCTGGCACTTTATTGATTGGATTGGAAGTCTCGGTGATTGTTGTTATTCAATAAAGTTTCGTGCCACGGTGATTGTTGTTATTCAATAAATTTTCTTGTATCTTTCTATAGTCATGTCATAACATGCTAATCAAGAATCAGACCATATTTGCACATTATATCTCTAAAGCAAAACCTGCTCCTGATTGTATATCCTATTGTATCTTGTGTGTGCCATTATGTTTTGATCTTTAGTTAGTCAAAGGGTATGTGATTGGGGTCTCTCGAAAACCCAGATATTCTCACTTTGTAATTTCCAGTGGGCAATCAATCAGACTTTTCTTTCCTATTCTTTGTTTTTGATCTATACCAGAATTCTGTCAATGTAATAGTATCTCTACCACAAATCAACCAAATAGAGATTGGTTTTTATTTTCTTTTTCTCATAAGAAACTGAATATTATATATATATATATATATATATATATATATGTTATTTACATGCCATGGGGCTGCAGTCCTTTGCAAGCATAATTGGCAGGTAGAGAGGTTTGAATTTCTATGAAGTCTATACAATCCACCTCATTTAAAGAGGTGCACCCGATAGCCAAAGTTTTAAAGTGTGTAACTACTAGTTCCTAAACACTGCTAATGGCATCTCAATTTCCTTAAAAGCCCTTCTAAATTTTTTCCCATCAGATAGTCCAAAAGACAACCAGTGGAATATTCTTGCTTTAGAAGCCCCTAATCTTGTCCACTCTTTCAACTCCCTATGGACCCCATGGCAGCCAATTGAATGTAGCTAGAGTCCTCTTCCAAAGAAGTCTACACCAGCTGCACCATAGAAAGATGTGGCATGCCATCTCGTTTTGCTCCTTGCACCAAAAAAAAAAAAAGAATTAGTTCATCATTTCCATTTCCCTCTTTTTTAAACTATCAACAGTGAGGATCCTTTCCCAAACTGCCTCCTAAGTGAAGAATGCCACTTTAGTTGTGGCACCAACCTTCTAAATAATCTTCTAAGGAAATTTCCCATGGAAGTCTTCACAGTTTGCATTATTTAGCACCTTGAAGAACAATTTATCTCTGAATTTGTTGGTGTTAGAGGAACTTTCTTTGATACCACTTGATCCTCCTTGCTCATGTTGACTCTTAAAGCATAGAAGGGTTTCAAACTACCTTACTCCCATTCTTGAGTATTCCTCCTAAATTGAACTAACCAAGAAGTCTCACTATGAACAACACACATAAATTCATTGGTCCAATCATTTTTGTCACATGCTAAGGATTCCTAGCCCAAATATTCCTCCTTAAGCGGCCTTTCTAAACCCCATGAGTCATGACAAAACCTAATAGAATTACCATGCCCTAAACCTCGCCAAAGGCACCAACTCCCCCAACCCCTTCTAATTGCGCACACTTTGGTTCCAAAGTGAGGAAATTGCTGCTAGAGACTGGTCCTTTATTTGATGGGATGGTTTTCATGCCAGCCTTTGAATTCCTACTCGTTTGTGGTTTTATACTCTGTACCAACCTGCTGATCTTTGCTTGAGAAATCTTTTGGCAACCTTAGCTTTTCTATAACAGGCTACTTGTGGATTTCAGCATCCTATCAACTTAAGGAGATTGTTATATGCCATCCGAAACTGTATGAGTCATGTTTTCTGGATGATTCAAAAAGAGGTGGTGTTAGTTTATATATGTATGATTGTCTGTTTGTGTGTGCATGTGTGTACATGTGCATGTAAATCTTTGCTGTGTGCATGTGCATCTACATTTTACTTGTGTGTGAAGGTGCATCCATGTATATGTGTATAGTTCTTAGTCTTGGCTGTAATATTTTGTATTTTGTGTCTGTTGATACAACATCTTTGGGTATGGTGGTGGTGTTCTTTTTCTACTATGGACTGAAATGGCCTTAACATGTAACTCCTTTAACATTGGAGAGTAATTTGTAGTCAATCAAACTGCATTTTTCTGCCCTAGTGTCCTAATATTAGTCCCTTAAACATTCTCTTTGGTCACTTTGATGCACCATCACTTCTTCCTAGGAAATCAGGACTTTTTGCCAGAGTATCACTCTCAATTCTATTCTTTTGCTGTCAAGATATATTGCTAAGTATATTTATAAGACATTCTTTCCTGAGATCTCTTGCTACTTTGTTAATAGAACAAAAATCCAAATCTCAAAACAGTTGATAATAATGGAGAGTTATGCTTTGAACATTAAAAAATGGGAATATCTTGTCCTTGTTCAGCAGGAGTCGGTGAAGCAAAATTTGCAGTATGTGCGATAGTTGATGGCCTTCGATTGTTTGGAGGAGGAAGGGAGAGAGTTATGTGTCCACCTTTCCAGTGTATAAATCAAAATGTGCTCTTTATTTATCCATCTTATACAAGCTTATCCATTAAAATTAGTGTCCTTAACTAGGGTTTAATCCTTGCTGGTCTTTGTGTGTTGAATTCAGGATTAATTTTGAAATGAGCTTATGTCAGACTAGATTCTTACGCTTGTTTTTTTTTTTTTTTTTTTTTTTCCCTTTCTCCAATCCTGCAGGGTTCTGAGGTTCAGTTCACCTCTCCTACAGAATGTTCATACCCCAGAAGTCCAGCTCTTGCGCTTGGTTTAACTGCAGCTGTGACACTTATGATAGCTCAAATAACTATTAATGTTGCAACAGGCTGCATTTGTTGCAGAAAAGGCCCTCATCCTTCCACCTCGAATTGGACAATAGCTTTGGTCTGCTTTGTTGTTTCCTGGTAATATTTCATGCAGCACTTTGATAGAGTTGATTGATTCCATAGCTTTTCCTGTCACTTGTTCCTTTTATATGGTTGCCTCTGCTGTTGTTGTTGTGGTGTTACGATTGTAGACATTATCATACTCTGCTCTAATGGATTCCTCCAGACCTTAATCATTGCCCTACTTAGACAGCTTTTTGTTTCTACTGTATTTTATTGAGAAAATATGAATTAAGGCTAATTGTAGTTCAACCAAAAGAATGTTAAAATTGGAGAACATGGTTTGGCAGGTTATGACTAGCCTTAGAGATCTAGGACTACACTGAAATCAAGGGCAAGGACACCAGAGAGAAATGATAAAGAATTTAGGTGGTTCAGCTGGTAGCCTACATCTTCAGGTGAGAAATAATAGAAAGAATCCACTATGAAATAGGAGATTCAGTGAATTGGTTCTTTCCCCCCATCTCAGGTGTATCCTTGCTCATATTCGAGCCTCTGTCACAGCAAAAGCTGACCATGCAGCCACAACCCCTTCAGTTCTCACTGGCTCAAAATAGGTTTCCTGAACTTGGAACAACTCTCTCGGGCGTCTCTGTAAGATAAATCCAAATTCCATGGGTTAGTTGCATGAAATAAGATCGGATGTAGTTTACAGCAGAGATATTAGCAAAGCAAAAGACGCTTAGCCAGAAGATGTGATCGGGCTTTGCGAAGCCCTCCTGGGCCTTCAAGCCCGCAATCAGGATTCCATAACCCGGCTGTATCCTTCAACTTCTGCCCATCTGATTGAGAGGAGATAATCCAATTTGTAGCAACAGCAGCTGGAAGACAATGGCTGTCCACCCAAACCCTGGGCTGGTATTTCAAATCTGAACTGATGAATCTGATGAATGATCGGATCAGGAAGCATGCTGCAAAAATTGCCCTGTGGAATTGACCAAGAAATGAAGTCACCATTAATTCAGATGAGGGGCAGTGCACTGTTAACAATAACTTTAATCTCAGATAGATATTGACATACATTTCTACCGCCAATCTTTTTTCTTTTTTTTTTTTTTGGCTTTCTGTTCTGTTTTCCTATCTTCTTGAGCCTAATGGATATTCTCGACACGGTTAAATTTTAGATGAAGAGGTCAAGTCCAAATTTTTATTATGGTACCTCCAAGTTCTGTTCTAATTACTGATACAGTCATCTTTAGATTGGGTGAAATACTCGTTAAGCCTGGTCTCCATCGACACTGATTTGGCAATATGTAGGGGAGTCCATCACTTAGCTGTTGTTAACCCATGGCATCATTTTCTTGACTCTTAACCCAATACAATTTTATGGCAGGTACCGAAATTCGGAACCCTGTCTGGATTAGTTTGATATCAGGTTAGGTTTGGGTAGGTTTGGATATGGATTTCATTCGGGTTGGATAAAATTCAGTTTATGATTGTATTTTTGAATGATTTCCTTGTTCTCTTGGCTGTTATTTAATTTATTGTCTATATTAATTTACATATGTATGTGTAATTACGAACTCATATATAGTATTCTCTATACCTACATGCATACATATATGTATTTTTTCTATAGGTATATATGTTATTATTTCTTCCTTTTCTCATTTCCTACTACAAAAAAAAAAGAATATATATATATATATATATATAAAGGCTATATTACATAGCAATGCATTCATGTTCATAGTTATGGGTTCGATTGGGTTAGGATTCTAACTATTTTCCATTTACGAACTCAATGTATAAACCTTTAACCAAAATATCAATTACTTTATTGAGAGAAACTCACCATTATTGTTGCCGTAATACTAATTATTTGGTTTTTTTGAAGTTTAATTGTGATATTAATTATTTGTCATTAGATTTTTTTTTTTTTTTTTTTTGGAAGTTATATATCGTCAAGGTGTTGTCTTTGGTTGAAAGAACAATTCCTTTGCTCATCTTAGTCATGATGGAGATACACTTGGCAGCTCTTTGTTGGACTTGCACCTTCATCATTTTACCTTTAGTTGATCCATGACTGCATGTCATTTTGCAAGATAACCAGACTTCCAAAATCATTTTTGTGAGGATGTTAGTATCACCTCTTTTTGAACTGTTGCAATCAAAGAAAAACTGTTCTTGCCTCCTGGCCTTTCCACAAATTCCCCTTTTGTATCATGCAATGTTGATTTTGTGGGAGAATCCAGAAAATTTTCAACTGCCTGATAGAATAATTATGTCTGACCCAAATGGTGTACCCTCTCAGACAGTAACCTTGTGAGCATTTCACATCAAATTAAAGCATAACAATCAATTTGGGTGTGTCACTCTTCCACTCATGACTAACATAAATTCTGCCATTGGTAAATTCCTTCAAAAATCAATAAAATGCACTTGGCATCTTGTTCTTATGTTCATGGAATTCTCTCTTCCCTAGGAAAATTAAGCCTTCTCAATGATAATTATGCTTTTTATTTTGAGTTTTAGCTTGTAGATTAGCCTTGTAAACTTGATTATTCCATGTTTATTGTTGGGGAATCGGAATTTTTTATTTCTATGTTAACAAAAGTGGAAAGATAAATATCCTTTTTCAATTTCATGTGCATTCTGTTACCTGGGGACCTATATGTGTTGTTTGATAGGGAAAATAAGCTTAAATGAGCATCATAATATTTCATTATTGATTTATACAAAAAAGAAAAGAGTATATGTGAACTGCATGATGGTTTTTGGTTATGGCGTATGCATCACGGGTTCAGTGTAATGTGGGTGATTGATTCCTTGCTCATGCAGGTTCACCTTCGTAATTGCATTTCTCCTGTTGTTAACTGGTGCTGCTCTGAATGATCAGCATGGTGAAGAGAGCATGTACTTTGGCAACTACTACTGTTATGTTGTAAAGCCTGGAGTCTTTGCTGGTGGTGCTGTTTTATCCCTTGCAAGTATCACCCTTGGAATTCTCTACTATCTCACCTTGACCTCAGGAAAGAATGATAACGTTCCATTGGGCACCCCTTCTGTTCCTAATGGTGGCGGGATTGCTATGGGACAGCCCCAGATGCCACCCCAGAGCACTCATGATCCTGTTTTTGTACATGAAGATACATATATGAGACGGCAGTTCACTTGATTGCAACATCCATCATGGGAAGACTTGATGAAACTCACATCTTGAGCAGACCATTCAGACCATAGGAGAAAAGGGGAGAGCACTGTTGCTCTCCTCTCCTGGAATCAAGAGTGTCACGCATTAGTATTCGATTGTGTTAGTGTAGATGGTGAAGCTGTATATAAGAGCTGAATGGATTATTAAAATGTTTAAGAGAAATGTTGTTAGGAGGATGGTACTCGTTAAACCTGTGCTATTACAGATACATGGAGTGTGAGTCGATGATTGCCTGCATGTACAACAATGAAGATATGAAATTTAGGAAAAAATCAATTGGTAATTAAAGTGATTGGGAGTTACTTAGCTGAAGCTTGTTCTGAGGACATGGCAGCCTTGTTTCCTCTGATGGGTTTTGTGTCCTGTAGTTTTGCTGAAAGTGGAAAATGAACATTGTGAAGTGTGACACTTGGCGAGTGATGTTTACTGTTGCAATATGAGGTTTAAATTTTTTGCAAATGGATTTCTAATGCTAATTCATGTTGTAGAGTCTCCAAATTGGAATTGGCCATTGAATTTCCAGCAGGGGTTTCATAATTGGAAAAGTACTGCATAAACCCTCTTGAATGAAAAAAAAATAAAACAAAAAAAGATTTTTTAATATATTTTTGAGCATATTTTTTAAAAAAATTAGTTTTGATGGGTCAATTATAATAAAATGGAACCCTTGATTCATCAAAATTCAATTGCTCAAAACAATTTTCTCACAAAATTGTTGTTGATTGAAATAATTTTCTCACGAATTAAGTTCCAATTTCAATGTATTTTACTTTTTACATTTTTATTTTGTTTAAAATTTGAGTTTTGACAAATCTCATTTTCGTTCAAAATTCTCTTTTTAAAATTAAAATTTTATTTTTTCAGAAAAATTATTATTAATTAACTTTCTTTTTAAAAAAAATAATTTTTGTTGATTGATGAATTTTTTTCCTAAAAAATGAGTTTTAATTTAAATATATTACAATTTGTTAATCTCTCTTTTACTCAAAAATTAAAATTTTAATAAAAACAAATCTTAAATTTGAAGTTTTCTCTCACATTTTAAAATTTTTTCTTTTTTAAACTGATTACAATATATATTTATTTACTTATTTATTTTAAAAATCAACAGTAATTATTTTTAATTTTAACGTAATTCAAAAAATTTGATTTCATCAAATTCAACATATCAAATTTTATTTAGATATAATTTAAATTTTAAATTTTATTTAAAACAATATTACCGAAAAATTTAATATCATGGCATAAGTACTCTTCACTAGTAGTCTATTCTTTAATACTACACAAACCATATGAAATCAATTCATCACTAAGATGGGCAGGTCAGGTGCCCCCTTTGAAATTGGATGCAGTGATCTTTAAGTAACATAAGTCGATAAAACAACTTATGCTGCACAAATCTAAGAAAAGAAAACAGAATTTAGATTCAAGAGAACTCTGTCATTGAAGACCATAAACAAGCAGCGCCCCAACTGCACCAACACCAGCCAACAACCCAACAAGGACTCCTACAGGAGGCAAGCCCCCACCAATTGCTTTTCCAGTGTTCACATCATACCGTGCGAACCTCTTTTTTGGAGCTCTACATTGTGGGCAAGCATACGTATCAGGCTGCAAAAAGAAAATTAAAGAGAACCTAAGTTAGAAGCTTTCATCAGTAAGAAACAATCTGCAGAGTAAGACCGTAAGGCCAGAAAAACTACCGCTGATGTTTCTTATATAAAGTGGTTGTACATACATCACAAAAAATGATCTGCAGATGCCTCTCATAAACCAACAGTTAACAATTACTAGCCGAATAAAATGGCATACTATTTGTTCATTTACATTCGTATAGATTTTTCTCTGATTCTGCTGTTAGTGTGCATGTGACAGGGTCAGGGACAGTGGATTTAGATTTGGTGTTCAATGTGAATTGCCCGTGACAACGATTATTGTTTGATAAGTAAAGGTTCCTTTTCATGAGGAACAGAGAAGAAAAGCTTGCCTGCTCATCAAAAGGTTTCTGCAAGGTATATATGAATCCACAGTCAAGGCATATATGAGTAGCCCTCGCCTGCAAAATGCAGAATCTGAATATCATCTTCATGTTTAATAAAAATAACCTCCACCTTGAAGTCTAGTGAGTGAAATGATAAAACATATAAATATGTAGTTGAAGCTTATGATGCTTGCCTTCTGAGCCTCTGTCAACTTTCTTCCAAAGCGAGGAGGAGCTGGACGCTTTGGTAAACGTTTGACATCTACATCCACACCTCTGCATTACAAAATTGGTTGGACAAGGGAGGGAGAAATCTCTTTGAAGGAACATAACAATAGCAAAAATGCCCAAAGGATCACCACTCTCAATTGGAAATTTGAGATTTTGTTCATTCTTTTTTCTTCTTGTAGTTAAGCGATGGGGTTTAGGTAACATAAGTTGTATTTACAATGTGCATGTTTGAGTTCAACATTGCATTTCATAGAGAAATAAGGCAAATATAAGTGCATAATGACAAACTGTAGCAGAACTTGTATGTGGTTGTTTTGAGTATTGATCAAACACCAAAATGAAAAAAATTGGAACTGAATTACGTGAAGATGTATCCCATCTACTTATCCTCATAGTCATGGGGTTCTCAATTTTGAGTTGACAATCAAAATCATCAAATGGGATTTGCACCTTCGATCTCTTAAATTTCATTCCAACCATCCATATAGTCCTCCCGTCTATGCAAATGACAAACCCTGTCTCACTACTTTGCTTAATCTCTACGTTGTTGCTATCAAATACATATGCGTGAGAGTAACTGTACTGTTCATTCAGCAATTCACAACATGGGCATGATTAATTTTTCGAAAGTAGATAATGTATCTTGGTTTATTTTTCATATGCTTCAATAGATAATAAAACAATCCTAAACAAATACGTCATACCCATGAAAAGTAAGTTATAATTCGGTTAGTCAAAAAGCTTTTGAAGTCTATGTCAAGAATCACTGTCAGACCAACAAATTTTTGTACTTAATGATACCAAAACCTTGCAAGTAATATAAATTTACAAAATATATGAATTTGAGAGCAATGAAACAGAGAGAAGAGAACCTGCTTACAACAAAGTAGACTGAATCTGGCTTCGCTTGGATCGCGGTTTTTGTAAATCCGAGCTTGTCAGCAGGCCAAAGTTCGTCACCGAAGAAGCTGCTCGTGTAAAGTACTTGGTCTCCGGCCTTCAGCCCTGCTTTCGCTGCATTTCCACCTCCCTCCACAGCCTACATCAACCACATTTTGATTCCTTCAAAAAAAAAACCTTGGTTTTGGAACAAAATAACAGAAGTAACAGGCTTTAAATCAGCAAATCATGACAAGCTGACAACAAGAAGCATGGAACTCACGGTGATGACTACGCCACCACCTTGTTTTTGACCCAAAGTCAGACCCAGTGGCTTGTCAACCTCAACCTCAATGTTCTTTGAAGCTCCGGCGGTTCTTGCATTAATTTGAAATCCTCTTGTTAGATTGGTGAAATTGCCGTTTTTGCCAGCTATGAAGAAATCGGAGACGCCCCTTTTAGCTTCTGGAAGCGACAGGCCGGTGAATGCAGTTTTCTAGCGAAACAGAAAGACGCAGACAGTTTTGTCAAATGAGTTATTCATTTGGCGGCGAAGCCTGCAGATAAAAAAGAGCAGTAAGGAGGCATACCTGGCAATTGTAAGATGTGAATGACTTGGGAGAAGTTTTGAGGGTGTGGCTTCTGGTGAAAGTAGGAGAGTATGAGGAAGAGGCACCTGCGACCACAGCTGTTGACATATTTGATTCAGGACAATTGCGACACAGAGAGAGGGTTGCGTTTTCGCGATCAGTTGCAGCAGTGCGTAGGTGTGGGAGTGTGGCCTACCGTCGTTCTGTGTGGATAGGAGTGCGTGACCGTGAGTAGAGATAACCCATTTAAGAGTCCTCGTGCGGTGGGAAGAAGAACAAGGAGTGGATATCGTGTGTAACACTGTCCATCATGGGATTTTTATCTTTCTTTTGTTTTCCACCCTTACCATTGACCAACTTCTCCAGCTCTCTTCTCCTATTGTCTTTGGACACAGCTCCTATATCCTCGGTGCAATGCCGCTCTCTAAAAGAAAATTGAGGCAATGGGGTTTCTCAACTCTAAGGTAATGGCAATGTTCTCTTTTTTAATATAAAGATCATTTAGGTGGATGGTGATCATAGCCTTATAAGTATCTGAGATGAACAAATTGAAGACAATTGTAGGATGTTGAACAATCCCAAAATAAGAACACAAGCCTCCATCTAATCGTTCAAGAATGGAGATAAAAAAAAAAAAAAAAATCAAAAGGATGAATAGGGCGACTAGCTTCGAAGCAAATCTATTAAAAAAAAAAAAAACACACCTGCTAGAAATTCAAGATCTAAGTAAAACCAGTGACGGAACATAGTGGGCTACCCAAACTATATTCCAAAGTAATTTTTTTATGTATATATGAACTTTGAAAAAAAATTATTATTTTTTCAAAAATTATTATTTTTTAACTTTGAAGTAATTAATTGTTAATTTTTTAAAAAAATTTGAAGTAACAAGTTGTCTTATTTTTTTAAAAAAAATTAAGTAATAAATTTATTTTTAATTAAGTAAAGAGATCATAATAAAATAATTTAACCATTTATTATCTTTTTATGATTTTTTAATTTTAATTCATGTTTGAATTTGTATATAATTAATTGAGTTTATATATTTAGAATCTTGCTTTCTTTTTTTTTTTTTTTTTTGGCTCTTCATTACTATTTCTTTTTTATGTTTTATATACTTGCAAAGATTAGTAAATGTCTATAGAAACGCATAAAGTCAGAAAATACATCATGCTCAATTTCATAAGATAATACTTAATCTATTGTATGCGATGACACCAATAGCACTACTTGTTGAAATTATAGGTTTTAAATATAATAAAATAAAATATTTAAAGTGCTCAATGATTCTGACAAATACTAAGTGATAAAAAAGTTACTCAAAAGTGTTAAATTGAAAATCAAAATTTGTAGAAGTAGTTATCTTGACAAGCCTATATTTTTTTTTCAATCCGGTTTTAAGTTTAATCATAAATAATTATACTTAAAATTAATTCATTACATTTCTTATTTTAATATAATTTTACATTAAAATAAAAAAATTATAACTGATAAAAAAAATTTTACCCCACCCTAATTGAAAATCCTGGTTCTGCCCTGATTAAAACATACACAGTTATCGTGTTGCAAATGATTTTGAAATTGAATAATGCATATTTCAATGAAGGAATAAATTCTTCTGATGCATGTGACTTCCTTGACCCAGCCCATTGGTCATTCAAGGGCCATTGATCTCGACAAATGGATCGCCTACATAAGGTCTGAGACTCAATCATTGAGGTGGTCAGTGCAAATGTTATTATCCTATGCACTAACAAAGAGTGACTGACAGTGATCGATGTACTGAAGTCATTCCCTAGGCTTTTACATGATTCACATTTTTGTTCTTTTTACAAGCCGCTTAAATTACCAATTTGTTCTATCTGCTATTCTTGAATTCATAATTCTTAGCAAGCAACTTCTAATAATTGTGTTGGGTGAATTAATAGATTCCATCGTTGTCACCTTGTTGATTGTGTAAGAATCAGCTATGGAGATCTAATAGGGCATCATGATTGAAGTTGTTTTATCTTATGGACTAGTGGATACTCGATATTTTCATTGTTTTTGGCATGTGGGACATGAAATATTTTCCAAATTCAAATTTGCATTACCCATTTTTGCAAGGCTCCCAAGATGTTCTTCATTACTATCTTGAGGTTTCTAGATTGGACACTCCCCACCAACATTGTGATCCATCTATTCATGCACATTCATGTCTATAAACAAATAATCGTGATTTGCTTTGGGTTGAATGTTCTGGACATTCTCCTAGGTTGCATGGGATTGTTGCGCAGGTACTGTCCTACTTACTTGGTCACTTCCCACACAATAGCTCAAGTGACCATGTGCAGTTTGGTCTACATTCTTTATAACCAAATTCAATATTAGACGTCGAAGGTTATGTCCAGCCTATACCAAAAAATCAATATTTGAGTCACATGCCATCCGAACTCGAAGCATGCTCCCTCCATCACTATTTAGTGTACTCATGTTTCATTGTATGACAAGAAAGATTAAATTTCTTCTGTGATAATGAATGAAAAAAAATAAAACTTAGGTATTACTTTAACATGTGAGAAAATATTAAAACAAATGCTTACTATTATATATAAAATATAAATATCCATGAGAATAGACAAACAAATACGTGGCTAGTCACATTAGTGACTATGTCCACCCAGAAAGAGCCATGTGAAAGCTTCTATTGAGCAGAGAAACGAAGTACACACAGCACATCTTTCCCAATTACAGGTATCCACCAAGTCAACTGTACAACTGTATATTATATATAAAACAGCTTGGAATTAGAGTCAACTCAGATCGGTTAGCAAAATCTGCAACAGACATTAGCGGATTCGATTCAACTGAGAAAACGGCTCTGGGTTTGCTTTTCTTGTAGCTTTAGCAGCCGTCTCTGGGACCCCAAAAACATTCCAGAATCTCAGAGTTTCATCTGCTGCTGCTGATGCGACCGTGCATCCATCTGGGCTCTGAGCCATGAATAGGACTCTGGATGTGTGACCAGTTAGCTCGGCCGTTTTCACCATTGATGGGTATTTCCAAAGAGTCAGCTGATTCTGAGTAAAACCGTGAGAGCTAAGCAGCTCCCTCTCGTTCTTGTTCCACAGCAAAGCACAGACCTGAGAGCCAGTATCCACAGAGTTCAAGCAAGCACCAGTGTGGGTGTTCCAGAATTTGATGCACCTATCGCCTCCACCACCACCGGATGCTAGCAGATTGCTCTGAAATGGGCACCAAGCAAGAGCCTTGACTGCAGATGTATGGTCCTCTAGCCGGTGAAGCCACTGTGTTGCTGAATTTGAAGATGCCACGGATCTGTCCCATATGTGAAGCAGATTATCGTTGCCTCCACTTGCTAATTGCTGACCTGAAGCCGACCATTTCAACCCGCAAACCTCTTGACTGTGGCCCCTGTAGGTCTCAACAATATGAGATCTCACTCTAACATCATTGTTAACTATCTGACCATCCATCCCGCCGGTTGTCAGGATGTGATTGTTCCAAGCCAGTGAGCCCACTCGAGATCTGTGACCACCTCTCAAAGTTCTCAGCTGGCGATTGGATGCAGTATCCCATAATTGGACTTCAGAATTGTTCAAGCTGATGGCAAGATGGCGACCATCAGGAGCCCAACTGAGACTCGTGATGGGGCCAATTTCTTCATCCACAGTCACGAGTTCAGAGGTAGACCCGTCGGATGCGTCCCACAAATACACTGTGTTCCCTAAAGCTATGGAAAGAACGTTGCTGCTGCCCCAGTCGAGTAAATTCAGGTAGAAATCATCAACAAGGTCAGGAGCGTCCAATGTCCTCTCCGATGTCTGTATGGTCAGACACAGATCAGAATCTGAATTCCAGTTCCTAAGGTCAAATTCATCTGGAAATAAAAGATTAACGCGGCGTCTCACCTGGGGTATGTATCTGCGAGGCTTAGTAGATTTGGGTTGGTGAACAGAAGAGGAGTACTCGTTGGGAATGAGCTCAACAGGTGCCGGTGGCTTGTTCTTGAAAGCGAGGATCCGAGTGCGGTTCATGTTGAAAGTTTCAGCCAGTTGCTTGCGATATGCCTCCCTGGAAGGTGAGCTCACCGCCGCTGCTGGGTTCTCTTTACCTTTCCTCCCTTCTGTTAGCATGTAATGTGCATAGTCCAAGTCCATTGCTGACCGATTTGGTATGAACCTATCCAACTGATCATATACAAAAACCGCTTTCAATTATTAAGGAAAACACATCGCTAGTCAGTGATTCTAACAAGACAAGAAGCTTTTCTGCCTTCAGATATCACACAACCAAATCCGGAATTCATAAGACAATCTCTTGTTTTTTTACAAATCAATCAACAAGGAAAGGTCAAAATTAACAAATGGTCAAAAAGAGAAGTGGAAAAGGCCGGGTAGCAATCGGCTTACATTTTCTTTGGAATTCCTTCTCTGAAGAAGCTGTTCTTGAAGTGGGCATTTAGACTGCACCTTCAAGTTTGAAGAAGCGTTGATAGATCCTGCATCCATAATTTTAGAAGCAAAAGAAAAACAAACGAGGATATACCAAATACAGAGCAATCGCAAATCTAGAGATAGAGAACGATAGAAAGAGAGAGTATAAGCAGATATATATTAAAAGAAACGCATACAAATTTAATGTACAAATTAGATCCTGCAAAACAGAGAAACGTTGGATTAAGAAAATAGAACAAAAATAATATGCAGAAAGTCTATATCTTCTTTATTACAAGAAGAGATACAAGGCGAGAGAAAGAGGGACAGAGAGCGTGGCAGAGCCTTATTGTTGATGAATTAAGGAGAAAGGGAGGAGGAGATTGGAGGATTAGGAGTGAATCAGCAGGTATATATACTAGAGAGAGGATGATACTAGGGTTTCGTCGTCTCCTCCTTCTTTTCCTGTATATGTAACATGGTGTAATTTCATAAATAATCCCCCGCAAGGAATCTCAAGATTTGGGGACGTCCAACGGCTACTTTGAAAAAGTAGCCGTTATAAAACAAGTTGACGAAAACACCCCTCCTATTTAATATGAACCGAAGAGCAGAGAGAAGGCTTGTTTTATCTCACATGGGCCAATCGGTCCAATGCATTGGCAGATTAGGCATCATGTGTCCGATTATCGTATCCTCTCCATTATCCCTCGTAAAAAGAAAGAAATGCAGAATATAAATGAACCAAGTTGGGCAAAAATTGGTAAAACAAAATTTGGAACCGGAAATCTGCTAACTCTTTTCTGCTCCACTTATGGTACTTTAGTTCGTGCAAATCTAGTAACGCACAAAAATTTGAGAAGATTATTAAGATATATGAGTTAGTGTTTACATAGTATTGATGTGAACTTCATATCATATATTTTATAATATTTTAAAGATATTTATACTAAATAACTTTAAAGTTTTAAAATTGTCAATTTTGGTAACTTTCATCTATATAATTTTTAATTTGATATTTGTTTTTAAAATTTAAATTTTGATAATGCTTCAAATTATTTTTATTTTAATAATTTATAAATATACAACTTAGATTTCAATTTTAATTTAATGACAATCTTTGTCTAAAACGATTTTAGATTTTAGAGTGAATGAAGCTTTCTAAATTTTTTTTGTAATTACTTTAATATTTATATCGATGTAATTGAAATTTTAACTTCATGACAACTTTGGTTACAGCTTGCTCAAGATTGAAGGAAATTTTACAATATAAAAATGATATGGATTCAGGGGCTAGATTGAAGGAAGCCAAAGATGAACTTGCTAAACTTTTAGCGGATGAGGAAGATTATTGGCAACAAAGAACCAAATGTTATTGGTTGCGAGATGGCTAGCACTAGTTACTTCGGTGCGTTGGCTACTGCTAAATGTATAGTCAATAGAATAAAGAAATTAAAAGATTTGAAGATGGGCTTGGAAGGAAGACGAGGAAGACCTATGTATGCTATAGCTCATAAGTATTATATGGATCTCTTTTTATCATTGACAAGCAAATATGAGCGTGTTCTATCGGCATTGTAGTAAAGAGTGATTGATGTTGATAACTCGTATCTTGCGGTCGTTCTCTATAGAGGAATTTATGATAACGTTAATTATTTTAAATGAATCAATTACAAAAAATTTAGATTTAACGATCAATAAATTTGTCACTAAATTAAAACGATTTGTTACTAAATTTTTCAACGACAAATTAATAACAGATAAAATTAATAGTTAAAATTGTTATCGCAAAAAAAAAAAATAACGATTGAATTTTATATTTTTCGCTAATTAATAACAGATTAGCGATCAATAAAAATGTGTCGTTAAATTAGCGATAAATTAACATTTATCGTAATATCTATCACTAATTTAGCGACGAAAACAAAATTGTGTTGCTCAAATTTAACGATCGATATATGTTTGTCGCTATTTTAATGATTGATATTAATTTAGTGCTAACTAGCAACAAATATAAATCGGTCACTAAACTGTCGTTAATATAATTAACTTTTTTTAAAAAATTTAATTCTATATATAACTAAATAAAAATAATATAAAATAAAATTCATAAAACAATATAATAAATGCAAAATTATATATTATGTTCTCGTCAACTATAATATTCATACAAGAAATTGCATGTAATTATTAAGCGGTGTTGGGGTTTGTTTCCTAGAAAGAGAGCATCCATTCTACGGATGCGCTTATTCATATCAACCATTTTGTATAAGTGTTCTTGCAACTCAGGCTTGAAATGTATGTGATCATGCTCCCTCGCCTTATGCTTCTCATCCAATCTCTCTTCTAAAATCCATGTTCTTCTTCCATAGACTTACGCTCTAACTCTATACGCTCTTTCATAGCCTTCATTTGAGAATGATCGCACTTAAATTACAAAATCTAAATCTAACATAAACTAAAATTTAGTAACAAATAAAATTAAAAACTTCAATATTTAATTAACATCTAATTAACTAATATAAATTTCATAAAAATCTAACTTAATTATTATTGCATATTATAATATCTAATTAAACTATTATCTAAATTTAACAAAAACTAAATTTATTTTAAAAAATAAAATTAACAATTGTAAAATTTAATCAACGTTTAAGTAAATTAGTTCTCATAAAAATCTAATTAATTAAATTATTTATGTCATGAAATTACAATATAATTAAACTATTATCTATCTAATCAATAATAAATTAACTAATTTTATTAACAATTACAAAATTTAATTAACATCTAACTAATTTAAATTTAATTATTTATTTATCTAAAATTATATTCTAATTAAACTGTTATCTAGCTAATTTAATATAAAATAAAATTTTAATTAACCTATAAAATTAACAATTACAAATTTAATTAATACCTAACTAATTTAAATTTCATAAAACTCTAATTATATTATTTATCTTAAATTACAAACTAATTAGATTACTTTCTAAATAATCTAACATAAACAAAATTTATTAACAAATGAAATTAATAATTATAAAATTTAATTAATATCTAACTAATTTAAATTTCATAAAAATCTAGTTAAAATATTTATCTTAAATTACAACTAAATTCAACCATTACCTAATAATATACCATAAATTAAATAAATTAAAAATAAAATAAATAACTAAAAAATTTATTTAAAATCTAAATAATTTTTATGATTATCAAATCCAATCATAATATTCCTATACAGGATTTTTCAACTGTCAATATTATCATCAATAAAAAATTCTACAATTACCTGCATAAATTATCAAGTAAAGAGAGCAAATCTCGCATAGTGAAAGAGAATATAGCTATTCATAGTGGAGAAAATAAAGGAAAAAATAGCACAGATTAAGACGTCTAGCAAGAAGATAACAGTATAAGCATATGGATCTGAGATAGCAAGATAAATGAGGGAAAGAAAGTGGCGCTCACAGGCAAAATGAAAAAAATTGAGGAACCTTTGTATAGATAAAGCAAAGACAACACGAGAAATAAGGGAAAAGGAAAAAGATTAACAAGACAGATGTTGAGATAATAATAAAAATGGGGGAAAAGGAAATGAAACTTGCGTAAAAGGAAAAAAGTTAGAGTTTCAATTTATAATCACTTAGCTACGGAAGTTAGTGGTTGTCGCTAGAAGTGAAATCCAATGATCGAAGTCAAGTTTATCGTTGCCTCAACAGTGAAAGTAAAATCAAACGAAGGCATTGCTACCTTCACGACCATGGTTGCCGCCTTCGAGGCCATGGATGCCTTTGTGAGCAACCATGGTTGCCTTCGCAGCCATGCACAGATACTTTTGCGCCACGACTGCTTTCACGTGCGGCCATGGCTGCCTTTACAGCCATGCATGAACGCTTTCGTTGCTAGCATGACTGCCTTTATAGCCATGTGTGGAGGCTTTCGGGGCAGCCATGGCTGCCTTCATTACCATAGCTGCCTCATTCGCAGTCATGGTTGTCACCTTTGAAGGCCATGGCTGCCACCTTCGAAGGCCATGGCTGCCATCTTTGAAGGCCATGGTTGCCACCTTTGAAGGCTATGGCTGCCTTCGCGAGCGACCATGACTGCCTTCTTCATGGCCATCGTAGTCACCTTTGAAGGCCATGGCTACCATGGTAAAGCCCTTGCATCGCTGCCTTCAATGGCGGCAAGTTAGTGGCTAGGTTGCTTTTGTGGCAGCCATGCATGGCTGCCTTCAAACGCAGCAAGCTAGTGGCTAGCTTGCTTATGCCGTCAGCTTGCTTCTCCGGTAGCGATGCATGGCTACCTTCGAAGGTAGTAAGCTAGCTGCCAGCTTGCTTGTGTTGCCAACTTGCTTCTAGGACAGTCACGTATGGCTAGCTTCAAGGCGGCCAGCTTGCTCTGATAGAGGCCATGCATGGCTGCCTTCAAGGCGGCTAGCTTGCTTTTGTAATGCCCATGCATGTTGCCTCGATGACCATGCATGGCCGCCTCTAAATACTGCCAGTTTGCTTATGCAGTGGCCATGCATGGTTACCTTTAAAGGCAATAAGCTGGTGGCCATTGCTACCTTCGAAGGCAATAATTAAGTTTACGATCACGGCTTTCTCCGAAGGTAGCAAGCTTGCAACCTTCGCGACTGCCATGGGGTGGTCTCTAGGTTGCATTGCCTGCATAGTGACTGAAGCCTGGTAGTTGTTAGATTTTTGATTAGCGACCGATTAAAATTCGATCACTAATCTATTTTGAAGTTGATTAAAAATTAATATAAATAAATTGAAAATAAATTTAGGGACGAAGATAGTGTTTATAGCTAATGTGTATCACTAATCTATCATTATTCCATTGCTATGTTAAAATTTTTATCTTATAATAAATCTGTTGCTATTTTGTCATTATTTAAAGATTGATTTTGTCTGTCTCTATATTGTGTGATTATTTTTAAATTTTTTTGTAGTAATCCTAATAAATTGCTCAACTCAAATAGCTTTAACTTCATATTTTATCAAAAATTTAGGTCTTTCTTGGGGAATGACGTGTATACGACTTATGTGAATTGGTTGGATCTTATGGAATTCCCAGCTTTTTTTAATGACACATACATAGTGTTAAGTCCTAAAGGTGATAATCCCCAAATCTATGAAGGATTTTTGACTAATTTCTTTATGCAATGTAATTTCTAAGATTTTGGTGAAAGTTCTTGCAAATCATCTTAAAGCAGTTTTACCAAGCTTGATTTTGAATGCCAAATCAGCTTTTTTCCTTGGTCGATCTATTTTGGATAATGTTCTTATTGCTTTTTCAATTCTTCATCAATGAAAAGCAAAACTAGAAGGAAAGTTAGTAATGTTGCTTTAAAAATCGACATCAGTAAAGCATATGATTGTGTGGACTATGGTTTTTTTGCAACATATCATGTTGAAACTCGGTTTTGGCAAAAGATGAGTTGATCTGGTTATGCTATATATCTCATCGGTTTCTTTGGTTATGCTATATATCTCATCGGTTTCTTACTCAATTATGGTTAATGTAAATATGTTGGTCTTATTATCCTGAGTAGAGAATTGAGATAAGGGAGGCCTTCTTTCGCCTCATCCTTTTATTTTATGTATTTAAGGTTTAACTTCCCTTGTTGACAAGTAAAAGCGAAAGGTGCTTTACATGGAGTTAAAGTGTATCGCGGAGCCGCGAAGCCACTATTATATCTCATTTACTATTTATTGACGATAACGTTTTCTTTTTTAGAGCTTTAAAGGAGGAATATGAAGTTATGTAGAACATCTTAGTTACTTACAAAAAGGCTTCTAGAAAGGTCGTTAACTTTGAAAAGTCAAGTATATTTTTTAGTTGGAATGTACTAGTTATTGTTCAATAAACTTTATCGTATCACCTTGGTGTTTCTCAATCTCTAAATACATGACGATATTTGGGGCTACCATTTGGTGGGGCATAGCAAAAAGGTAGTGTTTGGTTATTTGAAAGATCAGTTTGGCAAAAGATGCAGGCATAGAGGAGTAAACCACTTAAAAAGGTAGGTAAGAAGCTCTTAATTAAGGCAGTAGCTCAAACTATCCCCTCGTATTATATGAGTTCATTTTTATTCTTTGGTTTTTTTAGTAGATGAGATTGAAATAATGTTAAAGTCTTTTTAGTGGGGATCAAATAAATAGGAGGATAGAGGCTTGAATTAGTTTAGGTGGGAGAGGTTATATGTAAGGAAGGAGAATGAAGGAATGAGTTTTTTCATGATTTATGCTGCTTCATCTAACTATACTTGGAAAACAAGGTTAGAAGTTCATCTCCAAACCTGATGCTTTGGTTAACAAGTTCTACAAAGCTAAATATTTTCTGAAAGGAAACTTTTTAAATGCCAACATAGGGCATAATCCAAGTTTCATTTATAGGAGCATTTGTGTTCTCAAGTGATACTAGAAAGAGGTGTTAGTTGGGAAATAGAGGATGATAATTTGATGAATGTATTGAAGGATGCATGGTTACGCGATCATAATAATATGAAGGCCTAATCTCCAATTATCATAAAGCTTGGTGATTTGAAAGTTCAGGATATCATGATATCTGGATATAGAGAATGGCATGTTAAACTTTTGCAAAAATTTTTTGTGGAAAGAGATATATTACAAGAATTCACTTGAGTAGGCTTGATGTTGAAGACCAGCATATATGGATGTTTGATAAGAAAGTTATATATTTTATGAAGATGGGGTATAAGGTAACAATTGATCTTATTCAATATGAGCATTTGAAAGCTCAAGGTGATTAGAGTAAAATATAAGGCATGTAAATTCCACCTTAGATGAAACACATTTTATGGCGAGCAAGAAGAAATTGTTTACGAAGAAAGAGTAATTTGCACAATAAAAGGGTCATTGTACCTTTGATTTGTTCGATTTGTGAGAAAGAAGTTGAAAATTCTTGGCATCTTTGTACGATATGCTTTTTGCAAAGAGATGTTGGTTTGCAACCAAGCTTCATGTTGTAGTTGAATCATGTGCTGTTGGAATTGAATTTGTTACATATTGTTATTCAAAATTATATCTATTCTTAATAAGATGGATATTGAAAAATTTGCTATTACTTTATGGGCAATTTTTGGCGATGGAGGAATGATCGGCTTTTGAGAAACAGCATCTGAAGTGTGAAGTCTTCCATTTTTTTACCTCTTTAGATTTTATATGATTGAATCTCTAGTAAGGAGTTGAAGTACTTTGCTCATTCTTGAGATTTAACTAATGATATTGTGTGTGATAAGTGGCATAAACTTCCTCCTTTCCATGTTGAATGTAACATAGATGTTGCTTTCTTTGGCAAGATTATAAAACAAGCTTGGAGTGGTGTTAAGAAATGAGACTGAAGACTTTATTACTACTTGAACAAAGGTACTATCTTGTTATATTCACATATGCTAAGAAAAAATTATTGAAATCTTGAAAGCACTCATTGAGATTCGTGGGATGGGTCGGGGATTAATAAGATTGTTTTTTAATTGGATTCAAAGTGCATGGCAGATACGATTTATTCTTCCAATGTGTAGACTATTATGAATTCGGTTCGATTATCCCATGCTACGAAAGCATTATTCATAAGGACATTGGTTTTTCTTCAAAGTATGTAAGATGACGAGCTAATAATATGGCTCATGATTTTACTAAGCAATTTCATTTATAAGCTAATTCCATTGTTTGGACTAATCTTTCTAGTTTTGTTGATCATTTATGGACAGATGTTTGTTTTAATATTGATTATTAATAAAATCTCTCATTTAATATAAAAAAATGATTAATTTAATTTTAAAATGATAAAGCTTTAAATGAATAATAATTTATAGTTTAGAATTTAAATTTAAGATCAATTTAATTTTAAAACATTAATCATTATATAAAAACAAACCTTTAACCTTTCTAACTATCAAAAGTTTGAATTTATTACTACATTGGAAAATTATAAATGATCATTGCAATTGTAATGTAAATTTTAAGAGAATAAAACTCTTTCTTTTATTTTCTTTTATTTGTAATATTATATATATTATTAATTGTAATTAGCAAACATATATATACATATATATATTGATGTTTTAAGTGTTCGTCCAAAATAAAAAAAAAAAAAAAAACAAAGAAACATTAATAAGTATATATGATGTCCTTAACTTTTTCTTTTCATTATCAAAATTTGTTTCTTTCTTCTTTACAACATATATATGAAAGAGTGAGTTTTATACGTTTTAAATAACTTTTTACTAATTAGTTATTATATTTATTTGATTTAAACTCAAAAATCATAATATCAATCAAGTTCCTAAAGAAGCAACATAATTTGATATAATAATTTCTTTTAAAAAAATATAACTTCAATTATTGTAAAAAAATTTGTTGTACAAATGGTTACTTATAAATTAATCTAATAGTTTAATCACTATAAAATATAATATGTATCAATAATATAGTAAAAATTATAATTTTATATAAATTTGTATTATATATTAACTTAAAACTGGTACCATGCACAAGAAATAATTTAAAAAATATTATTTTTATCATTATAAAAATAAATTAATATTTTTACATTATTATAATCTCAAATTTTAATTTTTTTATATTTTTACTAAATTAATAATGTATAATTTTTAGTAATGTTATTGTTAAATTAACTTATAAGTATCATTTCATGCAATAAGTTTTCATAAAAAAGTTATTATGTTAACTATACTGTTTGTATTATAATTTTAAATAAAATAAACAAAATATTGATAAATAAAACATAAAATAAAATAAAATAATTTAAAATAAAAATCTCATAAAATTTTGATATTTACTTTATATTACCAATCAAACCTTTATTTTGATGATGAGAGCTTAAGTATTTTTTTATATTAATAAAAAAAATTGATTCAAAATTCGTTGTATAAGATCTTTAGTTTGAATATTCTCAAGTTTTAAATTTTTTTCGATAAAGTTCAATTTAGATCAAATTGATAAATTAAGATTCGATTTGTTACTTTTTAAATATAAGGGTTTGATTAGTAATATAGGATAAATATCAAAGTTTTATAAGATCTTTACCAAAAGTTTGAGATGAAAATAAATAAAAAATATTTAAAAATAGTGAATGAATATACCAATAAAGAATGAAAGTGATATTTTTCAATAATTACGAAAAGAAATATTTATTTATATTTAAGTTCAATAAAGTGAGTAAATTAGAGATGTGCTAATTAGAAAAAAAATTTAGAAAAAGAAAAAAATTACATGTAATATCTGTTGGACCGAAAGAGTTTGATAATTTAGAACCCTTGTTATCCTTTTGGATTAAAAGAGTTTGACAGTTTGGAACCTTCGACCTATACTCACTAATTATAATGAATAGCTTAAATTCAATTTCACTACATATTTTAAAATATATAACATGTGTTACATTTTTAGAATCAAATTTCCCTAATCTATTCTTAGTTTTTAAAATTAAGCATTTGCAACCATATTTTAAAATTACATGAGTTACTTTTTTTTTTTTAAAAAGGATCTAATTAGCATGAACTTCATTCGTTGCATATATAACAAGTGATATTCACAACTTTGGTCTAAAAGTATTTCGGAAAGTCATTCTTATTAATTATAATTCTAGTCATTTATTTATTTATTAATTTTAAAATATCATTTATTTTAGGTGTTTTGGTGATAGAAGAATTGTGATTATAATCATATTTTTCACAATAAATTTTAAATTCATCATTATCAAATTATATTTATTTATTTATTTTATTTATTATCATATGTTATTATCTAAATATCTCATCATTTTATGTTATTCTCTACGTCTTGTATTATTTCTTGTGCACTACATATTTTTCTAATTAGTTTCCCGAGTTAATTATCATTGCTTATTTATTTTTTAATTATGTTTTCTTCAACAATACACAATGACATAGATAAGTTGAAATAGTCTTTATTTTATCCAGAGAGAAGTTAATTTCTCTTATTTTTTTTAATTTTAAATATATAGTAAAAAAATCATGTTTGTTAGAATAGGCAAAGGTTTTGATTTGCATAAAAAGCTGAAATAATTATTAACTAAGGATTTTATTGATGAGACCTTGAGAGAGAGAGACATAATTCAATTAATTCAAAATTGAAATTAATATCCCTTTAAATATTCTGTTTTTGTTTGTTTTAAAAAAGAAAAGTCAAACAATGTTGATAATCAAATATTGGATGATTTGTAAACTTGAATAGTGAGTATTGTAGCGTGTTAGAAAGTTTCATTTTAAACTTTTTAAAATTCACTCAGGTAAACAGAATCATGGTATCTTTTTAAAAAGAGAAAGAGAGTGTCACTTGTCAACAAAGAATGTGAAGGATATTTAAAGAAACATTTCTAAATTAACATTCAGAATAAAGAAATCAGAATCCCCATTTTATTTTGTTAATTTTCTTTTTTAATAAATACATACCAAAATTAAAGAACTCAATCAAATCTTTCCAACTCTAATGAAAAAGAAAAAAGGCTGCTTTGCATAATCCAAATCCAGATAAGAAAAGAGGCTTACTTATCAATACTTTCACACGACCACTTAAGGGTAAATATATATAGTTCAACATAATTAACATGCTTAGTAGATGGCAACTTATATAAAACTGCTTTATGTAGGAATCTTGAAATTTTGACAAAGACTGTTAGCCAGTTGATTAGGTTTCTTGACTACTTGTATGCATAAAATGAGACTGAATGAGCTTCATGGATAAATGTATATATAGGTCATGGTGTTAGGCAAGGGACTATGGGTGTAACTGAAGTAGAAGTGCCCTGGACATTGCTACAGACGGCATAAGTCTCCTGTCTACCTGTGGCTGAGCTTATGTTAACTTGTCGCATCACAATGTTGGAGCAACCTATGTCTTCGTTGCAGCTAAATTGAATGGCTACATCATCGGCAGAAGTCCCTTGCACTTGGCTGTAAGTAATGTCACTCACCTGTATCCCTCCGTCCTGCACGCCCATGCCATCATCAGAAGAAAATGAAAACAAAAGCTAATTAAGGGAATGGCACGTGCCATGAGATTTTACCTTTTTATTATCATCATGATAGTACTGGTTAATAATAATTGGGTTCCTGGAGCCTATAAGATTGATCTGTTGGAATGAGATCCTCCTAGCATACCCAGAACCTCCTTGCCATGTCTTGATTCTTGCTCCGTTTGTGGTTCCCTTTAATGTACAGTTTCTCACATGGATCTCTTCCACAGTAGCATAATCTCCGTTTGCTCCAAGGCTTCCAATACTACAAACACATAAACACACTTGATCTATAGCTCTCTAGTATTCAACTAATTAAACCAACAAAGACGGAAGGAACCTTATTCCATGGCCAGGGCCACATGAAACGCCAGCGATGTTGATAAAAGACGAGCCACTGTTAATGGCAACACAGTCATCACCTGAGAGGCCACCAGTACTTATACGTAAGACAGAAGGAAATGCATGAAGCAGCAGCAGCTGAAGAATTTTAGCTACCAGTTTGAATGAGAGAGTCTTGAATGCTGATATTGGCGGAGGCAGAGATGTCAATCCCGTCGGTGTTTGGGCTCTCCTCAGGGGCTACAATGTGGAGATTGAAGAGCTTAACATCATTGCACTCGTTTATACTTATGTGGTTTCTGGGGCTGTTCATATGGGTAATACAACTCAGCTGGAGATCATTACAGTTGTGAAAGTGCACAGCCTGCAACCATCATCGTCATCAGCAACGTAACTACACAAATGTACCTGCTACTCATCTACCTCAAGCTCGTTAGCAAGAAGAAACTCACTGTTGGTCGGTTCTGGCAAGTCCAACCGCCCTGTTAAATATTTAATCACCGTTCATTTGAAATGGTACTTTACGTGAAAAGAACATAAAAGAATTTCTTTCTAGAAAAACAAATAATTGAATAAACATACAAAGTCTGCATCCATGATGACAGCCAAATCTAAATCATTTTCCACCTTTTTGTCACAACTGCGCCACCAAAGAGAACCTTGGCCGTCTATCTGTCCTCCTCCGTTAATGGTGAGGCCATTGATACATGAGAATCGAATCCACGAGTCAAGATTATTACTGCTCCATGTGCTTTTGGGAGCAATCACATTACCTCTAATCTAGACCAAATTAATGAAAATAAGATTAAAAATAAAGTGACTCATAAAATAGGAAAATGGTAACAAATAATTATAAAGATCTGAATTTGAGATTACCAATAAGGTTGCCATTTCCTAGCATACATTTTTAGTAGATTATGATTAATTAAAGAATTATTTTGGGTTACCAAAAATCAAGAATGGGACCAATCCCATGGTTTAATACATTTCTTCCATCAATTTAAAATGAAGCAACGGGGCAAATAATGACTTTCTTACTTGTGATCAATCATCTGTTGCACCACAAGGGATGCTGCTCTCTCTCTCTCTCTCTCTCTCTATCTCAGTGAGGAGAGGACATGAATATACCTGAATATGAACACTGTTGGAGTTGCAAGGACCCACAAAAGAGAGAGGCTTCAACATGAAGGTCTTTCCCGGAGGTATGTCCAGTGTTGGGTTCCCCTTGGTTGCCCCGCACACATCTCTCCAAGCTTCAATGAACGCCTGTTGTATTAAACACATACCATCATGTCTTCTTTTCCTTAGCAACAGAACCGAAACAACACTTAATTGCAAATGGAAAGGAAGAAGATAAAGCACAGATATTCTCATAGTCCCTTGATCAATAGATAATATGAGATACAAAGTTTAATTTACTTGGGAATCATCTGTTTCACCATCACCAACAGCACCATAGCTAGTGACCTTAAAGAAACTTCGTGTGCCATCAGCAATATCATATCGGATACCCAAACAAGATGTAGCGACTAAGAGGGAGAAACAGATCACAAGAAGGGTCTTCATGACAACAAAGTGTGGGAGAGTAAAAGGAATTCTGTGGGTATGTGAAGAAGGAAGAAAATGGAGGAAGAGATATTTATGTTTCTTTTGGAGGCAATGCTACCTTTATAGTAAGAAAATTTGTACTATAAGCAATATTGATTCTGTGAATCATAAACTTATTTTGGAACCTTAATTTTCTCGTTCTTATTACCATGTATCTAATTGTTATTCTGGTTATATTGGCTCCTTATATCATAACCTCCTTATTCCAAAGATGGACGTACCCAAAATGGAAATTTTGTTAAGGTCGTTGATACTTGTAACTATTAAAGCTCAACTTTCTAAGCATCTCTCTGATTCATTTGGTAAGAGCCGTGACGTTGGCATAGATTAAGGATTATGATTTTTTTTTCTCTGCTTTTTATTAGGGATGCAATGCCTCTTAATGTGTTTGGGCCTCCTTAGATACACATTTAGTTATTCAACCAGCCGGATTGAATTGGATCATACAAAATTTTAAAGAAAAAAATCATTTAAAATTTATTAATTAATTAAAATTTAATTTTTCAGAAATTTATTAACTAAATTTTAATTTATCTATTTAAATTGAATTAATTTTTATTAAAAATTTTAAAAATTAAAAATATTTTACACTGAATTTTGATTTAATTTTTTTTATAAATGTAAACAAATATTCAAGTTAGCATTTTAAAAAATTTTAAATTTTTTGAGTATTAAAAATATTTTTTAAAAGATTTATATTGTTAAAAATTTTAAAAATTTATAAAAAAAATTTTTAGTTAAAAATTATCCAAATTTAAGAAATAAAATGAAGACAGAGTTTAGAATATACTTGAATAATTTTTTAAGCATTTTCAACAATGCAACACCATTAATTTTTGTATTTTTGTAAACTAAAGTTCAATTTAGATAAAATTAATAGATCGAAATTTATCTATATAAATTTTGAAAGTCATGGTTTGATTGACGAGAAAGAGTAAAACTCAAAATTTTAAATGATAATATTTACTCTTAATAATAATTAAAAATATTTAAGATAAATATCATTTAAAATACTAAAAAATGCTCTCTCTCTTAAAATTAATCATGAATTTTAAAACATATTTAAATAAATTTTTGTTGATCAAAATAATCAAATTAAACTTCCATCCACTAATTTTCCATGATGTTAACTCAATTTGGGAATTTCATGAGAATAAAAATGACATTTAAAAATAAACTCTTTTCTCTCTCTAGATGAACATCATTGTCTTCATATTTGTTTCTAAAATCTATGTTTATTGGGAAGAAGAATCCATGGATCTTAGATTCAAATTCGAAAATGAATCTGTTGTATTTTGGATCTAGCTTCAGAGTTCCTTGTTTGGTCATTGAACTTATCTCTGTGCCTTCTCCTTCTTTGTTGGGTTTCTTTCCTTTTCCTCTCAGTTTTGTAATAACCATGTTGGTCAAACTTGAGTCACTATTCCATTTTTTCTTTTCTCATCTTATTTTATCTATCTTATATATATTTTTTTTTCATATCTTGTAGTCATTGGATTGTACTTGTATGATATAATGTCTTTGTAAATTAACTTAATTTATTTCTTCTTGTAGTTTCAAATTCTATTTGCCAAAAAATTTGTGAGTTTTGATCTCTATATCAATCGGAATGAGTGTTCTGCTTTTGCACTAATTTGGACCTAGTTTTGCATTTTGCTTTAAATAATTCCTAAACTAGAAACTTTATTAATGAAAGGAAACCTTTAAACTTGCATTAATGTAATTGCCCTCTCATTAATGATGCAAATTGACATCGTTTATTTGAATGATTTAATTTGACTATAATCAATCTAGTTATTTGGATATGTTTTGAAGTTAAAAATTAATTCTTTTAAAAAATATTTTACAAGGATTTAAATGATCTTTATTCAAATATTTACTATGATCAAATTCATTATTAATTAATTATACTTAATAAATATATTTTTATGAATATTATGGTGGATTCACATTCATATTCAACATACATGATGCAACCTTTTCATATCCAAAATATCTCAGCCGACCACCTTCCTCCTACTACCTCTTGCCTTATGAATATCTACTAATTTTTGTTACTATGATACAATCACTTCATGTTTTTTGATTGCTAAAGAGTTATTTATAAATAATTGTATTTGAAAAGAGAAAAATATATATGAAAGATAAAATTACTCTTCTTTGTTATTATGTTACAAACTTATCTTCACTCTCTTTATTTTATAACATGTTACAGCATAAATTATATAATTTTGGAATCATACTTGAGGTAATATTCTTTTTTTAGTTGTTGATCGTGTCTTATAATTTGTCTTGATAGTGAAATACCATATTGAGAATTAGTAATATCATTATTAAGGCAGCTTTTAAGTTGCTAGGTAATATAATGTTTATATTAGTATTTTGTGGCATTATTTGTTGTATCACTACTTATGGCATGTATGTGTGAGACACAACTAAGCCAAATAGGTTAATTGTTACAGAGCCTAGATATTTATTTCTTTATATGCATAACATCGATTTTACAACCCATCAATTATTAACTAAATGCTTAATGTATGCTTGCTACTTTTTATTGATCTTAGTATTACTTTAGCAATATACTTAACTTTACCGTTGTTGAAACTGTTAATTCTTTTTATATGCTTTGGTTGCAATAAGGATAAAGAGATCTCTTGGATGCTTAAAAAACTTCTTCCTTAGCATCATGATTTCATATAATTGTCGTATGCTTTATTATTTTCTCTTTCTCTTTAATTTGTATATATAAAAGATTGATACTAAATTAATATAATTGTAAAATTTATATTATTATTCTAATACTTATCTTTATCATGTTGAAATTTATATATTTATTATGTTACTTCAATTACTAGAATATACTATTCTATATTTTACTACTCGATTTTTTCTATGCTTATCAATATTATGGTTATATGTCTATTTATAATATTAACTCAATTGATTACGATATATTTAAGCATTTTTTATATTCTTTTATGATCATATATTGATTTAAACATTGACTTTAATATATTACTTTTTCTTATGTTCTTTTTGTTTTATTTAAATTTTAAGTATTACTTCAAGTTTTATATAATATTTTTTGCTTTAATGATTTTCATGATTTTTAAATTTTCAATCTTGTTTAAGTGAGGGCTGAATTATTTCTAGATAGTTTGTTTAGAAAATATGGTTTTTAAAAAAATCTTTATATCCCACCACTAAATGATGTGAAAATACTTTTGAAGTAAGACGTTATCTTGAGGGTTAATCAAGTGCTATCTTAGTATCTAAAATATTATTAACTCTTACAAAGAACATAATTTAAAAAATATTAGTTCCTTTATCTTCTGATTATGTTTTACCTTTGAAAATTATGTTTATCATTTTTTCTTTTGATGTTAAGTAAGATGTCTTTATGCGATATGATTTATCTATTTTAATTTTATTTCACTTTCAAGCATCTATTTTTTATGACTATATTAATGTAAGATGTATTTTATATGTTAAAAATTTTACTGTGACAAATTTCACAGAATTTAATTTTGTGACTCTTAACATCACATGATGCAACTATTTATTATGGCAATTAGGTACTAAAAAAGATTTGAATGCATGCTATAAATTTTTAGAGATACCATTAAAGAGAATAATAATACATATAATTAAAATCATACCAAAGACACGATTTGTCTTCGCCATCATCTTCATAAGGAATCTCATTGAACTTTGAAAGAGTGATATTATCATTATAAGATAGTCATTTTCTCAAAAGCTCAGTATAATTGGCAACATCAACGTTCCAAAATCTCAAAATAATGAGTAAGCATAACTCCAAACTATTCTATATTACTTCTCAACTTATGTTATATATATAAAAAAACTTATAAACGATGATAAATTACAAAGAATATTCTTTACTTTTCATGACTTAAATGTGCTTTTGCAACAGTAATATCAAGAATGTGAGTAAGAAATATTCTGAATTGATTACATGTTTCATTGTGGTTAAGTAAAATAATGACTCTTTAATGAAAAATCATTAATTTTGTCCAATTGATTCTACGACATTCCTTGAAGTGAATGGTATGATAATTAATAGTCATGACAGTGGTTGTGATCGTGAGTGAGGACAAGATGAAAGTTAAAATAATTTTCGTCGAAATGATAGTCCTAATAATAATTCTCTTATCTTTAAGAAATCATATATAATGAATTGTAAAAAGGTAAAGCCTCATAAAATCATTTTATAGAGAATTCATGCCATAGATGTTGAACGAAAGAATGTCAATCCTTAATCTATCATACAATTAAACATTTTGTTGATCTATTATTAAGCTTTTCAAAAAGTAAAGAAGATAAATACAAAGATAAACTTGACATAACAAGGGAATCATCCTTAAAATATAGAGATGAACTTGGCATATCTGGATAATAATTCTCAAGCATAACCAATCGAAACAAATATTTGAATGTCATAATTTTTTTTTTTTTTGCAAGTTGAAGAATGTATTGACTTTTTTTTTATGATACCATTTAATCTTTTTTTAGATTATTAGTATGCTCTGATTTTATAGTTTGTTTCTTGTGTTATGGTATTTTTTTTTTCAAATATTTAGTTTAATGAACTTTTTTTTATATAATATAAGATTTTTTTTGTTTTTTTAACTTCAATCTTATGACTTAAGGCTCATGTAATTCTTTGTTTATGTGAAAAATCATGGATATTTCTCCTCACTTTGTTAATCCAAACATCCATGATTAATATTTTTATAAATGTATATTAAAAACATTGTTTGGTTTCTTTTTAGACATATATTATACATATATTAGTATTAGTAAAATAAATATTTATAGTAAACTAAACGTTTACTGATCCAAATTTTTATTACTCAGCATGGCTAATTAGGATGAATTATGATGATCGAAAATTCTTAAAAATTCACATGTGTATTCATTAAAAAACCATAAAATTCTTCAATTTCATAAATTTAATTGTGTTGTTTGTTCACAAGAAAAAATAGTTATTAAACCATCACCAATTAAAGTTGTTATTGAATACTTTGTATTTCTAAAACATATTTACGATGACATATACAGGGCTATTCACCCATCATGTGGACCATTTAAATATTTTATAATATTAATATATGCATCCTTCGACGATCTCATATTTGTTTGTTATTTTTATGTAATATGATATTTGCAAGTTTTTTGCTTAAATAATTTGATAATGAGTATAATTTTTAGATTATGTAATTAATGTAATTCATCTCGATAATGCTAGTGCATTTATATATTAAATATTTAATAATTATTAAGCACCAAATTGCTAATGTACATACATAAAATAATTTAACTAAATTTTTTATTAAATGCCTCCAATTAATTGTTATATTATTACTTATGTGAATAAAACCCCTTAGTAACACTTGTTCACATTCGACCAACTTCATATTATAAATATTCTTTATTGTAATTAGTTTTTGATCGATAATTTAATATTTTTTATCCATAAGTATTTGGTTGTATGATACATATTTCAAATATTTTACCATAAGGCACTAATATGGTATCATAAAGAGGATTAATAATATATATTGAATATAAATCACCTTCTATTATTAAGTATTTTGAATTTTTCACTAGTGATCTTATTATGCAAAATTTGTCGATTGTCACTTTGATGAGATAATTTTATCAACTTTAAGGGGAGAAAATAAAAAAGAACATTTGAAAAAGAAATTACTTGAAAAGCATTATTGTGATCGTATTTTAATCCACGAATAAAAATAATGTGAACTAAAAGTTTAAAAGATCATTTATTTATAAAGTATAGCCAATCAATTATCTATAATTTGCTAACTTGAAAAAAAAAGTGACAAAGTTACACATTCAAACTGTAAATACTTCAGTATGAATTGATGTTTTTACAAATAAATCTCACCCATGCTTAAAGAGAGACAAATGAATCCATTTCAAAGATAAAAAAAATTCTTGAAAAAAGATCAAAATGATTTTATTAAAGAAATAAGTTTTTTGGAGAAGATTATTAATATAAATAATCATAAAACTCTAAAAAGGGTTAAGGTACCTAAATATGATGAAAAACATTGAGATATTATTAAATTATATCACTAATAATAAAGGATGAAACTAAAAAGATATCATTGTTGAAAATATTTTCGTATATAAGGTAACACTAGATATTATAATAAAAAATGACAATCTTGATCTAAAGACTATTAAAAATTGTCAACATAAACATAACTGACTAAAATTGAAAGATCTCATTCAAGCCAAATTAGACTTATTTATAAAACATTAAGTATTTGGATCAATTGTCCAAACACCAAAAGGTATAGAATCAATGGGGTATAAATGAGCTTTCATGCAAAAATATAATGAGAAAAATGAGATTGTAAAATATAAAGCATAACTTATTGCACAAGATTTCTCATAAAGATTTAAAATTGATTATGAAAGAAAGATTCTCTTATGGTGGATGCAGTTACATTGAGTTTTTTTATTATCAGTCTATTAGTTCTTAAAAATTTAGGTAGGTGTTTTCTAAATAGGGATTACAACTTATTTATATAATTCATTAACAGTGATATATAAATGAGAATCTTTGAAGGATTTAAAAATGTTTAACGTACGTAATTCAAGTTTCTAGGACATATATTCTGTTTGATTATGAAAGTTTTTGTATGAATTAAAACAATGTGGATATATGCTATATAACCATCTTAGTGGTCATTTATTAAAAAAAAGGTATAAGAAGGATCTTATTTGTCCATATGTTTTTATAAAAAAATTCAATTTTGTATTGGCTATAATTATAGTATATGTTCATGACATAAATATTTTTGAAACTCTTAATGAACTAATTCAGACAGAAAATTACTTAAAGCAAAAATTCGAGATGAAAGACCTAAGAAATATAAAATTTTATCTTGACTTGCAAAGTATCTAATAAATAAAATCTTTACTCATTAATCTATCTATAGGAGAAATGTCTTAAAGTAGTTGTATATGGATAAATTATATCTATTTGATACCTTAATCATAATTAGATCAATTGATGTGAGAAAAGAGTATCTTCAAACTCAAGAAACAATGAATAAATGCTATGTCCTGAAGTATTATTTCATAGTGCAATTGGTGCATTAATATATCTTATTAATAATACAAAGTCAAATATTATATTTTCAATAAATTTATTGGCAAGATACAACTCTTTTTCAATCAAACATATACTTCATTATCTTCATGGAACTATTGATATGCGATTATTTTATTCTAATAAATCTATAACATAATTGATTGATTATGTAGATGCTGGTTATTTATTTGATTCATAAAAAAAATCGATCTTAGATTATTTATTTACATGCGATGGAACTATTATATCATAACATTTACTAAAGCAAACTATAGCAGTTAGTTTTTCAAACTATACTAAGATTCTTGTAATCCACAAAGCTAGTCGTGAATGTGTATGATCGAAAATATCCAAAAGATATGTGGTTAGATATCAACACCATCCCCACAATACTGTATGAAGCATGCATAGCTCCATTGAAAGAAAGGACAAAATGAGACATATCATTAAAGTTCTTTTTTACTCTTGGCCTCCAAAAACATGCTAACATTAATATTCAACATGTATGTTAGTAGTAATTTGACATACTTATTCACGAGCCTTACCAACTTCAATATTTGAGAATTGAATATATAGCAACATAAGAACCTGATTGACATTATGCTTTTTTCCTTGGTCATAATTTTTTTCATTGACTTTTCTTAGTCAAGTTTTTAAAGAGATAGTTTCTTAAAAGCGTATCTACATAAGAATAAATGTATTTTTTTCATTAAGATATTTTCTTATAAGGTTTCTTTAGTAAAATTTTAATGAAGTATAATTTTTGTGTATGAACATCTAATGGGGAGTATTATGGATATTATGGTGGATATCTATTCATTAGAACTTAGTGATTTTCATAATTATGATGTGATGATTTTGTTTTTTTATTGTTGAAGGACATATGTATATAATTTGTATTTGAGATGAGAAAAATATATATGAAAAGGAAGATTACTCTACATTATTATAATTTTTTTTTTGCTTTTTTATGTTTTAGCTCCTTGATTATAGATTTTTTAATTATTTTATAACATGTTATTTATTAGTTATTTTTAAAAAAGATTTAGTAGTTATTTGTTGTTACCAATATAAAGATATTTATATTCACATAAATTTTTTAATTATTTCATAAAATTTATATTTATATTTTTTATATATTTATTTAAAAATTATTTACTTAACTCACTAAAATTTATTATTTGGTTGATATTCATGAAAAATTAAGGACGACAAGGGAGACCAAGTTGCAAGGAGTAAAAATACAGTTGTTTAAGTTTCATACCAACTCTGACATTAGTAAATCAATAATTTAAGTAAAAATCGCAATAAAAATTGACTGCTGTGCGCACCATAAAACCCCCCACTCCCGTGAACTGGAAGCAAAGCAAAACCCACAAAGAGAAGGAAAAACCCTTCCCAGCAGCCTCCTGGCAGTAGGGTTCTCTCTTCTTTTCACAGTTCAAATTTGAAAGCACCGACCCAATTGTACAGTGCAGGACGAGGGATGGCGCAGTCTCTTGAACTGCTGTTGATCCAGTTTTTGATGCCGGACAACGATGCCCGGAGGCAGGCAGAGGAGCAGATAAAGAGGCTGGCAAAGGACCCGCAGGTGGTGCCGGCGCTCGTTCAGCACCTCCGTACCGCCAAGACTCCCAACGTTCGCCAGCTGGCAGCTGTCCTCCTCCGCAAGAAAATTACGGGACATTGGGCAAAGCTCTCTCCTCAGCTAAAGCAACTTGTCAAGCAGTCCCTCATAGAGAGCATCACCATGGAGCACAGGTCTTTCCTTCTATCTTGTCCTTTGCTTTTATCCTTTTCTTCGATCCAATTACCTTACATCACAATTGCGATTTTCCTCTTGTTTCTTTGAATTGTGAAATTTGAATTCAGTCGGGCTGATTAATCACCATCATTCTGGCAACCACATGTGGTATAAGTCTGATGGTGACGTGAAGGCTTAAATCTTTTTTCATGTGGTTGATCAGTTGCATTATTTGTGTTGGTTTTTGACTTTCATGTTGGGATTTGTTGATAACTTTTTTGCTATTTGGAAACTGGTTCTGTTTAATGGATATATGGATGCGCTGCTGCTGCTTGTTGTTGGTTCCATTAACAATTGGCAAATGGTCTTGCTTGATGTTGTCCTGCAGTCCACCCGTTAGGCGGGCAAGTGCAAATGTAGTGAGCATCATTGCGAAGTATGCTGTTCCAGCTGGAGAATGGCCTGACTTGTTGCCCTTTTTGTTCCAGTGTAGTCAGAGTGCTCATGAAGATCACAGAGAAGTAATTTTCTTGAAAACCTAGCGCTCTTTTCCTACCATTTTGTTATGCTATGTTAACTATCCTAGCCTTCTTGTTTCCAAATGATGTATGGTCCCATGTTGTCTACAAAAGGAAGTTTGATCTAAACCATCAAATAATCTTGCGTGGGTGTTTGTATTCTTGGTCATGTTTACATGTAATATGAAGTCTTGACTCATGTGTGCCTTCTGGTTTTGGGAACATTAGACTCAAGAGTTTTTGCTTCCATTGTTTTTGTGGTTACATTTTGATGAGCTAATTGTCCTAACAGTTTGTACTGATCTGAGACGAGCAAAAATTACATTTAAGCTTAAAAAAGATTTTCTTATGGAGATACTAAAAATTTCTTTTGATAGAGATGTGGATACTGGACATGACCCCTGTACTTTAGACATGGATCCACTACTTGGCTTACTTGATGGGTTCACAAGATTCAGATACATGAAAATGATGTTGAAATGTCAGTTGACCCAAATGCTTAAACTGATTGAAAATGGGCCTGGTAGTATAGTAAGGCGTGAGCTATTGTCTTCATAAGTAATAGCATAATTAGGAATATATTTCATTGCAGCTTAGAGAAATTATTATTGTTACTAATGGAAAAACAATTTGTCTGAAAGGAAAAAGTTTTTATCATTTTACACTTTTGAAAAAATTGATTTTTGTGCAGCAGCCGATGATGCATATGTTACCATTGTTAAATAATAGCTGAAAATGTGATTAAATTACATATCTATTTGGATGATGTGTAGCTTACCTTCTGATTGCGGAGTATCACAATATATACTTAATAATGTTGATATCTTGTTTTGGTATATAGGAGGCCCCTTTGGCCTAAGGGCTATGAAATGGGAGGTAAAACTCCACTCTCTTAGATATGTCATCTGTTGTAAAATTAAATACGACCCTAAGAAGGACAAATTTCATGATATAAGAGTTCAAAGGCGTACCCTTGTATTCTTTCTTCATTAAGTGTTTATGAAAAATGTGCATGCTTTTTTTTTTTAACATTTTATTTATCGAAGGAAAAGCACTATCATGCATGTCCAGATACATATTTAGTTCTTTATGGTATTTTGTCCTTGGCTTTCTTGTTAACCCTTGAGTGGAATGGATTTACAAAATGGTTGTACCTTGTATTCTTTTCCCATGTTATGTTTATGAATACTGGCTGGCACTGAGTGGTAAGGACAAGGTCAATTAACTAACTTCTTGTGCCTTTTTATATAAGGTGGCATTAATCCTCTTCAGTTCTTTAACTGAAACAATTGGGAACGTATTTCAACCCCATTTCGCAGATTTGCAGGCTCTTCTACTCAAGTGCCTGCAAGATGAGACTAGTAACCGTGTTAGAGTTGCCGCTCTCAAGTAATCTTAATCTTAAAATTTTGCTTAACATTTTCTGGCACTCTTTTTGTTTCAAGAAGTGGTTTTATGTGTTGCTTACTTGATTCTGTGCCTCTTTTACCAGGGCAGTGGGTTCTTTTCTAGAATTCACAAATGATGGGGCTGAAGTGGTAAGTATGCATGCTTGCAGTCTAATTGTGGATATTTATGTTAGTAGTAGCGATGGTATATGCTTTGGAAGTAGCCTTTCTCCACTTTGTTTGGCATTAGGGCTGTACAAACACTTGATGGAACTCTTATTTGTTGCAACCGATTTTTTTCCCTCTTTTTTTATGTTTCATTTGATCGAGTCCCATATCTAGCATTGCTTTTTTTCTTTTTTTTTTTTTAATTCTTTATGATATTCTGAATCTCAAATATATAATTTGTGGAAATTCATTATCCATCATTTACCTTGAAAGACTGAGGAATCTGAGTAGCCTTCCTCATGCTTATAAGGTTTGCAAGTTAGAGTAGTTGTGAGGCAATTCCACATTAAGACAACTATTTTGTTTATTCAGGTAACAGGTCAGAGATATATGGTTAATTAATAGGCAGTGAACTGAAGCTCAAATCCTTGATATATGCAGCATTTGTTGGCTCTTTTGCTTTTGATATTGCCTTTTACTCCTAAGTGCCTTGCTAATGTGATGTGGGGTTTAAACTTATTTTGGTTACCTGGATGTTGTTCCTTTTCTTAGTTTTGTGTCTCAGGTGTTGGCTAATTTTTCTGCAACTACATAGAATTCAATTTCTTTGCAGCATTAATTTTATCACACAAATGCAGGTCAAGTTTCGGGAGTTCATCCCCAGCATTCTGAACGTGTCAAGACAGTGCATTGCCTCTGGTGAGGAAGATGTTGCTGTAATTGCTTTTGAAATATTTGATGAGCTGATTGAATCTCCCGCACCTCTTCTCGGTGATTCTGTTAAATCCATTGTGCAGTTCTCTCTTGAAGTTTGCTCAAGTCAAAGCTTAGAATCCAATACACGTCATCAGGTTAGATAGGAGGGATCATATACTTGTACTGCTTTCTTCTATAGTCAGCATATTTAAGTTCTAACACTATCAACTTCTTTGTTAAAATGATGATTCTTGTTATTCTATTTGGCTTATCTCTTCTGCATTGTTTCAATTACCAGGCAATTCAGATTATTTCGTGGCTGGCAAAGTATAAATCCAATTCCTTGAAGAAGCATAAGCTAGTCATCCCTATTTTGCAAGTTATGTGTCCTTTGCTTGCAGAATCAACCAACGCAGATGAAGATGATGATCTTGCTCCTGATCGAGCTGCTGCAGAAGTTATTGACACTATGGCTTTAAACCTCTCAAAGCATGTATTCTCTCCTGTTTTTGAGTTTACTTCTTTAAGCTGTCAGAATGCAAATCCCAAGTATCGGGAAGCCTCTGTTACCGCTTTAGGTGTTATTTCAGAGGGCTGTTTTGATTTGATGAAAGATAAGTTGGAACCTATTCTTCAAATTATCTTAGGGGCCCTGAGGGATCCTGAACAGATGGTTCGAGGGGCTGCTTCATTTGCATTGGGTCAATTTGCTGAGCATTTGCAGCCTGAAATTGTATCTCACTATGACAGTGTTCTTCCATGCATTTTAAATGCCCTTGAGGATGCTTCTGATGAAGTGAAGGTGAATGCAGAAGAAAGCATTAGTTAAGATGGTACAAATAGCTTATCTCTGGATAAGGTTACATTAACAACACTAATTGTGTCTCTGCAGGAGAAATCATATTATGCTTTGGCAGCATTTTGTGAGAACATGGGTGAGGAGATACTTCCTTTTCTTGATCCTTTGATGGGGAAGCTTCTTGCAGCCCTTCAGAATAGCCCCCGTAATTTGCAGGAGACATGTATGGTATGAAGATGTGTCGTATCTACTCAAAAGTTTTTATTTAATTGGGCTTGGATGGATGACAAACTATTTTATCCTTTGATTCATGATTTCTGTTAATCTCGATGCAGTCCGCGATTGGTTCAGTTGCATCTGCTGCAGAGCAAGCTTTTATTCCCTATGCTGAAAGGGTGCTCGAGTTAATGAAAATTTTCATGGTGCTTACCAATGATGAGGATCTTCGCGCTCGAGCAAGGGCAACTGAGCTTGTTGGAATTGTTGCAATGTCTGTTGGCAGGACAAGGATGGAACCAATTTTACCACCTTTCATTGAAGCTGCAATTTCTGTAATTACAGTTCTTTTCTCTTTATCTTGGGGCTATTATGTCATTTTTTAAGTATTCATTTATATTATTTTCTATCAGGGTTTGACCATTATATAATTTTTTTAGGTATTAATTTATATTGTTTTATCAGGGGTTTGGATTAGAGTTCACTGAGCTGCGGGAATATACCCATGGATTCTTTAGCAATATAGCAGAAATTTTGGATGATGGCTTTACGCAGGTGCATATCCTGGTTTAATTAAACTTGTTTGGTTCCTCTAATAGGGCCCATATTCATCCGGTCATTTCTTTGGTGAACAGTATCTACCTCATGTTGTGCCCCTGGCCTTTTCTTCATGCAATCTTGATGATGGCTCTGCAGTGGACATTGATGAGTCTGACGATGAAAATGTTAATGGATTTAGCGGTGTTTCATCTGATGATGAAGCTCATGATGAGCCAAGAGTTCGAAACATCAGTATAAGAACAGGAGTTTTGGATGAAAAGGCAGCTGCAACTCAAGCTCTTGGCTTGTTTGCTCTGCATACAAAAAGCTCTTATGCACCGTATCCTTACTTCAATTTTGTTGCTTAAAAACATTGCTGATGTTGATCATGTTTCTTTTTAAAAATAGAAAAAGTGTGTTTTTAAAAAGACCATTTTTGAGTTCTTTAATTATTTGAAGCTATTTGGAGGAGTCATTGAAGATTTTGGTGAGACATTCAGGGTATTTTCATGAAGATGTTCGGCTTCAGGCAATCATTTCCTTGAAACGTGAGTTGACTTCTTGTGGCTTGGTTTTGTTGTATCATGTGCCTGGTGTTTCTCTCTCTTTTTTTTTCCCCCCCATTGTTTGCCTGGGCTGGTCTGGGGTGTTTTAAATTCTCTATCTTCCATGCATAGTGACACAGAAAACATTCTGCTCGGTTAGGAAGTATTTATCAAAATGGAAGCAGTTAACTTTTTCACCATCAAAGTTTATGTGAAGCAGTGTTCATGTTGTCAAATTTTGAACTTCAATTCTTTCTAATTTTTGCTGCCTGCATGTAACACAAGGTCTACCACATTAGAGTCTGAATACTCGGAAATAGGAAGAACTATTGTTGTTGTTGCTTACAAACATTCTAGGAAAATGATATTCAATCCTTTAAACTTATTTTTGAATACGATAAGCCCAACAATGGGAATTCTCATGATCGAAACCTAATTGTCTGTTGATTAGCTGATGTTGTGAAAAGTTGAAATTGTTAGGATCAAGTTGCCTTCCAAAGTACATAGAGAAGCACTGCTGATGAGGAATTTTGTTTCTTTTGACCTAGGACGATAGCCACCAATATTAAAAAGGTGAAAAGAAAAGTCAACCATCAATGCGAAAACAATTCTCTTTTTAATTCATCATGACTTGGCTCTTTTTTTTTTTTTTTTCTTTTTAAATATTGTTCTTCTCTCTCTAAATGGTTCCCATATTTTATCTGATTACCACTTTAATATTGAAAGTTCTTTTTCTTGCTTTCCTCTTTTACTTTGTGTTTGAAGTTGTGTTAATAGCCTCATGGTTATTTTTTATTGTAAAAACAGATATTTTGGCCATGGCACATGTGATCTTCCAAAATCATAACGTAAGTGTGCATCAACACTTCTCTCTCTCTCTCTAGAGCTTTCTGGTATAATGTGTTTTGGAAAATTTGGTTGTTTTTCAGAATATGATTAGATCTTGCTTCTTATGCAGGAAGGGCCAGTTATGGCAAAAGAATTTTTAGGTAAGAAGCATGACTTTGCAGCACAACTGCAGAGAAGGCTTTCTTTTCCTTGCTACTGTCGTGTAACACTTTGAGTGAGCTCTTGATGTCATGCAGATAAAATAATGAATATTTATATTAAGACTATGACTGAAGATGATGACAAGGAAGTGGTTGCTCAAGCTTGTATGAGCATTGCTGACATTGTGAAGGATTATGGTTACATGGCCATCGAGCCTTGTAAGTATATATTCAGGTTCTCATTGAATCAATATTTCTAATGCAAATGTAATCCTCCATGAAACTTGCATTATGTTATGGTCTGAGTTGCAGACATGTTTCCTATTGTTGATGCAACTATGGTACTGCTTCGCGAGGAAGCGGCTTGTCAGCAATTAGAGAATGATAGTGATATTGATGATGATGATTCAGAACATGATGAAGTACTCATGGATGCTGTTTCTGATCTCCTTCCTGCATTTGCTAAGTCCATGGGTTCTCATTTTGCACCTATCTTTGCGAAGTTTTTCGATCCATTGATGAAATACGCGGTGTGTTAGCCATTGTAACATGCTTTTTGCTTCCATTGGGTGCAATAATTTTCTCCATTTAATAGCTGATTGTGATTATTGGCTAATGCAGAAAGCTTCACGGCCTCCACAAGATCGGACAATGGTGGTTGCTTGCCTTGCTGAAGTTGCTCAGGACATGGGTTCTCCAATTGCAGCCTATGTTGACGTGATTTTGCCAAAACTTTTCTTTCTCAAATAGTTTTGTTTTGTAACATTTGTCAGTCATCTCTGAGTGCTCTTTCCATTTTTTCAGAGGGTGATGCCCTTAGTACTGAAAGAGTTAACGTCATCAGAGGCAACCAATAGAAGGAATGCAGCATTTTGTGTTGGGGAGTTGTGTAAAAATGGGGGGGAGTCAGCTTTGAAGTATCCTTATTCCCACAGATGTCGCTACATTACATCTTCTACCTGATTTGCTTTCTTTTTCTAGGCTGTTGTGGACCCGTTCTTGAACTTCTAATTGGTCTTGGAACTGTCCACTTCAGGTGGAAGATTGATTTTTATTTTATGACTGTTTCATATCCCATGATAGGGTGATTAAGATTGTTATGCTCTAGTTTGATATATCATCTTTTGCAATGACGTAGCTTTTTCCTTTCATAAGTACCAGATATTACGGTGATGTTTTGCGTGGACTTTACCCACTTTTTGGTGAATCTGAGCCGGATGATGCTGTCAGGGATAATGCTGCTGGTGCTGTGGCAAGGATGATTATGGTGCATCCACAGTCAATTCCATTGAACCAGGTTAAACTTCTTTGTTCGTTTTCATGATTTTTCTTCGTTCTTTTTAGATTGCAGCCTTTTAGCCAGTTATATTCATTGGTTATTTATTAGCCATTTACTCCTTGATCAGGTTCTTCCTGTTTTCCTGAAAGTGCTTCCATTAAAAGAAGATCATGAAGAGTCTATGGCTGTCTATGGTTGTGTCTCCACACTTGTTTTGTCATCTAATTCCCAGGTAATTTGATTCATCAACTAAAAGTGGAATTTCATAGGAGTAATAATGTTATCACATTTTTTCAGTTCTATTTCGTGACTTCATTTTCTTCGTTTTTTCCCTCCTGCATGGAAAGCAGATTCTTTCTCATGTTCCTGAGTTGGTTAATCTGTTTGCACAAGTTGTGGTGTCTCCGGTTGAAACATCTGAAGTTAAAGCTCATATAGGTAGAGCTTTCTCTCACCTGATTTCACTCTATGGCCATCAGATGCAACCCTTATTGAGCAACCTTTCACCAGCACATGCTAATGCTTTATCTGCATTTGCCCCTAAAAGCTGACTCTGATCAGTTGAGCTGGTGAGTTGCTCTCCATTTTCTCATTTCCAGCATGTCTTTTTTTTTTCCCCATTTCTTTACATCTGTATTTTAATAGGCCAAATAAAAATGGAAAGATTATAGTTTTTCACCTGCCATGGAACCATTATGTTTGTTTGCTGCTGTTCCTGTATATCTTTGTGGAAGTTGTGACATTTGTGCTCCTTTTTTTTTTTTTTCTAAAAAGCAGGTTTGGGTTCTGTTCCTTCTCATACTGCCCCAATTTTATTGTGGAGATATGCATTGGCTGCAAGCTTTTCTCTTCCTTCTGTTTTTCTCTTTTTTTCTTTTCCTTTTTACCTTTTTCTTTCCTCTTTGGTTTGATCTCTTATGATTCCTTTTCCACAATGTCTATTTTCTTATTATTTTATTATAATTATTCTTTTACCTCCCATGTAATGAGGTAGAGTTGTGCGAGGGGTTTTGTAGATTATGAACTTGTGAGTTAATTATAAATGACTGGGGATATGAAAGTCTATAACTTTGTTTGTTAATTTTGATGCTAGCTATTCAATTTGAAATTATTAGTGAGTTTGTGCATTGTGTTTCAACTCATGCTGTAAATATTCATTCTTAGCTATTGAAGCTTGCTATCTTGTTAGCAAAAGGCCTAGCTATCTGGTTCAAGCTGGTGAAAGAAAATTTGGTTGAGCAGTTAAGTGTCTTTCAGTTATTTTATAATTGCTGTAAGTGGAAAAATTAACATCTTGACATATGCTGTATATTGTAGAAATGAGTTTTTCAATTGGTTTCAAAGAGGATTAAAAGTTGTCTCAAGATTTTGAGGTAGCTGGAGTGGTATGAAATTTCTGTGTTGATTTTCTCAAGGAAAATGATTTTTAAGTATTTAATTGAGATGGTAAGGGTTAGTTATGTAGACTAATAGTAGCTATACAGATTCAATAAGGATCTGGAATTGATAAAAAGAAAGTAGTTGGATTTTACTGGATAGGGAAAACTATTTGAGACTGGAATTGGTGACTGGGACTTCAGTGGGTAAGTTTTAGTTAAAGTATCAAGTTGATTTTGAAGGGGCTCCTACTTATAGCCATTGATAGAAAAGATAGGTAGTAATTGGCATCTAAGCCTTTTTGAAAAAAGAGGCTGAGCTGTGATGGTTTCACATTTTGGACCAATTGTTGATCTTTGGAAAGTCCAAATGGGAGGTATAAATTGGATAAAATGCAATTGAAAGGGGGTGGACGATGTTGCCTGGTTGCTACTGGAAGGCGTTCTCAATGAGAAATATATTAAACAAAGTATATTGGGGCATGCAATGATGGTATGGTCGAGAGAGTGAAGAAGCTGCTAAATAGAAAAAAGAATCAATTGCTAAGTTGAAGAATGCTGAGGGAGCTTAAATTCAGCAAAAGAAAAATGAGTTCAAGAGAGAGGAATGAATCATTAGCAATGTGTAAACAGGAGCTAAGAAGTGGTTGGTTCTGTTAATGTCAGGATAGCAGCAGTCATCTGCTGATTAGTGGTTTGGGCAGTTACTGGATGGTTTGGGGGTAGTAAAATAAAGATGCTAAGAATGTGGGTAAGGGCTGCTGGACTCTCAATATATGTAAGCATCGATGTTATTCTCAAATAAAGATGCGGACGGGGTACACTATCTAAAAATGATGTTTTAGATGATTTTTTTAAGGAAATATTATTTAAAATTATTTTTAAAAATAATATATGTTATATAATAATTATTTAAAAAATCATCGTTTAATATATGTATTTATATCTTTTTTATTGATTTTTTTTAAAAAATTAATAAACAAAATATCTTAAATAAAATTTTTTTTGGTGGTCCTTATATCCAGAAAAGTTCAAAAAGTTCTTGACTCCGGCTTCAAGTCATCAAAAAGCAATGTTTTCCAACAAAACCTTGACGGTGTTTTCCAAAAATCATCATTTAGTTTTTGAAAATATTTTTTGATCATTTTTATAAGAATCATTAAAAGATTATTATACCAAAAAAAATTAAATGATGATTGTTTGAAGGAACTGTAATCTAATCTTTCATATTTAAGAGGCACATGTCAGCTGGTTAACTCCTTTTTCACCAGGAGCTATGAAACCCTATCTCTCAATTTTTTTGTCCTCTCTGCTAGACTATGACTCATTGGTTCAACTCTTCTCCTTCAATTGATGCCTTGGCTAAGTTACTTTTGAAGAAAATTAGCCATATATGGTCATATATTCACTTTTTAGGAGAACATTTTTTTCTCCCTAAAATTTTGTTAGTTTATAAATATTGTGTTGCATTGAAGCGTATAAATCATTGGAAATGTTGATTCTCTTATGTTTACGGATTTCGTTTTATCATTTTGAAATTTATATTATTTTTAAATTTTTATAATTATTTATTAATTTTTAATATCATGTGTTGTTTTTTATAAGTTAAAGAGAGATTTTGGATCAATATTGAGGTAAGTGAATTTAATTTATATTTATATTTATATATTTTATTTTTAAATTATTATTTTTATATTAGAGAATTTTACAAATTAAACTACAAAATCATTAATATGATGTCAATATAAATTAAATTTGAAAATTAAAAATAAAAAAATAGCTCATCATTAATTTAGAATATTCAAAATTAACGAATATAATTATTAACTTAATATTAAAAATTATGATAAATGTTATTTAAAATTTTGATTATTCATGTGTCAAATCGAATCTTAATGTTTAAGAAGTGATAAATTAAATACTGGTTAATTTGTTTAAAGTAGATATGAATTGAAAAGATCGTAACAAATAAAGGTATTTTTATTATTAAAATATCTCAAAATGACTTAAATAAATTTTACACTGAATTTCATGTTCATTTGTCAATTTTGAACAATTTTTGAATATGAACTATTTTTTATGTTATTTTTTAAAAAAATTTTGATAATATAATTTTTTAAAAAAATTTTAAAATTTTTTATAACAGCTGCTTGAATATTTTTTTTTTTATATCTATGAAATTTTCAAGATAAAATTCATAGTATAAGATTCATAACTTATAACATTCAATTTGTTTTAAATTAATGAATCAAAATTCGATTTGTTCTTTTAATATTAAATTTTAATTTGATATACAAGATATAATTTATTATATCAATAATTTTTATCTTAAAATTTTTTAAGTTTTTTTTATAATAATATTAATATATAGTTCAATTCAAGAATTATAAATTATATTATAAGTTAGATATTTATAATTGTAATTCATATTAGATTTATGTATTAAAAGTTAAACAATTATTATTAATACTTTAAAAATTATATATTAGGTATTATTATAATTTGAAATGAGAAACAGAGTTAGATGAATTTGCAAGTGTGGTAATCAATTAAATTTATCATATTAGTAATTATTATAATATTACTAATTTTTATCTTTTGTTTGATTTGTTGTAAGATACCAAAAAAAAAATTAAGATGACTTTTGAGAACAACACTAAAATAAGAAATTTTAATTTAATTTATGTGTAATTTTTAAAATTTTTAAATAAATATTATTTTGTATTAGAGAATTTTGATATCAGATTAGGTTCTAACATTAGAATTTTAGATGTTGAAATCAATTGAGGCCATATTCAATTTAAGTAATTAAAAATTAAAATTATATTATTAATTTAAAATTATAAACTACATTAAAATTGAAATTTATAGAAAATGACCGTACAATTAGTTAAGTTTATTTACATTTTAAATAATTTCATAATAATTTGTTGATTTTTAATACATTGTCAATAATTCTTGAATTTGTTTTGCTTGGATCAATTTGAGAATTTAATATTTATGTATGAAACATTAGTTAATAGATTCTAATTTAATATATATTTTTTGTAAAAATTTTGTATAACATGTCTATCATACTTTGTGTAAATATTAATAGAGGTTATGCTGCCAAAGTTTTTATAAAATAAAATAAATTATAATTTGTCTTGTATTCTACATAAATGCATATTCTTGAATGGTATATGACTATTTGTAAAATTTGAAATTCAATGACATGCATATATGCATACATAAACTTAAGATCAATTTAATACACTAATTTAAAAATGTTTTAAATATCATAATGGACAATGCTTGTATATTTATTGAAGGTCAAAAAAGTATGATAAAGACATTAAAAAAAAAAAAAAATTCTTGACTTAATTTTGTCTTCTAAAATTCTTAGAATTATGATTTCATTAGTTGTTTATGTATAAAATATGATAATATGAAATATCATAGTCCACATGAAATATAAAATTAGAGTTTTTAATAACTACTAGGATTGAATATGATATGAAGAAGAATATTTAGTTAGATCTTCTACGAGTAAGGTTGGTACAATTGACAAAGAGGTTAAACATAAGGAAAAAGTAGATAGCATTGAAAATATAATCCATAAGGCTTTTGCAAAGAATGATAATAATTTAAAACATTTTGGAAGTTATTACTCGGTGATGTCCAAAAACATTATATCTTGGAGCAGTAAAATTTATAAAACTCTTTACTTTCATGAAATTTTACAATGTGAAGTTAAAGTACAATTGATCTGACTAGAGCTTCAGTGAACTTTTAAATTTAGTCTTTAAAATGCTATCGATTAATAATAAAACGCCTATTCCATGTATGAGGCAAGAAAAATTTAAATATATCAAAAATAAAGTATCAAAAGATTCGTGCACATCAAATGATTGTATTTATATCAAAAGAAGTTTCAAGTTGAGATTTAATGTCTGCTTTTAGATGAAAAGTGTTAAAGAATAGATAAAAAATCAAAACTAGGATGCCTGCTAATATCTTATGCTATTTGTTACTGAATTTCGTAAAAACAAACCAATGAAGCCTTAACAAGTGAAGTCCAACTCCTATAAGTTTCATATTGTCAAATGGAGTCTAGCTCTTACATGGCCCATTAGTGGTGGCCTAGAAAAGCCAATCTTGGTTTGCCTCTTCTTCTTAAAGGCCAACTGCCTGCCCCATTGCAAATATCTATCCTTAAATAAAATGACTATGGTGATTGATGTAAGTACTTACCTCACAAGTAATCCAAGCTAAAAGATTAACCTCAGCCTAACCCAACCAAGTCAACACCAGACCAGAGTTAGATGATGTCCAAGACCAGACTTGAGATTCCTCAACCTAACTGAATGACCTGAGTTGGGCCTCGATTAATCAAATCGAGCTAGCCTAAGCTCTTCTCGAGCTTCTAACCTCAAGACCAAGCCAAGGCTCTTCCTAAGCTCTTGACCTTAAGAATTAAGCCCAAGCTATTTTCGAGTTTGTAACCTCAAGACCCTAAAACATCACACTTATAAAAGTCCGAACAAGATGCTTTCTTACTAACCAAGTTTTCAAGGTCCTTATAAGAGTCTAAGAAGGACTCTATATTGTCGATTGAGTTCTTAAGGCCTTTATTAGGTTGGTTGACACACCTCAGCATGGCATAACTTAAGCCATATAAACACACTAGGTAACCCCTCAATCAATACTCATCGATTGTTACTTTCCTAAGATTTTTACTACTTTGAGTGTCAAAGCATTTTTTTTTATAGGTCTTCCACACCTTAAGTCAAAGAGCTCTAAAGAGAATGCAACAATGATTATAGTGTCAATTTGATTTCTGTGTTACTTTGCTTCCTAACTATGAAAAGTGATTCTATGCCTGTATATAAATACATACCTCGTGCATGCCTCAGTGAAGTTCATTCTTGATGTATTATGTTGCCAAATTTCTCTTTTAAGTATTAAGTGACCATGAAGAATACCTTATGCTAATTTGTTTTTATTTGCATATTCAAACTTAAAATTAAACCTCAGCCTACACTTTACTGAAATTCAATTTCCTTTCATATCTAGTTTTTGACAACAAAACTAATACATAATATTATATTAATCATTAAAGAAAAAAAGCCTAGAGAACACATTTCATACTAATTGATAATATTATTGTCTATGTAAGGCTCATATAATTAAATGACGAGTTAGCTCGGATCCATCTGGTAGCCCATGAAATAGTTACAAAAAAAAAAAAAATCGAAGTTAATGACCTAAAGGTATTTGCTAGGCTATATGGCCCACATGAGGAACCTTGTCTAACATGTTTGAAGCTGGCCTATACATGAAGATTTTCTTCAACTGACATTAAGGATAATGTTTAGAAGCTGCTAAAATGTTAGTGCAACAACCTCTTGTACATGTCATTTAATAACCAGATTCTCATACTTCATTAACGCCAAAAATCTTAGGATTGTTAGCTAGTTACCCCTTCTTTCTTGATAAATGCTTAGGTACTTAGTATGAAACTCAAGTTCTAATTTTCGTTCGTAATATATTACTGCCAAAATTTTGTCTCACTAAAGCATCAGAATGAGTACCAGAGAATACCTTTTGTTTCCCTAAGTTCACTTTGTGTGGGAATCATCACCCCACCTAAGACCAACAACTCATCACTATAAAAAGCCATGACTATACTAGTATATCTCTATCTTTTTTTGTATTTCCTCTTTGATCATTTTGTTATTAACAAATTGGCACCTTTTATGGGAAAAGAATACAAAAGTCATGGCCCCTGAAAGAACCAAATCTACTAACTAAGATGATGACCGTAACCTAAGCTTGCATGAAGATGAACTTAATGTACTATCCAAAGGTATCCATTCACTTCTGATACCATCCACAAACTTACCACAACCATTTATATATACAACTTTAATCCCAGTAGTCACTTTTACCATATCGTTCATGGTTATGCTCTTTCGACTACTATCGATAACACAATTAGCCATGCTAACTCATTTGAATGTCTAAATAACTATATCACAATTACACCCTGATCCCTTGTCAATCCTTATACAACTACCCTCAAACCAAGCTCAAACTAATTCTCAAGAACCACTAACCCTTTGGGAACAAATGACAAACCAGTTTTTTGGTCTGCTCAATAATGTGATTAATCATCAAATGTTTAGAGGGAACTCTCAACGCCTCACATGTTTGGGCAATCTTGGAAAAGCCCTTGGAGAAGTAAATCTTGAAAACTCACACTCAAATCTGTGTGAACCAGCGATGAAACTTGCTCCACCTAACCGCATATAACCCATAAAGAAGAAAGATAATAGCTGAAATAATAAAGGCCATTCAACCTTAAAAAGACAAGTATTAAGAGTTGTTGAAGCAAATTTAGTTATTGAATCAGAAGATGGTAGAACTATTAAACCCAAAATAGTTAGTGATGTTAAATGAATACCGAAATGTCAAACCCATCAAATTGATCCATATGATGGGAACCTTATCGATTATTTGGAAAGGCTAGGAACCAGGATGGAAATTCATGGAATGATCGATGCCTAAATGTGCAAAATATTCCCAATCACTGTGGTAAAAATGGCCCGTTAATGGCATTCCTATTTAAAGCCCAAAATACCTTCGTTAACTTTTCTTAATTAGATTTATTACCAGTATGGTAAAGAAAAAACGCTCTTCAAACCCGTTTAAGATCAAGTAGAAATCTAGAGTATCCTTGAGGAAGTACATCAAAAGATTTACCGAAGCAATCTTAAAAATTAAAGAACTTGAACAAGTAGTAGTTATCTTAGGTGGGAAAGAAGGTCTGCTAGATTGTCCATTTTATAATGCTCTAAGTAAAAACGTGAATGCTAATTGGACATGCTTAAAGCACATAAATATTAACCAAAAAGAAGACAAAAAGAGAAAGTTGGGATAAGGTAAAACCTATGAACCAACTATTACATAGGCCTAAATTGAGGAAGAACTTATGGGAAGCAATCGAGAATGTGGTTGAAGTTCCTCAGGCTTACAAGGTGCCAAAAGAAGATAAGTGGAAAAAGATTAAAAGAAGTACACCTTCTTGAGAGCACATCCCAACAATCATTCAAGGTGACCCAAAGGTCAGAAGTCCTCCTAGAATGCTGACTAATCCAAGCTATCACAATTGAAGGAAGTTTTGTAGATTTCATAATGATCATCGGTATGATACCAAAGATTGCAAAGCATTAACAAGGAAATTAATCTTATCATAAGCAAAGGACATTTGTTTCATTTCACAAATAAAAGTAGAATGAAATCTAAAAGAAAAAAAATGTCCAAGTCTTCTAAAAGAAATTTTTTTTTTTTTAAAAAAAAGAGTTTAAAGAAAATCTACTTCTTTAGAATCAAAAGTTGAGCCTGGCCAAAAGAAGGAACAACCAATAGCTCACTTTTGCAATAAACTTGTCTAGCAGGATGAAGCAAAGAAAGAAGGTGATTAATGTACTAGCTAAAGGAATGGCATCAAGAGGAGAAACAATTGCCAAAAGAAAAGTATATGTCAAAAAAGGATGGGAGACCAACACGGGAAGAAAGAAATTTTAATTAAGAGAAGTTATCTTTGTTTCAAAGGAAGATTTAAAAGGTGCTTTGACACCTAATAATGATACATTGGTGGCCATGCTAATTATTCCTAATTGTGCATCAAATCTTTACAAAGTTAGGGATAATGGAGGATTGGTTGAAACCTCTTGATACTCCATTAATAGTTTTTGGCGAAAAAGAGTTCCTAATAGAAGGAATTATAAAGTTACCATTTATAATTGGAGCCGATGGACAAAAATGATGATAACATTCTTGGTAATCAAGGTACCAGCCGCTTACAACATGATGATTGAAAGACGTGCTTAAAATTTGTTATAAGTAGTAGTTTTAACTTACAATATGGTGATGAAGTTTCCAATGCAAGTAGGAGTGGGAATAGTAAAAAAAGATCAACAATTATCCTAACAATATTATCTAATTTTCATAAAAAAAGAAAATAAAATCAACTATCAAATTAGTCTTGTAGAGCCACTTCAAGAAGTTCAAGTGGGAGAAAAGGTAGAATAAAACACCAAAATATGAGTATTGCTAACTCTTGAAGAAAGAAAATTATTAATTTAGTTTCTTTAGAACAATAATGATGTTTTCTCAAGGTCCTTGTTAGACATGCTTAGAATTGGCCCCTTTGTGATCACTTACAAGCTATTTATTGATCCTACATTCAAACAAGTGAAACAAAGGAAGTTAAGTTTCGCGATGGATATACAATAAGCTATAAGGAAAGAAGTAACAACATTGTTAGAAATCAATTTCATCCGAGAGGTACAGTACCCAAATTGGATATCAAATATGGTGCTTGTTAAGAAGTATAATGGAGAATGATATATATGTATTGATTTCACAGACTTAAGTACAGCTTGTCTAATAGACAACTTTCCTTTGCCACATATTTACCAACTTATTGACAAAACCATTAGCTATAAGTTTCTCAGTTTTATGGATGCATTTTTTTTTGTACAATTAAATTTCTATGGATCCTCAAAATGAAGAAAAAACAGGTTTCATCGTAAAAATGGGGACTTATTATAATTACAAAGCTATGCTTTTTAACTTAAACAAAGCAAGAGTAATTTATCTACAATGGGTCAATAAAATTTTTAGGCAAAAAATTAAAAAATATTTAAAAATTTATGTAGATAATATGATCATCAAAAGCTGAAAACATGAAAAGCATATTACAGATGTGAATGAGAATTTTGAAGTACTGAGTAAATATCGAATAAAGCTTAATCCAACTAAATGTTCCTTTACAAGTAACCTTTGGAAAGTTTCAAGGACTCATTATCACTCCAAGAGGAATAAAAGAAAACCCAAAAAAGATCCAAGCCATAATTCAAATGAAGTCTCTTAAAGAATGTGAGAAAAATAAAGTTTGACAATAAGAGTAGTTGTATTAAGCAAATTTGTGCCAAAATCATCAAAAAAATGCTTACCTTTTTCCAAAACCTTTCAAAACATGAAGAATTTCAGTGGATGCCTTAATGTCAAAAGGCTTTTGAACAATTGAAGCCTTATCTTCAAAATCCACTAGTTCTCTCACGACCTAAAGAGAATGAAATCTTTTATTTATATTTGACATAACTCAAGAAGCTATTAATGCAGTCCTAATAATAGTAGGTGGAGGAAAGTACATGCTAATCTATTATGTGAGTAGAGTTCTGCATGATATAGAAACTCATTACTCGAGAATAGAAAAAATTGCTTCTGCAGTAATATTTATAGCTGAAGAATTTTGACATTAATCATCATGTTAACCAATGAACCTTTAAAATAAGTCCTACAAAAACCAAAAAATTTTAGGGTGATAGTCCCATAATCCATAGAATTTGGTGAATTAGATATTCAATATCAACCTCGAATAATCTTGAAGTCGCAAGTCATGGCCGATTTCATTGTGGAATGTACAATCGCCAAAGATAAGAACAAGGAGGAAACCAATCATAACACAAAGCTATAAAGAGATCTTAAAAAAGGCAAGGCCATAGAAGAATAAGAAAAACTGCATTGGCAACTATGGGTTGATGGAGCAGCTAACAAAAAAAAAAAAGATATGGGACTAGCTTTGTCTTATGTGGGCCAGAACACATTGAGCATTAACATGTAATCATATTTGATTTCCCCTCATTAATAAGCAGAGTGTGAAACTCTTATAACAAGATTCAAAATTGCAAGAGAAGCCTAAATTTTGGATTTACAAATATACAATAATTTCTAATTTTGTGGTTAATCAAATACTAGAAAAATATGAAACTCATGAATCATGACTGACTATTTAATTGTAGAAAACAAAGGAAATGTTAAGCTATTTTCAAAAGTATTAGATTGAGCAAGTACAAAGGTGTGAAAATTCTCAAGCCAATGCCTTTCATAAGATGGTAACCTTAAGGTGCAATCCATCAAGCAACACCTTCACTAAAATATTGAAAATCCTAAGCATCCATTAGGTGCAAATATATCCCATAGCCGTAAAGGAAGACTGGACAACTCCATTAAAGAGGTACTTGATAGAATTAATTGTACCCGATGATTCAAAACTAACAAGACAAATTATGAAAAGAGTAGCAAGATTCACAATGATTAGGGAACAATTATATCGAAGGTCATATATTCTTCCATTTTTAAGATGTCTTACTCCCTTTGAACAAGAATATGTGATGGTGAAAGTTTATGAAGGAGTTCGTGAAACTCACATTGGTCTTGTTTTAGCATATAAAATATTAAAGGTTATAATTGGCCCATACTGCACAAAGATGGCATGCAATATGTGCGAAAGTGTGAAATTTGTCAAAAGTTTGCCCTTATTTTTAAAGCTTCCTCAACACCAATCATACCTAATGAGATTCATTGGCTTTTTGTATAATGGAAATGATTTATTGAAATCGTTTCCAATAGTTACTGGATAAAGAAAGTTTGCTATCATAGCAATTGATTACTTTATGAAATGGGTAGAGGTTGATGTACTAGCTATAATCACTAACCAATAGGCTTGAAATTTTGTATGGAAGTCTGTTATGTGTCACTTTGGCATACTTTGAGTCACCGTGACAGATAATGGATTTTAATTGTAAAATAATAGATTCAAAAATCAGTTTGCCTACGTTGAAATAGAACAAAGATTTACGAGAGTTAGTTATCCGCAAGTTAATGGCCAAGTAAGTTGACTGATCAAACCATTTTAGAAGCGTTAAAAATTAGGTTAGATGAAATAAATGATACTTAGGCTAAGAAATTATATAGCATCTTATCAGCCTATAGAACCATCAATAAAATAGCTACCATAAAAACACTATTTTTCTGAACTTTTGGTACAAAAGCTATCATACCTATTGAGATTGGCCTTAGCAACCTTAGAATTGAGCGTTATGATGATTCAAAAAAATGTAGATAATCTAAGAGCCAACTTAAATCTACTAGAAGCAATAAGAGATTACGCTTGAATTAGACAATTGCTTATCATCAAAAGGTTTAAAATTATTTAATCAAAGGTGCAAGCAAAACAATTCATTGAAGAAGAGTTAGTGCTTAGAGTAAGTTTTTCAAATCCCAAAGAAATTGGTGAAAATTTACACCGAACAAGAAAGGTCCTTACATCATATCTGAAGTGATTAGGCTTACTACAAGCCTAAAACTCAAGAAAAAAGTCCAAATTCTCAGGATGTGGTATTCGAATAATGTGAGAAGTTTTTTCCTTAAATGATGTAGTATGAATATCTCATTGGATCACTAGATTCTCATCTTTTATGAATAAACGAAATTTGTCCATCTCTATATATTATGTTTCAAACATGAGATATTTCGAATACAATCCACCATAAAATACACAACTTACAAGAAAATGAAGAACAAGAGAAAAAAGTTGCAAGCTAAGTTAAATTCAAAACCAGATAATAAGCATTCAAGAATCAAAAAAGAAATCAAAGCTAACCTATAGCCCTAGAGGGCAATAGTGAGGATGTCAAGCCTCAAAATGCAATACACACAATAATTAAGATATCAAGCCTCAAAATGCAATACAAGTATAAAAGCCTCGTAGGACAAGCAGTAAACTCACCTATAAAGAAAATAAAAAATATAAACTTAAAGGAAATATCTTCAGACCTAAAAAAGAAATAAAAGGAAAGGCACACCAACAATCAAAATCTTATGTCCTAACACATCTAGTACCAATAATTACCTCGACTTTAATATATTCATCAACAAAAGGGTCAACCGTTTCCTCATCATTTCCATCGGCCTTCCCCATGTTTATAGCAACACCCAAAAAAGATGAATCCAGGCGAATAAACTACTATAGAGTATTTTTGGGCAAATGCTTGTTTGACTTCATTCATAGCTTGATCATAAACCACTATAGAGTAGAAGATACATTCACATATAATTAAGCTTTGCATTTTTATTTATCTCAAATGCCTCTTTCATTTTCTTGTTAATCACTTGATCATGATTGGATTTTAAATTAGAAATTTGCTTTTCCAAGTTATTCATTCTAATTCTAGCAAACTTATCGATTGACTTAAAGTATCTCACAATGTACGACAAATTCTTTCCAAGTCCTCTTGAAACCTTTTTGCTAATTCCACCATTGACGGTTTTTCTTCTGTTAATACAGTTGTCAAGGATTCTTCTGCGATGCATACCTCTTTGCACAGTGTAAAAAATTCTTTTAACAACTTGGCCTTCTCCTGTCAAAGTACATCCAACTCTTTCACATACCAAATCGTCTAGTCCAAAGAAAAAGTCATAGTCAAAAGAACCTACAAAGATAAAGGCTTCTTATATATATATATATATATATATATATATATACATACATACATACATACATACATACATACATACATACAAGATTATAAAACTCACATTGGTAGCTAAGTAAGTACCCTCCATTGTAATTCTTCAAGAACTTAAATTGCTCACTCAAGCCTTATCACAAGGCAATAGAACATCGCGAGCCACCTCTAAACAAAATCGAAAGAATGAACTTTTAAAGGACTAGAAGAGTGAGAATTCCACCATTGATGGTTTTTCTTCTATCAATACAATGCTCAAGGATTCTTCCACGATACATACCTCTTTACACAGTGCAAAAAATTCTTTTAACAACTTGACCTTCTCCTGTTGAAGTACATCCAACTCTTTCACATACCAAATCGTCTAGTCCAAAGAAAAATTCATAGTCAAAAGAACCTACAAAGATAAAGGCTTCTTGTATATATATATATATATATATACAAAATTATAAAACTCACATTGGTAGCTAAGTAAGTACCCTCCATTGTAATTCTTCAAGAACTTAAACTGCTCACCCGAGCCTTATCACAAGGTAATAGAACATCACGAGCCACCTCTAGGGCCATTGTATCACTCCAAACAAAATCGAAAGAATGAACCTTTAAGGGACTATAAGAGTGAGAATTTTCATATTTGTTGCCACTTTGAGATGAACCTTGGCCAGTAGAGCATAAGGGGCTCAACAACAATAGTTCAATAGGTTTACCATAAGCATAAGGGGCTCAACAATAATAGTTCAATAGGTTTACCATAAGTATAACTTTCTTTTCTTTTTTCACTTGCAAGTGAATGACAAACAAGGGATGGTGTTGACTCGAAATATGACTTTTTAGGAAAAGGATTTGAGGATGGCTATGGAAATGTGATTTTTCTTTTTGAACTAGAGTCTCGATGGGCTTAATTTCTCCTTCTTCACTACTGCCAAATCAATTTTGAAAGCCATCAGAGCAAAAGGAGAAGGAGTCTTACTCAAGTCTTTAGCTACTAAAGAAGAAAATCAATACTTGGTCGAAATGCAACAAATAAAAAACAAAGATCATAAACCACGAAAGAGAGTACTGAAAATAATATCCTCAGTTTTTGATACAGTTAATCTCCCCATTTTGTGATAAGCTAGGGAAGACCTTCCTTAGGTCAAAGATGAACCACCAAGGGTCACAAGAGACCCAACAAGGGCCGAGGATGAAGAACAAAGAAAGGAAGTCAAAGTTATATCTGGTTTCATTCTGACTAATGGAGGAAATTATGCAAATAAAGGATCTAAAACCTTCTTAGAAGTAAGTTTGATAATATCTTAAGTTCCACATTAAAATTTCTCTAACCTTATCATAAAGTTTTAGGAGCCTTTCTATCAACCAAAACATTATCCCTCCATTTGCATAGTTGATAATCAAGCTCATCCCAACTAGTGAAAAATAAATCTCTTTTCCAAAAGTCTAGCATCATTAGGGTGTTAGCAAGGAACACTATTGTCTAGAACAAATGTAGTAAAACTCAGGTGTCCGAAGAATTCTTTTAAAGGTAAGGTGCTGGACAAAAACCTTAACATGAAACTCATCATAACCTAGTTTGGCCACTATACCTAGAAAACACATAATGTAATAAATGCTCTTAGGAGTGATTTGTGAAGGAAAAACCTTGTAATACCTAAAGGATTGAACAAAAATGTTGGGAATGTAAGGTGGATTATTTTAAAGCTCAAAATTGCTAAGTATAAATAAAAAGTGTGTTTCCTTGGTAAACAAACTCTATCACGTGAAGAAGGAAGCATCAAGCTAATAAACTCAACTATCTGCTTTTCTCTCCTAATTAACTCTAACCCACCAGTGAAAAGCCAAGAGGCAATATGAGATGCAAAATAGGAAGTCATGACAATGAGGCCAAAAAGCAACACTTACGTGCTGTGGCGAACCAAAAACCATAAATCGAAGATGAAATGGCTTGAATGTTATTGGAAAAGCTCCTAAAAGTCGATCAGCAACACTAGAAGGTCACTTGAAGGCCGAAGAAAATGAGAGACTAAGCCTTGCTTCGGTTTCAAGAAAAAAGGAAGATTTTTTATAGGGAAGCGGTAAAACCAAAGTTTCAAATTCTTTATTTATCTACACACATGAAAAGAACAGATACGTACAATAAAACAAAAATACTAAAAGACATGTATTGAATTTTTATTTCTTGTTTCAAATACTAAAATTCAAAATTTTATTTTTTTAAATAAAGAAGGGGTTTTTGTTGATAATATTATTGTCTTTGTGAAACCCATATATTGAATGACAAGTTAGCTGGAATCCATGTGGCAGCCCATAAAATAGTTATTGAAAAAAAAATCAAAGTTAACGATCCAAAAATATTTGCTCGCCCATATAACCCACATCAGGAACCTGGTCTAACTGTTTGAAGTTGACCCTTCATGAAGATTTTTTTCAATTTCGAGACTGTTGGTCAGCTATCTCTCTTTTCCTATAAATGCTCGGATATGTTGAAACTCAAAGTTTTCATTTTCATTCAAATGTATTGTTGCAAGATTTTTCTCTCACTAAAGCATGGGAGTGATCCCAAAGACACCCATTGCTTTTTCAAGTTCAGCCTGTGCAAAAATTATCACCTTCACTACAATCACACTAAAATCTAACCTCTCATGATTATAAGTTGGAATCCTCAAAAGAGTCATAACTCTGCTGGTATATATCTCTCTTACCCATTTCCTCTTTGACCATTTTTGGTATCACCACTAGTTTTTGGAAACTGTGACTTTGCAAGATTAGGATGGATCCCAGACTCCATTGGAACAGTATATATGTATGGTAGTTGCACAAGATTGACGTGTGAAGTTGATCCCTTCAATTTGAAGAAATATCATATAGATATGTAATAATAATTATCATAAATTAGCGTTCTTCTGTTTAAGATTCACGTGCTAGACATTAATGGTGGAATCTTCTCTTCTGAACTAGTATCATCCCTAAGTATATAGCAATATTATCTACGTTACATATAAGTAAGAATTCAAACATATGACGTATTTGCTTGAGTTCAAAGCATGAAAAGTTATCTTGAAAAGTAAAATACACAAAAGTATCATAGAGAATAGACCGTCAATTGATATACTGCATACCCCATTGGTAGTCTCTCCTTCCCGTTATCTCTCTGCTTCTATCATGCTTCGGTGAAAATGAGCTGTGAATTCAGTATGTTTAACAGAAAATGTTCCGAGTCTATGAGCCCGGAACTGACTGGAGGGAGAATTTCATGATGAATAAACACTGCCATCTTCCTGTGACTCATCGCTACTGTCATGATCTAAGCTGACATTTTCCTTTTGTGATCCCTTGCTGTTTTTGTGCTTTAAAGAGGCACCTCTGCTGCTAGATCTCTTGCTGCTGCTCTTGTGATGACGTGAAGAGTATTCCCTTCCATCCAGTGATTTTCTTTCGCTCTTGCAACTTGAAGAAACACTTCCATCAGATGAGTCACTACTGATTGAAAAAGTATCGTCATCCTGGGATTTCTCGCTGCTTTTGTGGGCGAATGAAAGAAATAAATTCTTGCTGCTCTTGCGGCTCAAAGTAACGTTTTCATTCTTTAATCCATTTTTGCTCCTTTGGCTCAACCCGTGAGACCCTTTGCTGCTTTCATCACCTGAAGAAGCACTCTCGCCATCGGATCCCTTCCTGTTTTCGGGCCTTGAAGAATGATTCATTTCTTCTGAGCTCATGCTGCTCTTGCGGCTTGATAAAGTACTCTTATCTGGTGATCTTTCCTGGTTTTTGCTTTTTGAATTTGAACCCAATTTTTTGCTTTTCCTGACAACTTGTTTACCATTTTCCTTGTGTACACTCTCTCCATCTAGAGAAAATGAACTGTTCAAACTCTGATGATCCGAATTTTCTCCATCCGAATCTGTTGAACTATCTTCGTCCTCATATTTGGCACTATTGCTGTTTTCTGGCTTGGTATCTTTCTCAGGTAATGGAGCAGGGATATCTTCTTCTTTAACCATGGAAAGGAAACTTAGAGCTGTCACAACATCACTCATCAAGGGACGAGCAGCTGCTTCCTCTTGCAAGCACATGGCTGCTATTGCAACAACTTGATTCAAATCTCTCTCTGGGAAACGTTTTTTAAGAAGAGGATCTGCCATACCTGAAAACTTGCTGGGGTCTTTAAATATGGGTTGTGCCTGCTCACAGCAATTAATAGAGAATAAAAGCGAATAGGTGAACATAATCTTCCTTACATAGAAAGTCAAACGGCAAAATAATAGAAGTAGGAATTATTTACCCAAGTAACTAGATTTTGTTCTTCATTTGGTCTCGTAGTGTCTACAGCTCTTCGACCAGTGATGATCTCTAATAAGACAACTCCAAAACTATATACATCCGCTTTAACAGAGAGATGATCTCCTCTTGAATACTCCGGAGCAGAGTAACCATATGTACCCAGTGCTCTTGATGAGAGAGGCATTTTATTCCCAGAAGGGCATACCTTTGCCAATCCAAGATCGGAGAGCTTTGGGTGGAGTTCTTCATCCAACAAGACGCTTGACGATTTTAAATCTTGATATATAACGGGAGGGTTCACCTTATCGTGCAAGTACTCCAAACCTTGAGCAGCACCATATGCTATTTTCATTCTGGCTATCCAATCTAAAGGTTTTCGTTTCGGCTTTATTTCTACAATATAATACCAAACTCGTTTAGCAAAACATATGACATGCAGGGTAAGGAAACCCTAGGGAAGAAACTTGCAATCTGATGAGAACAACAACCAAAGACAGCCGAAATAGATGCAAACACCTTAAACAAAAAGTACTCAAAGATTTGAGCTGTGTGTGCCCAATAACTAACGCAGCAAACATGCTTGCTAATGTGCATAAATGGTAAGTCACTAGGCTTAATAACATAAAAAGATTATATTATAAGAAGGTAGCAGCAAAAAAATAGAGCATACCGAGTAGATGATCTTCTAGGGAGCCCATTGGCATATATTCATAAACCAAAAGCCTCTGATCTCCATCGGCACAGTATCCAATGAGATTAACTAGATTGTCATGGTGTATGAGGCTTAGAGACAAAACCTCAGAAAGAAATTCCTTGTTTCCGTCCATCCCATTCCTGTCGAGTTGCTTCACTGCTACTACCTGTTCATATTGACCGTCAAGAGCATTTAAAGATAAAACATGATGAAAATATAGATATCTAAAGAACAAAAGTAGACAAGCATGCAAACTAAGTTTTTATAACCTGCCCGGTTCGTTGTATAACCCCCTTATAAACCCTTCCAAATCCTCCTTCACCCAGTAAACACTCCTGGCGGAAATTCTTCGTAGCAGTGGCTAACTCACGGAAAGTGAATGTTTCTGCAGCAATATTCCCACTATCAACTTGGTAGTTTTGATCTTTGTTATCAACTGTTGGTTTCTGTTTCTTCATTTCTGCAAAATAAATAGATAACAACAAATCAAAAATAGATGTGTAAAAGGGAAGAAGATAGAAGCTATGATAATTAGGGGTTCCATAAACATGAAATAAATGAGTTGATGCACCGAGGCATCAACATTTATTCTACTTGGATCGCAAATGGTTTAGTAGCTATTTTGAAGGGTTTTGAATCTTAATTAACTCCATTTGGATGTATTCTGTTCATCCGTTTGCTATTAGTCTACCTCAAAATGGAAGTTGGGTTAATCCATTTTTTAAAATCTATTTCTTATTTCTTGGTCTGATATGTGAACCATGGAGATTAACCAAAAGATAAAGAAATCTTACCTTAACAAAATTTATGCACATGAAATGGACATCCATCACATAAATGGCCATATATATATAAAACCATAGGGTTATTATTTAGATATGCATTCTTCTGTGTGCTTGATTATCAATTAAGAGGAAAAGAGAAGATTTGTGAAGGCATTTGGAAGAAGGGCGTCATTACATTTTGTCATTGTTTTTGAGAAGGTGAAAATAAATGTTCTGACATGAATATATGCTAATCCCTCATTATCATATCAACTATTTTCCTTTAGGAAAAAAAAAAGAAAGAAGGAATGGTCCTTGTTGTGTTTGATTTTATTAATAAAAGTTGACCAACTTATAGGAAAGCTAAAGATCTGAGGCACCCAACTCGAGTTGTTTGCCATTTGGCTTTTAAGCTTTCAGGAGAGCTCATTCTAGATACCCAACTGGCTTAAGTAAGGTCAACACATTAATTTGTTTTAGTAATAATAATAACAATAATGATGATAACAAGAGATATCGCAAAAGCAGTAACATACATAGATCACAAATCAACTTTTGCAACAATTAAGAAGAAATTTGGGTGCTGTCTAAACTTACAGGAAGCGAGGAAGGAGAAGATCAAAGCATACCAGGTGTTCTAGGTTCATTGAGATCCTGTGGAGATGCATGCTCTCTCTTGCTAGTTGATTTCTTGCTTCTTTGCGAGGAAAAACATGGAAAACAATTCATGTTTGGCTCTCGCTACCTCCAAATGTGCCCTAAGAAAAATAAAAAAGGAGAAAAAAATGGATAAACAATTGAAGGTTTGTAATAGAAATAACAACAAAATGACTCTGGGAAACCCAAAAGCAAGAATTTCTTATAACCCGAAATTAAGAGCCAAGAAAACACATGGAAATCGTTGTTTCAAGGCTCAATTCATTGTAGGTGAGGGTGACTGTCGGGTCCCCCAAGAGAATTGAAGGACCCTGTCCAGAGGAAAGAAAGTTTGCAGAATCAGATAAAGAAGAAAAGATGAGCAGACAAAAAACCATAATTTTAAAGGAAGAGAAAAAGTGGGACGACTCCTTATTAGAGCTCTTGGAGAGAAAAAAAGGGAGAATTCATTGGACATTTTGTAAGGTGTGGATTGCAAGGTAAGCACAAAATGAGGCATTCAAGGTTGGTTGTTGCAACCATGGACAGGTACCTTTTGCACCATCCAGTTCGACTAAATAAACCTAAATCGTAATTATGAATCAAGGTTGTCACTAAGATATTTTTCTTCATACCTTGAGTTTGTGCCATGACATGCTTATAAATTGTTAGATTTCTAAATATTTCAAAGGAGGTAACATATTGTCTCTTGTTTCTAGGCCACAATATGCATCAATGTGTATACATATCCCACAAAAATAAGCATTGGTATTCTTTGGATTGAGCAAATGAGTGCCTGTGTTTGAGCAATTCAATCTTAATCAACATTAATTTTCATGACACCATTATATGAATTGTTGAATGGTTACTTATATGAGTAACAAGAACAAAAGTCATGATCAAAGGGGCAACAGCGGATGGGAGCTTGTATTGGAGGAGAATATGGAGCCACCATGCACGAGTGTATCTCCCCTATATATCACTATGCAGGTCGAGCTCAATGTATCATGAATATATCTTATTTCAAATTATGCTTAATTTTCATTTTAAAAACTTTTTTAAGATTTCAATTGGAAGAAACTTAAAACATTTAATATGTTTTTTTCAACCAGGAAAAAAAAAGTCAAGGTTACATTACTATTTTTTCAATTATCATTGTTTAAAGATTTTAATTTTTTAAATAATATAAAAGCTAAAAACATCTTCATATGTTTTTAACTGTTTAAATTTATTTTGAATTACAAAAATAGTTTAATCCATTACATATACAAAATAATTAACTCTAAATGCTCATTTAATTAAACATATCATCTCATTAAAGACTTTCTAATTAATTTTATTATTTATAGATTTTTTTTTATGAAATATACGTTTCATATCTATTTCATTTATAATTTCTTTAATTAAAAGCATAATAAAATGTAGTATATTCTTCCATTAAATAAAGTAGACATAAATTTTTAAATTTTTTTAGTAGTGATAAATGCTTATTTTTAAATTAAAGTGCCTATTAATTATATTAATTACATATAGCATACTCAATATAAAAAGGAAAAGTGAAGTTCTCAATGTACTTTGAAACTACATGAAATACGGTCGACGATCTACCTTCTTTTACTAACTTTTGTCTTGCACACTTAGATTAGGGAAGATTTTGCATTTATATCTATATAGCAAGAAAATTAAGACATGTAAAGCAAAATAAACCTACCTTAGTTTTGTAGACCAACTTACATGTACAAATACGGTATTTATGTGTTGAAAAAATAAAAAACAGGTGACCCTTTATAGGTCCATGATATGATACGTTGTACATCATACATGAAAATAAGTCAGGTTCTTTTCAACTTAGCCTTAAAAGGTGAAGAAACTTTTATGACAACCAATCCACCACCGAAAATCCCAAAACCTTACATTGCAAACACAACAACAAAAAAGCACCGCAAGTTTTCTTATTGGCATTCTCGAAATGATTGTAGTAGAGAAAGAGTAATCACCACTGGAAGTCAAGAAGAAAGTAAAAAAATTGCCATCACATACTTAGGATCCTTGTCAAAGGAAAGGCTAGAGGCAATTGAGCCAAAGATCGTGAGCATATCATCTAGAGACAATTAGCTGTATATCAACTATTACTTTTTCTTTAACATGTTTGGAGCACTTGGGTATCATTCAACTAGTTCTTCATCTCTTCCATAAGAAAGAGAGTTTTTTATCAAGTTTTTTTTTTTTCCAGCTTTAGAGCTCCACATGTGTTGATTCTGCTCATCTAGTCTGTGCAGCCTCTGATTTGCTTGCTCAAGATTTTCGTTGATGATTTGGGGATACCTTCCAAGAGAAAGAGAACAAATGCTTGCTAATGAAGCAACCAATAATTCCTTAAGGTCCTTTAGATTCTTTAAAGGATCTTCTTCCTTTTTGCCATCATTGTAAAGATTAACAAAAAATAGTTGGACCATTATAATTATAATTTTTATGTTTTTGGAATTTCATTTTCGTCATAAAATCATGAGTCCTTATGTAAATTGAGTTTAATTAAGAAACAAATTAAATATGTTACTATAATTATTAAGAGAATTCAGTTAAACTCAAACACGTTGCTATAGTTTTTAAGAGAATTCAGTCTATGTTTTATATCTTATCTATATAATCAACATCGATGATTAAACTATGCCGTAAGCATATTATAATTCACAATCCAACGAGGACTGAACATGTTCACAATTCAACATCACCACTTAGTCCAACTAAATAATTTATATGATGTTAATTTATTTTTGAATTAATTTTTACTTAAAATATTTTGAATAATTTTTAATCGTGTGTATGTTGTATTAATTAATGTTTCTTGTCCATATCTACTTAAAGAAAAGTATTATTTTTATCTCATGTTGTTGTTGTTTATCATTAATTAGTAATTTTAGCATAAGATATATCACACATATATAAATATAATTAATCTTACTATTCTAATAATTATGCTAAGTCAAGTTTTAATTTTTAATTTCATTTAATCAAATTTAGACTTGACTTTGTCCTACATTATATTTAATTAGCATTTCATTAACCTCACTACTTCAACTTTTTTCGCGCTACATGTACTAACTCAATTTAGGAACTCATTTTTAATGAAGTTAATGGGTTGATTTGAATTTAATAAATTATTTAAATTTAAATTAAAAATAAAGTTTGATTTGATTTTGATTTAGTCCCATTAAAAATTTTAATTAAAATAATCGAATGTCTTACTATACTCAGTTAATCAAATTAGGTGTAATAAAAACTAAATTAATGAAATAATATATGCAAAATATCAAATAAGCGTTAATTTAGTGTGCTTTTGTTTCGATAAAATATATTAATCAATTAGTTTAATTAAAAATTAATTTAATCCATTAGTTTGCATTTTATGACAACCCTAATTATTAAGGTTGTCCAATTCTTTTAATTTTTATTTATTTTTTTATTCAATTTGTTAACGTGTTAATGCATGTACTCTATCGCGTAATCCCAAGCAATACAAATAGATACAAAGCCCATATATCTACGCTATTACTAAACTCAAAATTACTTTATTTTTTTCCTTTTTTCTCTCTTGAAATTTCTATTTATGCTCAGTTTGATTGTCTGAGAAATTGTTGTAAGAGACTGCTAGCCACAAGACATTCTCAAACCAGTCTTTTAAGATAAGTTAGAAGATGTGGCTGTATGTCATATTTTGTAGATTGAAATGATTACAATGCAGTTGTACGTACTTTGTACTTAGGAATGGTTATTTAGTTGCATTAAATTAATAAAAAATAAATATGTAGTTAAATTTTTTTTATATTAATTGAGACATTAAATCAGTATTTTCTATGATAATTTTTTAATATATTATTGGGATAATATAATGTTGGAAAAGTAAATATGTTGATTCCTATTGAAGTATAATTGTTTGTATGAAAATAGGAGTATAATATTATGTTGAATGTGATAATTGATATTTTGGATTAATTGAAAGTCAGATTGGCAAGATTTTATAGGATCGATAGTATTATTGGCATAATTTTATAGGACTGAAGATTAAAACTTATGGTATATTGATGTGCAATGCAATTTTTATTTGTATATAATTTATAATTATAAAATTTGTAATATAATTTTTGAATCATTATAAATATAAAAAAAATTATTTACCTTATCCCATGTTTTTAAAATTGATGTTTAATATATTAATTTATACTATTCATAACAAAAACTTTAAAATAATAAAACAATTAAATTTTATATATTTTTCATGAGATCTTTAAGAATTAACATCAAGTAGTTATAAAAATTTTTTCTTTTGAATTTTTAAAAATTAAATATACATTTGTCATAAGTTTGTATGGAATCATCCATAAATTTGTACATTATTTTGATTGTTATATTTTTAATTATTATAAAAATTAAGAAGTAAAAAAACATATTTCTAGTTAATTTGTTATTGACCGATCAAAAATATTATCTATATATTAAATTAAAGGAAATAATAAAATAATTTTATAAATAAAAAATAATATGAATGTACTAAATGATAATTATTAATGATAGTTATTTAATGTATCCATTTGAAAATACTTTAAATAACAATTTTAATTTTACAACTTCAATTTTAAAATATTATTAATTTTTTAATATTAATTTTAAAATAATATTTAAAATAATAAATAATTTTTTGCTACAGTAATATTATAGATCTAATTATTTACATTATCCAATAAAAAAGTATAAAATACTAACAGGTGAGCTTATTTTTTTGACGAAATTGCCAAAATTGGTAGTTCGATACCGATTTTTTGTGAAAAAAACATGTTTTATTAAGTTTGGTTTTTTTAGCACTTAAATGTCTTGAAAAGTCAAAAATACCCTTACAAAAGACAATGATACCCTTAAAAATTAAATGAACTCGAAAATTCATGAGATTTGTCTGAACACATTTTTTTTTTTTGCGGAAAAATCTTTCTCTCTTTCGGCCACTCTCTCTCTTCGAGCTCTGTCTTTCTTCGCCCTTCCTTTGAGTTTTATTTCTTCCAATCTTTGTATCCAAGATCTATCAAATCAAGATCCCAAGAAGAAATCGAAGGCTAGTTATCTTGCGCAGAGAACGAAGCTCGTGTTTTTGACAATGTATTCTTCTTCATAATTAGACCGTGCTCGAATGGGTAAAGAAGGTGACAGGTATACTGTTTAAACTGTAATGTAGCTTAAAACCGTGAAGATTTCAGTTGTAACTATTTATATCATGATCTCCTCCTTTGTATTTCATAACATTAGTTGAGAATCGTGTCATAATCTTAGTTTCATACATGTTTGAAAATCGTATCTTACTTTGTTTATCGTAACAAATTTTTCAATCGTGACTTATTTGATAACATCATTATGAGATTCGTAACATTCATAAAATCGTAACGAGTTTTCGTAACAAGTTTTTCAATCGTGACTAATTTGATTTAATCGTGACTTATTTGATGAAATCGTAACTTAATTGATGAAATCGTAACATGCGAAATCATATATTCGTATTTGTAATAGTTAATTAGTTTCAGTTGTTATTTAAAATGTTTTTTTTTTCATTACAGAATCCGGATCATTATAACTTGGAATGGTGAGTGGTCCGAGTCTAGAGGAAGTTTTGAGTATATTGGCAGAGCCATCAAAACTAAGGAGTATGTTATTCGGAGGGATTTGAAATATGTACAGTTGTTGGATTTGGTTAAATGTTGCGTGGAGGCTGATTTCTCTAATATTGATATTGTACTGCATACCATAGTAAGATCTGAAAAAACTGCTGTCAAAATTGAGTTAAGGAATGATGAAAATGTTAAGTTTATGTTGTACGATGACAGTATAGTTCCACGTATAATTGTTGATTTGGTGCAGAGAAATTTTGTTGGAAATAAGCATGGTTTATGTGAAGGTGAAATTTCAAGAGGAGTTAATCCTTCTAACTCTTGTACGGGAAGTAATCCTACTGTGCAATTAGACGTTTATGGCCCCGAACCATTCATCTATAGTGATACTCCTGTTGACACTCAGCACACCGATGAGATAAATTTGGATGAACAGGTAGACTATGATATTGGGTGTGAATACCCAATCATGGGAACTCAACCTACTCAGCCTACCAGTGAAGATCAATGTGAACTCACTGTAGAGGTAGAACTCGACAATGAAGCGGTGAATGAGAACTTACGTACTGTCCCACCTTATATCCCAGTTGCATGCCCAGAAGTACATAATAATTCAAATAATGGTGTTATCAAAAGATATAATGTGTTGGGTGCTGAATTATATAGTCTTGCTCCGACTCTTACTATGGAATCAGTGACTCCGATTCATACCCTTGCTAGAGGTCAGTTTTTCCCAAACAAGAAAGAGTTGAAGCGATTTTTGGGTGTGCATGCATTAACTGAGAACTTTGAATTTAGAGTCACTAGGTCTAACAAATCAGTATTTGAGATTGCTTGTAAAGAAAGAAATTGTGCATGGAAGGTTCGTGCTGTGAAAGTTGCGCAAGGGCAATTCTTCCAAATTAGAAGGTGTGATTTGACGCATACTTACACGATTGAAGAGTTGCATCGACGACATCGACAAGCAAGTTCTGCTGTTATTGGAGAAATTGTAGCTCAGAGGTTGTCTATCAATGCTAGAATCATTAAGCCGAAAGACATCATGGGAGATATGAAAGAACTATATGGCACACAGATTTTATATAGTAAAGCTTGGAAGGCTAAAGAGTATGCATTGTCTCTTACATATGGTGATCCAATTGAGTCATATCAACAACTGCCTTCATACTGCCACATGTTGCAAACTATTAATCTGGGAACTAGGGCTCACATATGCATCGAGGATGGAACTAATCGATTTAAGTATTTATTTGTGGCTCTTGGACAATCATTGAGGGGATTTCATTTGGTAATTAGACTGGTCATTGCTATTGATGCTGCTCACCTAAAAGAGAGGTTCCACGGTGTAATGTTTGCAGCGGCATGTAAAGATGGGAATGAACAGATATATCCAATAGCATTCGGTTATGGTGACTCGGAGAACTATGAAGCATGGGAATGGTTCTTAGGGCAGCTAAAAGAAGCAATTGGTTCGATTGAAGACTTGGTTATTATATCAGATCGTCATGCCAGTATTGCAAAGGCCACTGCAAAGGTCTTTCCTAATTCTTGTCATTGTTTATGTTCCTGGCATATGGCTGAAAACATAAAGAATAAGTTTAAGAGAGAAGATGTATCTAAGATATTTTATAGTGCGGCTAGGGCATATCGAGAATCTAAATTTAATAAATTAATAACTGAGTTACAGGCTAATCACCCTAAAGCTTTTGAATATATCATGAAGGAAGATCCAAAAAAATGGTCACGTGTGTATTGCCCCCGGAGACGTTATCAACTCATGACCACTAACATTGCCGAAAGTTTGAATTCATGTCTTCGATTTGCTCGTGAGTTGCCCGTTATGGCTTTATTGGAATTCATTCGAGATATGATGTCACGTTGGTTCTATGATCGATTGAAAAAAGCTAAGGCTTGGAGGTCACAACTCACAAAGTGGGTTCACTCATTGATGAATGAGAGACAAAAGGTTTCATTACAAATGACGACTTCCAATGTTGATTGGAACGTATTTTTAGTTAGGCACAAGGGTAAAGAGGCAGTTGTGAACCTTATCGACCGTACTTATACTTGTAGAGAGTTTCAAGCTGATCTTTTGCCATGTGCACATGCACTGGCAGCTTCCAGGTGATACTGATGGTTTTGTTAATTTCATTATTCATGTTATTTTTTTCATTAACTTCATATGTTGTGTACTTTTTGCAGGGAACGTAATATTGATTTCATAACTCTTTGCTCTAACTACTACAAACAGGATCAACTAGTAGCTGCATATGCTGAGCCAGTATATCCAGTTGGTGACAAGTCTGACTGGAATGTACCCAAGGAAATCAAAAGAGTTGTGATATTACCACCGAATAATAGTAATTCAGTAGGGCGTCCAAAGAAGCAGAGAATACCCTCTGGTGGGGAGAAGGCGCGTAAAAAAAATGCTCTAGATGCTTTCAATATGGGCACAATCGATTAACATGCTCGAATCCACAATATTTTGATGGAGTAAGCCACTGTCAGTCGTCAAATGTCCCTGATCAATTTCGTCGTAAATACCGTAACTGTGGTGGAGTTGGTCATAACTCACAAACTTGTCAAATGCCTCACAAATCAAATTCACAAGATGATTGCACCATTGACTTATGATAAATCATAGTACTTTTTTATGATATTGATGATTTTTAATTTCTACGTCATCACAGATTCGGATTTTAGGTTAGGTTTTTATATAGTTTCAATTGTTACATGCAGATGAGTATACTTTATTTTTGTCCATTGAATTCGTAACTTGATTAGTAAATTGTGAGTAACGTTCGTAACTTGATTATGAAATCGTGCGTACTTGTATAATGAAATCGTTAGTAAAATTCGTAACTTCATTAGGAATTCGTAACTTCATTAGGAATTCGTAACTTTGTTAGGAATTCGTACATTGATTAGTAAATTATGAGTAACGTTCGTAACTTGATTATGTATCTAAGATACTTGTATATGAAATCGATAGTAAAATTCGTAACTTCATTAGGAATTCGTAACTTTATTAGGAATTCGTACCTTGATTAGTAAATTATGAGTAACGTTCGTAACTTGATTTTGTATCTAAGATCCTTGTATAATAAAATCGTTAGTAAAATTCGTAACTTCATTAGGAATTCGTAACTTTATTATGAATTCGTACCTTGATTAGTAAATTATGAGTAACATTCGTAACTTGATTGATGAGTTAGAATCCTATGGAGACGTTACCAAAATTCATAACATTATTAGTACATCATACATCTATTGATAAAAAAAAAAACTGTTTCAAAAAATTTTGGATTATATATACAAAATAATGTCATATACAATTGTAAAAATGTTATACATAATTCTCAAATGTATATACAAAATAATTACATTGAATAAGAATTAAAAAATTGAATCAATGACTATCATCTACAGTAGAGTTGGCAAATATATATATTGCCATGTGATTTTTAATGACTGACATATCATTGTCAGTGTATTTTAAATGTTTTCTAAGTAGTAAATGTTCTATAATATACAGCATGTGAGGACCACAATTACCACTGCAAAATAAATAAATAAATAATTAATTAATTAAGAATAAGGAAAGACATTCACCAGGAAATTTTTTTATAGTAACACATACTAGAAAAAAGACTTACCTTCTTCGTTGCTGGGGGACCTTGTTCTTTGGCTCTAAAGTGCATGAAAGTGGAAGATCCGACATTTTGGCATTTGATTTTCGAATGAAATATCCGCCACTCGCCATATAGCTAGTTAGCATAAATCTGAATGGATTTTGCTGCCGAATCCTCACTTCAGTTGGTATCTCTTGACGGAATGAGTCATAGACACGCAACGAGAATTTTCTCAGATCAATGACGACTAGGAGCCAGTGAGAACCCCTAACGTGGCAAGAAACCATCAGCTACATTAAATAATGTTTAAATATCATTGAGTACTCATAATATGGAAAAAAAAAGTATATAAAGCATTACTAATGAAGATAACTAACCTTATTTACAGTGTCCCAAGCAGGACAATCCCTTGAAAATTTGCCTCGCACACGGTCTAGGAAATCTTCTTCCCATTTATGCGCTTCGAAGTTCGAGTGTGCCGGAGGACAATCAGCATCTGGATCCTTTTGATATTCATTGTAAATGTAATAAAATGATGTCTGCAAATTTGAACAATAAAACAAAGTCAACAAATAAATTGAATAGAAAATCAGATAAATAGTCTTAATGATCAATGAACTTACATATAGCCAAGGATCACAGATGCAGATATCTTGTGCATATTGCTCAGGTAGCTCCTTCTGCCTTCTCCACAGTATGTGTAAATATGCATCAATATGCTAGTGGAGACATCAAAAAAGTGATATTATCAGTACTATGAATATACGAAATCAAGGTACGAATTCTAAATTTAGTTACGATAATATGAATCATGTTACGAAATCAAGGTACGAATTCTAAATTTGGTTACGATACTATGAATCATGTTACGAAACAAAAGCACGACATTTAAGCAAGCAATAATGTAGTGTAAAAAATTAAAAACTTACAGAGTCATCGATCCACTCATCATTGTCAATTAGGACTTTGAACCAGTCCACGCTGACTGAATGGCCAATGCCTACGTTGCGGCTGAAGGAAATAAAAAGAAACTGTGAGAAAAAAATTCAAAAAAATTAAATTTAAAAAATTAATATGCAACACATATGCTATGCAATACTTACTATGACTGGCCTTTCATGAAGTCGTTGAATGCAGCGATGATCTTATCTGATATTTTCAACTTCGCACTGACCATGTGAGTGGACTTGGCTTTCTTATGCCCAGTATTAAGGTCAACATATGGACTGCACAGTTGTCTTGACCGTTTACGAGTCCTGACAACCGGCATCACATTGTCGGTGGCCTCAACTGGGACAAGAGCCAAGTCCCTCGCTGCCGTCCTCTTGGGTGACTCTGTAGATGGCAATTCTTTATCTACCACAGCAGGAGCCCCGAAGTTGTCACTGCATGGGAATGCAGTGACAACTTCTTCCATTGGCCCTGCAGTGGCTTCTGTTTCGTGGCATTGCCCTGCAGAAGCCAAACCCTCTTGGGCTGAGTCTGCCATAACACCCTAAAAAAAAACAAACGATGTACTGAATTAGAAAGTCATATTTAATACATACATTTAATAATGTTCTAAAGAAAGAAAAATATCATTAGTAATACACGAAACAAAAAATACAGTTGAAATAGATTAAAGAACTACCTCATTGGGAATTGGATTTGACATAGGTGAAGACGGGTCTCTGTCACCAAATCCATATCCTTGTAGAGATATTTGGATGGATTTCAGGATCGCCATTTGCTCCTGATGGCGTCTTTCGTTGTCTGAGTCCATATGATTTACCCTCGCCTCGAGAAGTTCCAATTTCGACTCCATAGCAACGAGACGACGGTAAACATCTGGATCTCGTTCAACCCTTTCAGCACCAGGTGCCTCCCGCTCAACATCCCTTTCCCTCAGGTCCGGCTCTGACTCGTCGACAATTCGTTCTTCTTGAGTAGGGATCCTCTCCCTTACCTTGAAAGTTTTGCGCAAAGAAGAAGACGAATTTGTAGCCCTGTTCCGATTGGGAGACTCTACGATTTCGTCATCCCGAATCGATCGTTGGGCAGGCACAACACTGTCTTCAACCCCAACATAGTATGGGGCTTGACGCTCGGCAGTAGTTGACTTCAAATTTAGCTTAGCCCCCATCTGAAAATACAAATAAAGTTACGAAATTAAGAATGAATATACGAAAATGAAACATTAAGGCACAACATAAAAAAAATTTTGAAGATAAGAAATTAGAGAAAGAGGGCACGAAATTGAAAAAGTAAGGCACGAAATGGCTGAATGAAGGCACGAAGTAGAGAAATAAGGTACGAAATTTAGATGGAAGGCACGAAGTAGAGAAAGAAGGTACGAAATTCAGAAAGAATGTACGAAATAGAGAAAGAAGGCACGAATTAGGAAAGAAGGTACGAAATGGAGAAGATGGCACGAAATTACTTACACTGTTTGTGAAGATTTTCTTGCAATCTCCATTATGGGGCCTAGATGGAACCTCCATCGGCAAATTCTTGGCAATGGCAAGTCGAATCCTGACAACCTCATGCCATGCATATTGGTAGCAGAAATCACTTCAAAGGCAAAAACCCGTGAAAAAAAATGAAAATGAAGTTATAATTGATTAATATAAAATTCAACGAAACTTTAAAAAAATAAAATAAAAAATTTCAAACAAAATCCTTACATGTAATGCCCATACGAAGCCGTAAGCATTATAGCTCACCCCATCAGCATCCCTGATTCGATTTGCAACTGCCTTCTTGAAATGCAATATGGAGTTGCAGTAAACCCAGGTGCCCCATGGAAAGCCATTGAAAGCCTCTAAATTGTCTACTAAATGAAACTGCCATGTAGGGACCTGTTGCCGCTCGTCGTGGCCTTTGATGAACCCGTTCAGCAAATACAACAACCTCAGCTTTAGTTTATCATCTTCGTCCTCAAACTCTCCTTGTAGTAACCTCGTCTTGATGCTACTACCACTAACCTTATCCCTCCCCCCGAAGTATTTGGCTAGGATACCAGATGGAGTAGCTTCAATATTCTCTGTATCCGGTAGCTCGCCAAACTTCAATCCAGTGATTAGGCAGAATTCCACTTTGCTGAAACGAACTTCATTCTACCCAAGTCTGAACCACATTTCGTCCTCGCGGTTCTGCTGAATCTCCCGAAGTAGCAGATTATGGACAATAATCCCTGAGAAGTTAAAATCGGCATGCAAATGTAGGAAATGCCCTAAGCAGGTCCCTCTGAATTTCTCTTTCTCAGAGTCATCCAAAATTGTCCTTAGAGTGGGGATGACATCATTGTCACAGTGCTTGAGTATCTTTCCAGTCTTTCACGACTCTTTGGGGGTCACATATGGCTTTTGAGAAACAGGGCTACTTGCCATCTGCATTTGATCCAAAAAAAAGGTCAAAAAATCGATTTTTCATTCAGTAATTATGGTACGATTGTTTTAAACAAGGTACGATTTAAGCAAATAAGTTACGATTTCAAACATATAAGGTACGATTTAAGCAAACAAGTAACGATTGAAAACAAAAAAGGTACGATTGAAAACAAAAAAGGTACGATTGAAGCAAACAAGTTACGATTGAAAACAAATACGATACGATTTCAGCAAAGAAGGTACGATTTATGCAATCACAGTACGATTACATAAAAAAACAGTTTCATTACCAAAATAGGTTACGATTTCATTAAATAGATACGATTATTATTATGAGGTCACGAATGCGATGAACCGTTGCATATAGATGCACCTAAGCCAAAAAATATTGGAGCCAACAAACCAGAAAATGAAGACCTAAGCATGCGATACCTATATACATATACCCAGAGAAATTTTTGGGTTTCAATGTATCAAAAGAAAAATGAAAAATAATACACCGCGATATACCCAAACATAGCAGATTCCAAAACCAATACAAAATCAAAAGAAAATGATTCAAAAACTATTGGAGAAGCTTTCAAACCCATAGAGTAAACTCAAAAAAAATTAAAAAATCGTTGAATCAAATATGAGGGAAGGATTTCATCCGTGGGTATTCAATAAGCAAAAAACCCACAGAAATTTGAGTAGAATAGATGCTTGAAATCATACCTCTATTGATTTTTTAGTGATTCAATAGCTTGCGAATATTATTGAGGAAAGGTTGGTTTACAACGAAAGCAAAGAAATCAACAAACACCGAATGAAGAGAGCTGAAGCTGAATGAGCTAAGTGGTAAAGCTTAGCGCCAGAATTAGGAGAGAGAGAAATAGAGACGTTTGAGATGTTTGACTTTTCATATTCTGTAGTTGAACAAGTAATTGTACATCTGCTGTGAAGGGTAATTTTGTCTCAAAGTGTCTAAAAAGTATTAAAAACAAATACATTACTAATGTTAGTTATTTACGTAAATATCCTTATACGGGTGATTAAAAAAAAATTTTTCACTATTTTTTTTATCAAATTCTCTTTTAAAAAAAAAATTCCTCTTAGAAATAAATTATCTAAATACAATCCACCACCCGATTATGCCCTGAAGTAATCTCATGCTAGCATTCCTTATAATAAAGTTGATCACCTTGCTGTGTTTGACAAACTTTATTTAATCTGTCCAAACGTTGCACGATGTTCCTTCAATTAAATAAGTCAGATGATTATAGTATGCTGTGAAAGAGCAATAAACACAAAGGCAAAAGGAAAAAACCACGTGCAAACGAGTTTGGTGGCACGTCGGAAAGAAGTCGAAAACACGTCAAAAAGACGACCAGCCAACATTGGAAGGTTTCCTGTGTGGCATGCAAGCTGCCTTTTCCAAAGGGACCCCCTTCCCCCCCAGCCTTTCTTTTCGATGCGATTCTGATTCATCCCTCTCGATCGTGTCCTCTCGAAGCTCCGTCTCTTCAGTTTTCTTCACCCCCTACTGGCGCTCGTTTCTGCTATCTTATTTCTTCCTTCTCCAAAGCGCCCTGCTTTCTTCGTTTCAATTAATCACTTCTCCACCGTTCTTTATATATCAATTATAAAAGGAAACCAAAGTGCAAGGTTCTGTCAGTTACTTTTAAAATTGGAATCTAGTTGCCCTTCCAACTCCACATAAAAAGAAAGACTACAAAAATTATTATAAATAAATAAATTGAATTCTATTTTAGGTTTTGTGATCTTAATGTTTTCAATTTCATATCTAAAATTTTAATTTGGTTTAATTTTGATTTTGATTTAAATTTTTTACACTTTATTTTAAGTGTATTTTTTAATTTTAAATAATTTTTTGAATTTTTTATTTTTTAAAATATAAAATTAAAAAAATTAATATTCAAAAAAATTTGGAATTTTTTTTACCATAACTTCTATATAAAATTTCAAATCAAAATTGATCGTGTCAATCTTTTAATTTGAGTTGAATTTTTTAATAGAGTTTAAATTGATTCAAATTTAAAATTTAATGCATAATTGTGAGGATTGAAACAATGAGTTTTAAACAAAAATTGGTACAAAATTTAAAATATTTTAATATTTATTTAATAAACAATAATTTGTAAAATATTTTTAAATTATTGAATTTAGTTAATTGACTATAATATATTTATGTATTTAAAATAATTATATTTTTAATCTTTTTATTTTTTAATCAAATATTGAAATTTTTAAAAATTGAATTTTTTTTTTAAAGGAAAACCTGTTGGGTTGGGTAAGGGGCTAAGGGCAACTAGCCACTGTTAACTAGTCCAGCTTGTAAATTGCTTCTGTTTTTCACCTGAAATTTTTATTTTTTTATAAAAAAAAAAGTCTACATCGCTTTTTGCTGGTCCTGTTTCCTATCGTTGCGGATGACATTCCAAATGGACCTCGGCATAATTCTGGTAAAGTCTTAACCGCTAAGCTTTCCCTCCCTCCCTCCCTCCCTCCCTCCTTACCCATATATACCATGCACAGAACCTGGATGTTGAACCAAACAAACCCATTCAGATGCCACTTTCTTACTCTATGGGAACCGACAGCCCTGTAGGAGAAGGGATCCGGTGTGACCCGGTGGACTTTTCCGTCTTACCCGAAGGGTGCATCTCCAGCGTCCTTTCCTTCACCAATCCTCGTGAAGCTTGCAGATTGTCCTCGGTGTCGAAGATCTTCAAATCGGCAGCCGAGTCGGATGCCGTCTGGGAAAAGTTTCTGCCACCTGATTATGAAACTTTGATTCCTCCATCGCTGGGTTGGTCGTCGAAGAAAGAACTCTATCTCAGCCTCTGTGATAATCCTATACTAATCGAAGATGGTAAAAAGGTAATTTCCCACTCCCCTTCTCCACCCATAACTGCGTTTCGGTCCCTTTTACATGGACTTGGTCCGACTTTCTTCGGCTGAAACTTTTAGGCCGACGTTTGGTAAACTGTTTACATATTTGTATGTACTTCACATATAAAACATATTTTTTTGTATAATATATATATATATATATGTGTGTGTATGCATGTACATGTTTAATGTGATGTGTTCTGTGTGTCATTTCTGGCTTTCTCTGCAAATAAGTTCGCCGGTTGATCTAAATTTTCTGAGTTTTCTCACTGGAGACACGATTATTTATTTAATATTTATGCTGATTGATATGAGTACGTGTTTTGGTTATTATGAGTGATTCTAGGTGCTCCACCTTGCTGCTTGTTTGATTTATATATTTGAATATTTCATTTGTTATACATGTAATCTGATTGTCACCGACACTAAACAGAGCTTTTGGTTGGAGAAACCAACTGGGAAAAAGTGTTACATGATATCTGCCAGGGAACTCTTGATTGTATGGGGCGACACCCCTATATATTGGAGGTGGACTTCTCTTCCGGAGGCCAGGTATCTCTCTTGCTTTCTGACTCTTTTCCTGGCTCTGTCTTCTCATTGTTTCTCGGGAGGTCTTTTAAGTTTATCTATATTGTTGAAGGATCTAATGCCCATGCACATAAGCAGATTTGAAGAGGTTGCTGAGCTTATCAACGTGTGTTGGCTTGAAATCCGCGGAAGCATCAATACAAGCATACTGTCTCCAAAAACCCTTTACACAGCATACCTTGTGTTTAAGACAACAACAGGAGTTTATGGATTTGAGTACCAATCTGTGGAGGTCATAGTTGGACTTGCTGGCAGTGAAGGTTGTAAGAAAAAAGTCTATTTGGCTGCTGAAACAGAGAGCAGACGGCAACATCTGACTGTCCCAAGGCGTTTTGGACTATTCAACAGCAACCGGCTTTTTGGGTTGCAACGATCTGCTCATACAAGACAAGAGGATGGACAATACCCAAATGTGAGAGAGGACGGATGGTTGGAGATTGAGTTGGGCGAGTTTTTCAACAATGGAGATGTTGGTGGAGAATTAGAATTGAGCATTTTGGAGGTAGAGGGTGGCGGCTGGAAGTCGGGCCTAATTGTTCAAGGAATCGAAATCAGGCCTAAAAAGGGTTAATGAAATCAGCAGTTGGTTTGAATTTATCTTTATTGTTTCTTACTTTTCACATGGCCTCAGTGTACTGCTGTTTCCTTGGCACGTCCAATCCCCTGCTGTTGCTATTGGTATTTGAGTCCTCTTGTGTGTCCTGGAGAAGTTTGAACAATAAGAGAGTTTTATGCTCGTAGTTCAGTCTGCCAACTGGTTTTACCTTGTGCAATGATGAAAAGTGAACAAAGAGGTTCAGATGATATGTTAAAGGTGGTCTGGTCCGTTTTATGAGGGAAGAAAGACTAGAAAACATGTCATTGGATAGAAGGCCACTCCAGAAACATACCAAATCAATCAACTGAGTTGCCTTTCTTTTGTACAATTTAGTACTTATTTGACCCTTAGTTTTGCTTTTATGCAGTCACTGAACTTAATGCTCCTTACCAACAAACAGAGAAAGGAGGATGACAACTGATACTTGTAGCCTGTTATGAAACAAGAAATTTGGTTTTGGGACCAATTAGGAGAGTAAATGTATTGCACAAAAAATGTGATTTTATCAAGAAAAATGAAAAATTAATGAAACTAAATTAAAGGAAGTTGTCAAATTCAATCCTGAAAAGAGGCTCATTTGGGAGCGGATCCTCATTATTTAAAAAGGTTGGATTTTGAGCTTCTATAGAATGCAATATGCATGCTTCATGAGAGTCAGTTCTCCATTGTTCTCCCTTTTCTCCTGTCCGTAGTCTCTACTTAGCAACCCTTCTAAATTTATCTGTAAATGCCTTTTAAAAAAGACTGGTTTTTCTGACTAATATCTCTTTTAATCTTTTGTTAAATTTATTTGACTCTGTTTTTGTGTTTCATCAAAAACTCAAAGTACACTTACCAAAATCTTTCATGTAATTGATTAATATATTATTAATTTAGACGTTTTAGTTTTATTTACTTATGACCTTAGTTGGATGGGGGGAATTCTATAGAATTTCAAAGTGGAATTGAGTTAAAGAACGAGGAGAACGTTGGGATGATGAACTGGCCCACCTGGTTTGAGTCTGTCAATCAATTGATTCTTAGTAACTTAGTCAATAATGGATTTTTGTCAAAATTGATTAAGCCATTTATCCATTCCCATCTTCATGATAGAGACCGAAGATCGGAATCTTTTCTATTAATCGATCAATATTCTCATATTTTTAGCATTTTAATGGGAGATTAAATGATATATAGACTATAAATTTATTTTATTAAAAAATGTAAGAAATAATTTCAACTTATTTTAACTTGACAAAATATTTAAAAAAGAAACACGTAACTGTGTGTTGCATTTTAGTATCAATATTTTTATCAGTATTTGTAAAGTATTATTAATGAATTAATATTATAAAAACTAAAATTAAATTCTAATAAAACTAACGCATGAGTTTCTATTTATTTAGTAAAATGACATTTGAAGACACACTTCCACGCCAATATTGTGGCTTTAGCATTTTGCTGGAGACGTGAAAAAGGAAGCAATGAGGGAGCGTGGGGAGGTGATGCTGCAGGACTTTGTCTCCACCATGTGTATTCAGAGGTCTCAACAAACCTCATCTATGTTGTTTTGCTATGACAGGTGTTGGAGTCGATTCCTAGCTCACGAGGCTCTACCTTAGAGAATATGCATTGGGAATTTGCGTTGAAAGACTTTCCAGCACGTCACTTGATTTTTTGTTGGCTTGTTGAAGGGTCATAGCTACTTATGGCTCTCCTGACTATTGAAGAGTTGCTCCGATGGTAAGTGATGTCATTAAAAAAAAAAAATGAATGTCAAAGGTTGAGATGTGTGAACAGTAATTTTCTAAGCAATGTTTAAAAAAATTTGTAAAATAATAATAAATAAATAATAAAAGTAAGGTCAATATATAACCATAGTGCCTTTTTTTAACACTTAAGTTAGTTAACGATTTGATAAAATCTGATTAGCAAAGAAAAACTTGACTGAGACTTATATAGGGCTTTTCTTCGATAGTTCCGTCAAAGGGTATAATTGTATTTTTAGTCTTGTACGACTTCACCTGATGTTGATAGATGATCGACTTAGTAGTTCTCTCACTGACATTTGGTCCCCTATCACTCTCTGGCTTTGCTGACGTCGTTTTAACTTTCTAGCTTCTGGTTACTTTTAAGGCGAGGATGTGTTTTGCTAAAGAGTGCGCTTACTGTGGATTAGATCTTTGTTAAATTGGCCGTCATGAACCTTTGGCTACCCTCCCTGGACCTTATCTGGAGGATCAAGTATGGTCCAAAGTTGATCACATTAGGAAGATAAAATTTTTAATATTAAAAAATGTTTTTGAAAGCTTCAAGAAATATGATATTAATTTTTTTTTCAAATGATCAATATATATTTTTATCATAATTGTATTAAATTCTTAAAAAAATATTAACACAACAATTTAACAAAAAAAACTATTATGATTTAATTAGTTATTTTATTTTTAATATTGATATAATAAATTATAATAATATTATTTTATTTTTAATAAAAAATTCAACATGAATTCAAATCAATATAAAATCATTATCCTCAATTTTTGCTAAAGAGTCACATCTGCTCCTCTTTGCATAAATGATGTAAATTGGCAAAAACAAAACTTATTTTGATCTCAAATGTTGGGGCTTTGGTTGATGAATAGGAGGCTTTTAAGTAGGAATCAAAGAGGTTTGATATCCATATTGAATCCTTAATCAAAGGTTTGATCAAATGGAAGATGCCCCAAATCTTAATACTTTCATCTCCAATTATGAAATAAATTAATTTAAATGTACTTGCTTTCCGATATTGAAATAAATACCCACAAAAAATAGTAATTCAAATTTCGAATATGTATTAAATATAATTTAAAATATTTTTTATTAAAATAAAATTATAAATACAATAAAAAATTATTTTACCTTATTTCAAGAACTTTTAAAATTTTTTCCTTGAAACCAAAGAACCCCCTGAAAACTTTTTAAAATATTCTCTATTAGAATAAAATTTTATTGACAGCCAAAAGATTATCTTTCCTTATTTTAAAACCCTAAAACCCTTTTAGTGACGTCGTTTATTCAGGGAAACATTGCAACAGATAAATTATTATTATTATTATTTTTAAATTATTGAAAGTATTTCTAAATTATTTTTATAATTTTTATTAAATTTAAGAATCATGTAAATAGTATATTTTAAATAAATATAATTTTAAAAATAAAAATCAAAGCGAAATAATTAGAAAAGTATAAAATTATGTGATGTATCACTGTGCACCTAGAAGTCGAAAACTTTAGGAGTTTCTTTCTCTTTTATTATCCCAAAAAATTATGCCGAAGACTCATCCAAAGAATTTACTTCCTCATATAAAATAGCCTTTAAGATTATCTACCCTGCCAAGTTACAGTGAAACGGCAGATTACCGTGATCTTTTATGGCAATGCAATTCTAAGTATATCCTGTATCTGCACCTTGCCGAAAAAATAGCATAAACCAAAGGGGAAAGATTTCCTGTAGTGGCTACTTCCCTTATATGTTTATATATACGGGAGCCCTCTACTTATCAATCAGGCCAAGCAATTGAGATGGAAGATTCTGATACTATGGGATGCAAGAGCGGAGGAGGAGAAGGGATCGAATGTGAGCCGACGGAGTTGTCCGACTTACCCGAAGGATGCATTGCGAAAGTGCTCTCATTCACGACTCCTATGGATGCTGTTCAACTGAGGGCGGTATCGAAGATCTTCAAGTCGGCCGCCGACTCGGATCACGTTTGGGAGAGGTTTCTGCCACCTGACCACGCGACTTTTATCTCTGAACCGCTGCTGCCTTGCTTGCCAAAGAAAGAGGTCTATTTCATGGCCTGCCGTGATGCTGTCTTAAGTGAGGATGGCAAGAAGGTAATATGAAAGGCTCAGTTTTGTTTTCGCTGAAATTTGATATTATATCCGTGCATGGACTTGTTTGGATATATTACATATCCAGGTATATAATTAATATAATTATAATTTATTACTGTTTCCTTTAAAGAAAGTGATGTGACTGGTAATGCCTCTTAATCTGCTTGTTCTGCCGTTGTGGACTGTGCCACCGTTGATTCATCAACTAATTGGAACTTGTTGACTGTAAATCTCAATCTAAAAGTCTGGTTAATAGTTTGGTAAATGGGTGGTGCTGCAAAAACTGATTTGGGCATGCACATTCTTGCTGCTCCTTTAATTCATATTTTAATTTGTTTGGCATGTGTATCTAATCGTATGACTGGCACTAAACAGTGCCTTTGGTTGGACAAAGCAACTGGGAAGAAGTGTTACATGCTAAGTGCCCGGACTCTAAGGATTGCATGGGTTCATGATGCAAGGCATTGGAGGTGGATTTCTCATCCTGGGGCTAGGTCTCTCTCTCTCTCTCCCTGATTGCTAGCTCTGTACTTTTATCGTTTTTTTTTTTTTCAGGGGTCTTTTAATTCTAATCAAATGACTCCGAGATGCAACTATTCCAATATTCGTAACAGGTTTGCAGAGGTTGCTGAGCTAAGGTCTGCGTGTTGGGTTGAAATCCGAGGAACGATTAACACGTGCATGCTGTCCCCAAAAACCCTTTATGCGGCTTATCTTGTGTTGAAGTTCAGATTATATCCATTTGCATATGAAGACTTCATTGGCATACGTGCACGCGCCTCAGTTGGACTTGTTGGGAGTGAAAGTCGCCAAGAAATCTTGTATTTGGATTTTGGTGGACAACAAGATCATGGTCGACACACAATTTTAAGAGGAGATGGCTGGTCCGAGGTTAAGTTGGGTGAGTTTTTCAACTGTGGGGATACAGATGTTGAATTAGAAATGACTTTCCTGGAGACGGAGAGTAGGCAGTGGAAGTCCCATCTCCTTCTTCAAGGGATAGAGATTAGGCCCAAGCACCCTTATTGAATTAAACTTTCCTATATTTCTAGTTAGTTTGGCTGTAAGCTTCCTTGCAAGCTTTCCACAGTGATCCAATTGTTATAAATCAAAAACTTGGTGACTGCTGCTTCTTAGAATTTAATTATTCGAGTGATATATAATTTAATTACTGAGATTGATGTTTCCCGCAAGGAAAGGAAAGAGCAAGAGTTTTGATGATTCACCACTGCAACTGCAAACATCTTCTGACAGCTCATGCCATATAGAAAATCTCAATCTTGTCCTAATCTTCAAAGACAAAATAAATTTGCAGGGGGAGAGAAGAGGATAAGTTTCAAGCCCAAAGTCGAAGAAACTTCTTTAAAGAATTATTTACAGGGCTGTTCGATTGTTTTCCATTTTATTCAGTAATATTAAAAAGGAGTCCTAAAATCTTCAGAATCTAATGTCAAGCAACCAATCTTTTCCCCATTTATTTATCTTCTTCCAAGTTATATTTCATGTTTAGTAAGAGATAAAGCCGTTCCATGGGTTCACAACCTCCGATGATCTGATTTGCACACGTGTAGAGAAAGTCAGACTAGTTTTCGGTGGATCAGTACTCTGTATCTGCTCCATCCATGTGCAAGCGCAAGTGCAACCGCTAAGCTTTCCTATATATAGGCAGAGCACGCGTCTTAAAATTGGATCCGGACTAGCTAATTCAGATGAACTCCTTGCACTATGGGCACAGACGGAGGACGATGGCCGGTGGACTTCTCTGTCTTACCTGAAGGATGCATCTCCAGCGTGCTGTCCTTCACCACTCCTCAGGATGTCTGCAGATTGTCATCCGTGTCAAAGATCTTCAAATCGGCTGCCGAATCGGACGCCGTTTGGGAGAGGTTTCTTCCACCTGAGTATTCGACTTTGAATTCCCCATCGCTGGGTTGCTCGTCGAAGAAAGAACTCTATTTCAGTCTTTGTGACAATCCTATCCTAATTGATGGTGGCAAGAAGGTAATATCAGAGCCCCTTTTTCACCGCCCAAAGTCGGTTTGTCCGTTTGGATCCTGCCTTTCGTTCCCTGGATGGATGTTTCTAGAAACTATGTTATGTATTTGTATAATTATGCGTAGATATCTGTATTTGTCTAACTTGACTGCTTCAGGTTTCTATTTTCCCTTTGTTTTCAAGAAGGTTGTTAAGGCCCTTTTCGATCTTCGTATCCTCTCGTAAATCTCGACAGTGCTCACTAATTTCATAGGAATTCTGATTCATGTGATTGTTTGGTTTGGTAACAGAAGTTCCTGTTAAAAAGAGATTCTCTGCGCCTCTTTGTTTGTTGATCCTGGAATCTTATTTTGGCCTTTCTTTTTTTTTTTTTCTTTTTTTTAAACACTATCGCCCCTGCCTTCCAAGCTTTCTTTTTATATAGGTCATGGAGTTTGAATTGCTGTCCCTGAACCCCTCCCAAGATTTTGATCAGGCCAGATTCAACCATTTTTCTGTTGCTTTTGCTGGAAGCCCGCATGCTATTCCCATACTTGAAATTAAGAGAGTGGACAAACAAGTCGCAGACAATCTTTTGCTAAATCCTCAAAAAGCTTTCAGATGCTTATTCTATGTCACACAGACCCTTTATTCTTCCTCCAATTCCATAGACTCAGCCCCCTCGCAACTCCACTTATTAGGGACTGTTCCACCAACCCATCTCTCATTCCTGAAGCCCCTGCTCTATGATGAAGTTAAGAAAATTCCATGTAATTTTCTCCATGCATATGGAAGTTCTTTACATATTGTATCCATGCACACTGTTAATGTTTAACAGGAAGCTATTGGAAGAAGTTCCAATTGGCTTGTGTGGGCATGTCATGTGTTAACTAATACAATGAAAAGTTCAAGTTCCAAATTGGGACAAATCTGAAAGGGCAATCTGTTGATTTTGCAGAGTCCTTGTATTATAATCTTTTTCATTTATGAGTCATGTATATCTAATTGTGTTATGAGTACTACAGAGTTTCTATTTGGAGAAACGAACTGGGAAGAAGTGTTACATGATATCTGCCCGGGACCTCTTGATTGTATGGGGTGACACTCCAAGATATTGGAGGTGGATTGCTCTTCCTGATGCCAGGTCTTTCTGTCGATCTCATTAGTATTGTTACTATTTTTTCATTCTTCTTTTATGCATGTATAGATGATCGAAGGATCTAATCTCAACATACATAACAGATTTGCAGAGGTTGCTGAGCTTCTGGATGTGTGTTGGCTTGAAATCCGTGGAAAGATCAAGACTTGTATGCTGTCTCCGAACACGTCTTACAAAGTCTACTTTGTATTCAAGTCAGAAATACTGGCAGGTTATGGATTTCAATACCAACCTGTAGAGGTTGCAGTTGGACTTGTTGGCAGTGAAAGTTGTAGGAGAACTGTGTATTTGGATGCAGGTAGAGGACGCAGAAGACTATACGAGATTATACCGAGTCGATTTGGACTGTTGAACGACAACCCGGTTTTGGGGTCACAAGCATCTGCCCCTACAAGAGAAGACGATGACCGATACCCAAGCGAGAGAGGGGATGGCTGGTTGGAGATTGAGTTGGGTGAGTTTTTCAACCAGGGAGATGTTGATGGAGAAATAGAAGTGAGTGTTCTAGAGATAAAGAGCGGTCGCTGGAAGCGCGGTCTCACTGTTCAAGGAATTGACATGAGGCCGAAAGGGGGTACCTAAATTAGCCATTTTCTTTTCTCGTTCGTGCATCAAATCTGTGCTGCCTATCAGGACTACAGTTTGTGTGGAGTTACATGTTGTCGATGAAAACTTTGGGCTTTACTTCTTAAGAGTTGTAAGACGCTGCTAATGATACAGATGTGTCTCATAGAACTTAATCAAGATCGAAACTTTGAGTGGTGTTTATAATTACTTTAAAATAATTTGTAGTAAACAGTGTTGGTTTGGTTTAGCAGAAGGTTTCTTTGTACCATAACCTGCTTATTGTAGTTGCGTGAGTATATGTAAAAAGTATTTTTAAGGGCTTCCTCATAATCATATTTTGGCCGTAAATGATCCTGACAGTGGTATATTCTAGTTATGATTATTCACTAGTCTACAAACAATATCATTTTTTAAAATATTTAAAAACATTAAAAATTACTTTTTGAAAAAAATTAATCTTAAAATTTAAAATATATCTAAATAATTTTTAATTAGTAAGAAAAAAATAAATGGAACCCACCAATCAATTTTCTCCATGGAGAAAGGGATGATTGCAGTTGGTCTCTTTTTATCTATATTTTTTTTTTCTTTTTCTTCAAAGACCCCTTGTGTGAAGATGATCAATGAATTAAGGTTGATGGATGATGAAGGAGGCCCGAGGACAATAAGGTTGGCTGGAACTTTTTGAATACATGTAAGCATCGTCTATAGCTTTGGTATCATCATGTAATTGGTTCATGATTCTGGTTGATTATGGCTGGCGATGGGTCTGTTGTTGTAGAAAGTTCCATTTGATAAGGTGTAACCCATTAGCCAAAGCTTCCTTAAGAAGCCTTTCTTAACAAAGGAAACTAAGAATACAATCCTACTAAGAATTATTTCTTGTTGTATGCCTTCAATCGGATTGAAATGCTCTTTTTGATAGTCTTCTTTCTTTTGCATCTTCATCTATAGCAAAGAATCTTTGGCAAATAGCCTCTTTAAAGATTTCCAAGTGCCTATCACACCAACAAAAGCAATTAATGTGTAATCAAAACGAGAAAGAATACGGATACAAAATTAAAAAATTTAAATTAAGAATATATATAAATTAAGATTCTTATCAAATTGGTGAAAAATCCCAATAAAATCTCTGTAATTAAAAATATAATAACTTCTTATATTATTTACAGATTATAATATTCTATCTTTAGTTAGAGTACATATATTAATCATATCCAGTTTGCTACAGAGATAGACAATTCGAGTCTCATTTAAAGTTTTTATAAAGACATTTCTACCGCAATAATGCCTAAAATTGGCAGCGAAAAAAGATAATTTTTTTTATTTGAGTTTATAAATTTATTTTTATTGACTTGTTTAATAATTTTTTTTAAAAAAAATGAGTTAGTTATAATTTTTTTGATCAAAATCATTTTATTTTTTATAATTTTTTGAATAAAAATAAAAAAGCAAAATAAATTAAAATTTAAAGAGGAAGATCCATCTTCCCCAAGATCCAGATTTGACTCTACAAGTCCTTTGTTTGTTTGTTTGGTAAGAAGTTTTGAGTCTCTCATCTTTGCGAGGTTTCTACTTTACCTTTTGTTACCTGTGGTTCTTCTATCTCGATTTTCGTCTCTCGCTTCTTTTTATTGATTTTCTTAATAATCTTCTCTTTTATTTTAACCTTATGCGGTAGAAACTCGACTTTCTATTAGAATTGGACACCCTTTCATCTTCCCAATTCCTTTTTTTCGTTTCTTGTCGATGGTGGTCTAGCTCAGCTCTCCATGTTACAGGTAGGCAAGAATTCTCAATGAAAGGTAACCACTAAGGAAGGACCACTTCCAGAATTTTTGCTTGTTGAGAATTTGAAAACCAGGTCCTTAATTGATGGATCAAATATCAAATCCCTGTAACCTGAAAGTAATAATAATAAAAGTAAGAAGAAAAATAAACAACCACAAGAATATAAGATTTATAATGGTTCACCTTCAATTGAGAGTCACATCCACTTTGTAGCCACTGCAGGAAACCCTTTTCATTATGAAAATAGATTACAAGAGAGATAACTGTTTCCTTAGTCCTCACTCTATTAGAATAAAACTCTAGGACTCTTGCTCACTCTCTCTCTTTTTTTATGATTTACATGAGTAGAAGTCCCCTTTTTATATAGTAGAGCCTAATGTCAAAAAATTAGATGTGTGAAGATCTCAAGATATCTTTTTTGATAAGTACATACTCTTTTCAGATGAGTATATGCCCTTTTAGATAAATATATACCCTTTCAAATAAATATATTCCCTTTCAGATGAATATATTCCCTTTCAAATAAATATATACCCTTTTTAGATAAGATTGTCTCCACACATACTCAACAATCTCCCACTTGGAGACTAATTCATTATCTCAATTGTTTCTTCCACCTGCAATGACCATGACTTCCCAATCAGTAGCTGAGAAGCCCCACTGAAGTTGTACACAACTTCAGTTTCTTGATTGCAATAGCCTTGGTCAACATATCAGCTGGATTCTGACTTCCTTGTATCTTTTCAAGTGATAAGACACCATCTTCCAAAGTTGATCTTATGAAATGATACCTGACTTGTATATGCTTTGTTCTAGCATGATACACAGGGTTCTTTGCCAGGTAAATGGCACTCTGGCTGTCACAATGCAACAAACTTTTTTCAAACCTGTGCCCTAATTCATTTAAGAAAGATAACAACTATACCATCTCCTTGCTTGCTTCTATAAGAGCAATATATTCAGTCTCTGTGGTAGAAAGTGCAACTATCTTTTGTAGTTTAGACATCCAACTGATTGCAGTACCACCGAATGTATAAATATATCCTGTAGAACTTTTTTCTGCTGTGGATATCACCAGCCATATCAGCATCAACATAACCATGCAAGCCTATATCTGTTTTCCTGAAGTACAAAGCGAAGTCTGCAGTGCTCTTCAAATACCTAAAGATCCACTTAACTGCTTCCCAGTGTTGCTTTCCTCGATTGCTCATATACCTACTAACAACTCCCACTGCATGTGCTATGTCTAGTCTTGTACATACTGTGGTATACATTAAACTCCCAATAGCAGAAGCATAAGGCACCTTACCCATATATGCAATTTCATCATCAGTTGAAGGAGACTGACTCTTAGATAGTCTGAAATGACTAGCCAAAGCGGTACTCACTAGTTTGGCACCATCCATTCTGAATCTAGCAAGCACCTTGTTGATGTATTTCTCCTGAGATAGCTTGAGAATTCCCTTTTCCCTAGTAATTCTCATCACAAGAATTTATTTGACAGAATCCAAATCCTTCATAGCAAACTTCTTTGAAAGCTTACTCTTTAATTTCTCTATTTCATGCAAATTAGCTCCAGCGATTAACATATCATCAACATATAACAACAGTATAATGTAAGAGTTATCATACCTCTTAATATAACAATAATGGTCTACCTGGCATCTTAAGAAACCATTGTCACCCATGAAATTGTCAAACTTCTTGTACTATTGTCTTGGAGCTTGTTTTAACCCATACAAACTTTTCATAAGTTTGCATACCATTTTCTCCTTACCTTTGACTTCAAATCCTTGTGGCTATTTCATGTAAATTTCTTCCTCCAAGTCACCATGAAGAAAAGTTGTTTTTACATCCATTTGCTGTAGATGTAAATCTTCCTGAGCCACTAACCCAAGCACTATTCTGATTGTAGTCAACTTAACCACTAGGGAGAAAATCTCTGTGTAATCAATACATTCCTTTTGTTGAAAGCCTTTAACTACTAACCTTGCTTTATACCGCTTGTTGCCATCATGTTCTTCTTTTATCCAGTAAATCCATTTATTCTGCAAGGCCTTTTTTCCTTGTGGTAGCTCTGCTAACTCCCATGTTTGATTACTTATAAGAGAACTCATCTCATCTTTCATGGCTAACTCCCACTTGATTGATTCATCACCCTGCAAAGCTTCATCAAAACTCTCTGGTTCACCCCTATCAGTCAACGGGATATAGTTCAGAGATGGTGAAAATCTCTGTGGTGGTCTCACAGTCTTGAAAGATCTTCTCACTTTTGTCACAGGAGTGGTTAGATTTACCTAATTTTACTCAACAATGTCATCTTCAACTTCCTCAGTATTCTGTTGCAATTGATTCACTGGAATGTCTCTCAAGTGGATCACTTCAGGGATTTTTACCTTAGAATCTGTTACTTCTGAACTCTTACCCAAACTATCATTGTACAAAACTTGCTCATTGAAGATTATATCTCTGCTCCTAATAATCTTCCTGTTTTGGCTATCTTAGAAACAATAACCAAATTCATTGTCACCATATCCAATGAAAAAATATTTTTTTGATTTAGGATCAAGTTTACCTCTAGCAGCAGCATCAATATGGATATACGACAGGTAACCAAATATTCTTAGAAAAGACAGGTTTACCTTTTTTCCACTCCAAACCTCCTCGGGTATTCTACAATCCAAAGGAACTGAAGGACCCTTATTGATTAAATAGGCTACAGTGTTAACTGCATCTGCCCAAAATACCTTGGGCAACCCAGCATGCATTCTCATGCTCCTTGCACGCTCATTTAGTGTTCCGTTCATCCTTTCTGCAACACCATTCTGTTGAGGTGTACCTAGAGTAGTCTTCTCCATCTTGATCCCATTGTTAGCACAAAACTGTTTGAAATCTCCATCAATGTATTCTCCACCATTATCAGATCTCAAACACTTAACTTTAAGATTAGTTTTATTCTCAACCATAGCTTTCTATTTCCTAAAAGCATCAAATACATTAGATTTATTCTTTAGAAAATAAATTCATACATTTCTGGTTGAGTCATCAATGAAAGTTACATAGTAGCTAGATACCCCAAGAGATGTCACAATTGAAGACCCTCATACATCTGTATGAACTAACTCTAGTTTTTTTCTACTTCAACTGCTTTCCTGCTTTAGAGAAGTTGACCTTTTTCTGTTTGCCAAAGATGCAGCTTTCACACAACTTGTGCTCTATAGATTTTAAATCCGGTAAATTACCGTTTGCCACCATGACCTTCATTCTTTTTTCACCTATATGCCCAAGTCTGCAATGCCATAAGTCAGAGTTTATACCAGTGTCAACAGCAGCCACTGTATCTTTGCAACTTGAAGTCATATAGAGAGTTCCAGTTTTGCTCCCTTGAGCAACAACCATGGTACCTTTGGTAACTTTCCAAGCATTATCATTGAAAGTCACTTTATACCCTTCAGTATCAAGTTGTCCAACAGAAATTAGATTTCTCGTCAACTTTGGCGCATGTCTCACCTTTTGAATCTTCCAGGTATTCCCATTTGGCATCTTTAATTTAACATCACCCATACTAACAATATTCAAAGGTTCTCCATCAGCAAGATAAACCTTCCCAAAATTTTCAGCAATATAATTTTCCATTATTTTGCCATATGCAGTGGTATGAAAAGATGCCCAAGAATCTAAAACTCAAGACTCAAGAGGATTATCAATAGCCAAGAGTAAAGCATCATCTACCCCATCTGTTACAACATTTGCAGTGTCATCTTTATTCTCACCTTTTTTTCTTTGGTAAGCGACAATCTTTCTTCATGTGGCCCTTTTTCTTACAGTTCTAGTATTCCAGATTTCTTCCAGATATTGATTTGCGTCTTCCATTCCTTGACTTAGATTTGCCCTTATTGCGATCAGAGTTTTTGTCATGTTCTCTTCCCCTGTTTTCAACATTTAGGGCAAAATTTGCAACTGATGTTTCACCTGAATCGATCATCCGAATCTCTTCTACAAGAACTTGATCACGAACATCATTGAAGTTCAGTGTTGAACTCCCAACAAAATTGCTCATCGCTGCTCTCATGGGCTCCCAACTATTTGGCAATGATGCCAATAGTATCAAGGCACGTACCTCATCATCAAAGTCAATCTCAACAGAAGATAACTGATTAACTATTGTATTAAACTCATTAAGATGAGTTGCCACAGAATTACCTTCACCCATTTTCAAGTGAAATAGCTTCTACATGAGAAAAACCTTGTTGTTTGCTGAAGGTTTTTCATACACGTCAAATAGCACCTTCATCAGAGTTGCAGTTGTTTTCTCCTTCGCCACGTTGTGAGCAACGTTCTTTGACAGTGTCAACCGAATAACTCCCAGCACCTGTCGATCAAGGAAATTCCAATCGCTTTCTGAAATCTTTTCAGACTTTTGACCCAAAAGTGGTTCATGCAGCTTTTTCCCATACAGATAATCCTTGATTTGCATTCTCCAGAAGGCATAATCTATACCATCGAACTTGATGATCCCATGTGATGAGTTTTCTTTGCTACCCATTGCTTTCAATCTCAAAACCCGATGCTCTGATACCAGTTGTTGAGAATTTGAAAACCAGATCTTTAGTTGATGGATCAAATATTAAATCCATGTGACCTGAAAGCAATAATAATAAAAGCAAGAAGAAAAATAAACAACTACAGGAACACAAGATTTATAGTGGTTCACCCTCAATTGAGAGTTACATCTACTTTGTAGTCATTGCAGGAAACCCTTTTCACTGTGAAAATAAATTACAAGAGAGATAACTGTTTCCCTAGTCCTCACTCTACTAGAATAAAACTCTAGGACTCTTGCTCACTCTCTCTGTTCTGATGATTTACATGAGTAGAGCCCAATGCGAAGATCTCAAGATATAAGTACATACTCTTTTCAGATGAATATATGCATTTTTAGATAAATATATACACTTTCAAATAAATATATACCTTTTTAGATAAGATTGTCTCCACACATACTCAATACTATGCTAATTTTCCGTGAATCATACCCAGGTGTGGTTAGGTTGACCAGCTTCTTTCTCTAGATCCCGAAAGGCCTTTTCGGTATCTCCAAAATCTGATAGATCTGCATGAAGGCTTCTGGGTCTGGATACTCAAATACCCCATTCTGCAACTTATGAGTGACCAGCATGTATACTTAAATACTCCGAGCAAGGGCACACTAACACTCCCACATCAATATGGCATGGATTCATAGGATATTTTACTCCTCGGTTATTGCCACTAAAAATCTTGCCCATTCATAAATCGTTTTTCGTGTAGGCCATGTCGCTTTACAGAATTCTTCTTTTGGATTGCAGAAAACGTTGAATACATTTTCTTCATTCAAACAAGGTGACTCCACATCCAAATGTATAGCAAGCGTACACCACCAAGTAATATTCCTCCTCCACTTTTTCTATAATGATCCAGGAACTTGAGTGTTTCAGCCATGATGGGTTTACCTCATGTTAATTAAACAGTAACAAGGAAATCCACCACTGCCATATCCACGTGCCCCTAGACTTTGGGGAATAGGAGCAATCCATATATGGCGAGGGTAAAACCTCTCTTTCCCAAATCCTCTATTGTATGATACTGGTGTATAGATTTTGATTGGAAAAAAAGATACAAATGTATATAATTGTTGCACAAAAATGCCTCAGTAGTGAACAGTGTTGTCCTAGGATCTTGCCATGTAATGATTTTACCTGAAAATATTGCTATTCAGACTCTCTCCTTGCTTCCTTCCTTTAAATGATGTTAGTTTATTTTGGATTGTTCATAACCCTTGGATATATGATCATATTCTTGCACCTTACTTGATGGCTAGTTGATATACCATCACAGATCTACCTTTTTGTATTCTTTTATCTTATCAAATAAAATTTAATAATATTTTCCCCTTTCTGGTTCAAGGTGGATCCTATAGAACCATAGGGCATCAGTATGTATGATTTCACGACGGTTAAGTAACGGCTTACAATTGATGACGCATATGTAGCTAGGGTATTGTGATGCAAGCTTAGAACACTTCCATCGTAATAACTTGGTTTGCCCTTGGATGCTGATTAAATACAACGACAAAATGATGTGGTTGAGAAGTTTGAGAAGAAACTTGCATGTTGGTTTCTCTTTCAAAGAGGGGAAAGAGACCCTTTCAAGCAGGTGACACTGCGTCTCAAGTTTTTGGGCCATTCATGGCTTACCATGCTTTAACCGCACCTGATTCTTCTCAGACTTTGGTAGAACATACTTTAGTTATTGGGCAAGAGTTTCCTGATGCAGAAATTTGCCCAAGAACATTAAAACATATTGCTATAGCATTTTGATTTTCGGATAGTGAAGTCTCAGATTGCTGTCGATTTGTAGCGAAATGCTCCAAAGAAGGTTGTCCTTGGCGTGTCCATGTAGTAAAATGTCCTGGAGTTCCAACTTTCTCAATTCGAACCTTGTGTGCAGAGCATACTTGTGAGGAGTTCGCAACCTACATCATCAGCACATATTCGGGATAGTCCCCGAGACAAACTAGAAGAAATTTTACCCGATAACCAAGATTGCATGTAAAAGATAGCAACTCCATGCTGATCTTTTACATGCAATCTTGGCGTGGGAAGGAGCGTAGTATGGCTGCACTTTATGGGACCTTTGAATAAGGGTACCGTCATCTTCCTTCTTGTTGTGAGCAAACAATGAAAACTAACCCAGGAAGCATTGCATTAGTTACCGCTGCCGGACCGAAAAATTGTTTCCAGCGACTTATTATTTCATTTCAATTTCTTGCATGCGTCTATGGAACCATAAATGCTTGCAGGCCACTTTTGGAACTACGACAAGGCACATCTTAAAGGCAAATACCTGGGTACGGTACTTTGTTGTGCTGCTGTTGATGCTGATGATGCACCGTTTCCTTTGGCAGTTGCTATTGTTGACATGGAAAATAATGAAAATTGGACGTGCTTACATGTTGGGCGCATGGCCAAGAAGCCGTGGTTCAGTTGGAGTTGACTTTTGTTTGATTTAAACAGCAAGTGCATTCAGATGCTGTGTGGGAAGGTAAACAAGTGCATTGACTTACTGTTGGTTGTATTTAAATTCCTTGGGTTCCAATGTGGAAGATCATGTATGCCTTAAAAAGCATTTTTCAGGCATGCCTCAGTTGATCGGAGATGCTTCATCTGCAACAAGAATTGAACAAAGAAAGATGGAGAGGAGAGAAAGGAATGAAGAAGATAAGGAAAAGAAGAAACGGAAAGTCATGAGACACTGGAAGGATTTCCTTGTGGTTTGTTGTTAGCCATCTCCAATCAAGACAGGCAAAATAATAAAATATCGGGCAAATTGATATATATTTTTTTTAAATTTAAAAATTTTTAAATTAAATATATTTTTATCAATAATTTAATAAATAAATATATAATATTATTAAAAATATATATATCATTAAAAAATCTCATCAAGATCTTTAAAGCGATATCAATATTTAATATATAATTTTATTTTATTTAAATTAATAATAATAATTTATTTATTTAATAATATTACTATATATAGTATTAAATTTTTATTTAAAAAATATAATAATTTAAAATAATTTATAATTTATGATATAATTTAAATTTTTATATGAACATGATAAAAATAAAATTTTTTTATAAAAATTATTGTAAAATATTTTTATAGAATTTAATTGATAAATTATTAATTTTAAAAATTAATAAAAATTATAATTTATTATATAACATTAATTTTTTAAAAATATATAAATATAAATTTTAAATTATATTAATTATTTTATTATTTTAAATAAATTTATTAATTTTTATAAATATTTTTATTAATAATTATTATTTATATTATTAAAATAATATTATAATATTAATTTGATGTAAATAAGTTAAAAATTTAAAAAAATTATATTAAAATATTTTTTAAAAAAATTTAATATCAAATTAATGTTAAATTTGATGTATAAAATTAAAGATGATCTTACAATGTAAAAAGCTCATCTTCTTAGGTCTCTGTTAGGCTTGCGGCACTGCTGAGATGGCAGGCAGTTGCAGGTGGCCCTTCTCCTTTTTAAGGTATTTTCCTCTTAAAGAATTATAAAGCTACCAAATTTGAGAAACAGAAAGAGAAGTCTCCAAAAGGTTGAGACTCCAATCCCAATCCCATGCGAGCCCACGTTAACCTTTGAAGTGAAAATTTTCCTTTTGATGCATCTACAGAGACCCAGTTCCCATTAAAGACAACATTGATTCTTGGTTACACCAAATGTGACCTTGGTGACTAAGAAAGATTGACCAAATTCAAAATTACAATTTTATATATATGGTCATTATAAGATTGGGAATTTATAATGAGAAGATAATAAACATGAATTCTAAAGAAAAGAAGAAGCAACCATGCATAGTTTCCTTCATTTTTTTTTGGTAATCTCTTCAAGTGATCATATAAGTTTATTTTATTTTATTTTATTTTTTTTGGAGTTGGACAATCCTCATCCACGTTGGCAGAAGCAAAATTACTTAAGGCTAATGATCACTGACCATAAGATTTATTAATCTCCTTGCAAAATTTCATCGTAATTGTTATTCCACTGATTCATTTGCTCAGACAAGTTTTCAGCCAAAAAATTCCCCCTCTTAATAATAAATGTTCTCATAGAACAAATGTGTATACCCATATCTTGTGTGAATGTTACTCCTGTTGAGAACATCATTCTACAATAAAATGCGTCTCCTCTTACCGCTTTACCTTCAACTAAACGAAACCTTAATAAAATGAAAATCAACGTGACACCAACAACTAAGGGAACAAATCCTTAACAAAATGAAAATCCACGCGACACCAACAATGAAGGGAACAAATCTCTTTTCCGTTGATGCTGCTTACAAAGCAAGCTGGTTACATGATCGTAGCAATAAATTATCTAAGGATTCGCAAACAAGCACTCCTCTCTTTTTAGAGTGCGTTCTCATTTTCTGTTGACGCTTACAAAGCAAGCTAGTTACATGATCAAAGCAATAAATTATCTAAGGATTCTCAAATAAGCACTGTCTTTTTAGAGTGTGTTCTCATTCCTCATAAAATATCCAGAAGAACAAGTATCAATTTGATAAAGAATTGCAAGATATAATATAGTTCCTGGGACTCTGAATTCTCTTCAACTTTAATCAAACATACTGGGAAGGGGTCTCACCGCCATAAATGCATCCACCATCTAAGTGACAGTAAACAGAAAATATGATTAATTTCTGACAGATTATTAATCAGCAATCAGTTAATCAAAAAAGGCATCACTACAACACCTTAATCAAATACATGAGAAAATTAATCAAATGCAACAAGCTTACCTCATCAGTCACTGCAGCCCGAGCCCTGCGATGCCTTTCTACCAGTTCAGTTAGAACTTCGGCCAGGCGCTTCTTTACTTCACCTGTTAGCATCCTTCCTGCCCCATATTCCTAAAGACACAACCATGCATCATTGTTGTTGTTAACAAACATATAAACATTCGAGGAGTGTATGAAAAAACAGATATCTCCACCAGAAGATTAATCCACATCTCAGCCATCTCACCTTCTTTATATGTTCAAGTTCAACATCATCATCAAGGAAAAAGGTAAGGTACTTGATGGGTATATCTACCTGAAGAATGTCCAAAATAAATATTAATCATCATCAAATTCTTGGAGGTACCAAGCAGTAACATAATCACTGAAGGGAATTTAACCATTGTCAACTCTACAACGATGACAAGTGCATGAATTTGATGTTCTTTCCTCAACTGACAAGAACATGACATTTTGTCTCCAGAAGAAATTTCTATAATGAAGTAAATTTGATATTCTTCATCATATAGTGAAACAACAGGAAGGAACAAGAAAATCACTACCTCTAAATTTGCTCCTAGTTGTCTGTGTTTTTCTATAGAATCCTGACCACCAGTAAAGGCATACTTGTTTATCTGCAGATAAAAACACAACTTGGAATTAGTAAAAAGATCATGCACGTTAAACTTCTGTGCATATCCAACAATATCTGTTTGTCCAGTTTGTATCAAAGCACCACTCTTGATTTCTATACAACTTGGGCCTTCTTTTACATAGTCACTTAACTCATAGAAGCTGCAGCGCATAACAAATTCTGAAAGCTCGTTGTAGCCAAACAAAACAAGTCATTGCAACAAATAAACTGAAAAGAAAAAAAAAATGCAGAGAGAAGACATCAACAAGACTGCAGCAGCAAACCCGAGAAGTGAAATATAAAGTGTGTTACCAGTCAACAGGCTGACATAAAAAGCTAAACAACAATGGATAGTGTGACACACCAACTCAGATACATGATTCTGCTTTTACACAGTTCATGAACATTTAAATGTCAATTATTAAAGGAACACAAGAGTTCTCGATAGAGTTGCAGATATACAAATCGACATGTAGATGCAGAATCACAACAGAAATCATTACTGAAGAATAAAATAGCCAATCTTATTAGTTCAATGATAAAAGAATGTCTCTAGTCAAATAAATAAAGAATACAAGAAAATTTACTTTAAAACAAAAGAATGGTATGCTTGCGAGTAAATCAAATACAGTAAAGAATTGTTAAGCAAATATTTTATATTGATAGCAGATGCTCCCTGCTAGTGAACAAACACAAGTTTTGATATATTGCTATATAAGCATCAGGCTTCATAATACGTCAACTAAGATTCCACTTCTTGTCACATTTGATTATTAAATCATGAGAAGAATTAAATAATTTCATTTAAATGCAAAAAGAAAGAAATTGTACAAAATTTGGGAAACATTTATCATTAAAGATATATACATGGGCAAATGGCACCTACACGCATAAAAATACACATACTATTTGCAGTTTAAGGATTAAAAATTGTTCACAAGCAGTATAGTATTCAATAAAAAGCAACAAACAAAGCCAAGAGAGTGGTAGTAAGGATTCAATTGTTGATCTTTTGGAAGGTATGAAATGAGCGGAATAGTTGGGCTTTTGACAGGATGGAACCCCTTTCTTCCTGATTTTGAGATAGATGGATTAGATTATTGAAGTTTGGGTGACAGGAATGAATTTTGTAAATGATGAATTTGTGGAGTTCATAGAACTCTTTCTCTAGATAGTTTTTGATATTTGTAAATGGGAGGCACTCCCTATATGCCATTTATAGCAGTATAAAACATACATGTTTCTTTTTTTAAAAAAAAAAGGCAACAAAGCAATATTAGGTGCCTTGTTCATCAAAATACTAGCATTGCCCCAAAAGTTAAAAAGAGCCAAGAATTTTGGAGTGCTTTCTTCTTGCAGTAACCAAAAGAGCAGCAGAACGTGAATGTCATTAGAAGGCTCATACAAAATCGTCAGTGACAAAGAGAAGCACGTAAAACATGAGATAGTAGAACAAAAAGGTTCCAAAATCAATGATTTTTTTACTTTTTTGGTGGGGAGGGCATACATGCAAAACATATCAAAATAAACTCCAAAGGATGCCACAACCAATATAGGAAACACACAAAAAAAAAGAGAGTTACAGTGAAAAGACAGAAAAAGAGAGAGAATAGATTATAATTATCCTGAAAATTAGATAATTAATCAGATTACTTTCTGTAACATTCATGCATGAAAAAAGGCCAATGAAGAGTTTCAGAACCAGACCTTGTGACTAATATCCTTTGCAGAATCAGTCACGTAGATCGCAGAATTTGGATCACTGGCAGACATTTTTCCTGTTTCTCCCTACACATACCAAGATTCCCAAAGAGATCAATAACTTAAGCACAACAACAAAAAAGCAATTACATGCAGTATGAATCAGTTAATAAGGTAAAGAAACTTGAATTCTTTCCCTAGTAAACTAGACGCGCAGATAGCTTGACTACAACAGCAACAAGAGGCCAATAAACATAAAAAAAAAACCATCTGTAGATGCAAATAACTTTTTACCATGGCAAATTTAGAAACCATGCCAAGAATTAAAAAGAGACAACTAAAATTATACTGAAAAAACTTAAATCTTTTCCCATGAATTGCATATTTATGTGGTTTTCAGTAAGATGGAATAGATATTATACTGCAAAAAGCCTAACGAATTTCCAAAACATGTCTTAAGAGGAGAAAATTGAGGGGGGGAAAAAAACAGGAACTTCAAATACAACTTTCTAAGGGCTCTCATAAGCTCTCATTAAATTAGAATTTTGGCTGACTACATTGCCAATGTTATCATGCAAAGAGCAACATGTTTGAAATAGTTACCAAGATCTCTGGCTACAATCAAAACATGATTCTTCAAGGAACTAACCTAGGAGATAAGCGCCAACCAATTAATTTTGACAGGAGTATGGGATCAGGTAATGAACTCTTTTGATCTAAATTCACAAGGAGAACCCGATTAGGATCCGATCATTCTATCCTGGCATTTTTATTAACTGAAGTTCAAATAAACATAACCAGTTAGATCAGTGCTACACTAAGACAATATCCTGATTGCTTTACCCGATTATTTTTGTAGAAAATCCATACCTCGAAAACTCTCCAAAATAGATAGCCATAGTAGATCTCCAGAGAGACCATAGATAACATAATTCCTGTATGAACTTGTGTGTTTACTCATGCGGGACTTTTACATACTCAGAGCTTCTGGGCCTTGACTTCTTCACCGACTGTACACTTGAATTTTAGGATTTGCTTCCTCTGTTTTAATATTTTCAATGCATATGCATTTTCACTCATTGTGTTTATTTGCATGCACTGTAAAGAGTTCTTTACCATTTCATTTTTTGAATATTACATACACATGAAGTTGATTTCAGAACAACAAGTTCCTTTTCCTTGGCCTGCACATATATGTATGTCACAAACAAATTTACCAAAGGACCCACAAAAATCAATTACACAAAAGGCACACCAGAGAAACTCTAAACACAAGAAAAAGACAAGGGAAAGTGGAACACTAAAAAAAGGGGGGGGAAAAAAAAGAAAACTGAATCAACAAAATCAGGCATACATGGTTAACTATGGAAATGAAGACTTTCTCTGGCCAAGAACAGAATGTCCGTGCACATTTATACTTATGCACATCTACACCCATCTCCTATTTATCTTTTAGAAAACAATTACCTGCAGGGCAGGGAAGAATGATGACTCGATCAATGCTGGTTTGTGGTAACCTATCCTTGGTGCAACATCACGCGTCATCCTAAAATAGGGATCCTGCACATATAAAAAGCAAAGGGAAGAACGTAAAACTTGAAGGTGAATACATTATCTAACAACCCAATCACAGGGAACATAACAGAAATAAATGAAACGAACACAGAGCACACCAGACACCATCTAAATTAAAGTATCACAGTTTAAAGGTAGCGAAAAGACTGAAAAATTAAAATGAACATCTAATAAAGTATAAAACAGAACAATTGCTTCAAGATTTTTACCAACTCCTGGCTCAAAATTTGTGAAAAGGATGCATAATGTTTCTTAAAGTAATAGTAAAACCATAAACAAAATAAATGATTTAAGCATAAATTTTCCTTCCTTGATGCATAAACGCAAAATCAGCTCATAAAAGACCCTAACACAGACGGGCCCTTCACCCTTAATGTTCGAATGTGCTAAGATCAATTATCAGATTTAATTTAAGCCTCCCAGAGAGAGAAAATGGCGTTACAGCTAGTAAAACACTCTTACATGGTGAAGTAACAAGAAGTCAGTCCAATCTGAATCTCCTCAATAAAGTGTTAGTAAGCAAGAACACTAAAGTGTTCTTATCAAAACCCCAAAAAAAAAAAAAGGAAAAAGAAAAAGAAAAAGCATACCAAAGGGTTGCTTATACCATCAAGCCTATTTACAAGACAAATTATCAACGAAATGAACAAGTTTTCTCGTGATTTTCCAAACACCACCCTTAAACAGAAAATGACTTAAGTTCCATAAACTTGAACCACAAGCTTGTTAGGAAACATGCAGACAGCAACTTTGAGATGGAAAATACTATTCAGCAGCAATAAGCTATATGACTTAGAAAACCACATGGGAAGTGAAGCCATTTGCTTACCTGGACAATCAGTAACACATTAAAAATGATAAAATCAAGGTTCAGCAGCAGATTGATTCTATATGATGATGTCACATAATTTATTAGTTACATATGCAAAAACTAACGAACTGTAAGACAATAATGATACGGTAACATGGATATCATTAATCAAATAGAAAATTTTCAATCAGCAAACATGTGCAATAAATTCTATTTTTTATAGGCCAATCCCACAAAGGGAAACAAAATAAATCTGAAGGGTTGCTTTCAACTTCCATTGCTTCATAATCTTCAAGATTATCCATGTCAACATTCCAATACCATAATATATAACAGTAACAAAATTTTCAAGATATACCATCTCTTATAAAGCATTAGCATATCACAAAATTTAATAAGGAAGTCCAACAAAAAGCGCACTCAACCTGGTCAATTGCACAAGGAATCAGGCAACGAAGGTCAATTTTTCCAGAGAAAAGATGTGGGAAGGAACTAGGAAATGATGGAACAGCCTGCAGTAACATAAAGAGAAGCATACCGATCATCCACATAGCACAATAGTCAGAGAAATGATCATGGAGAATAAAACAGAGATCAGGCATATAATTCCTTCAAAGGTTATTACCACATAAAAAATTTAATGAAAAAAATTAAAAAAGCAGAGCAAATGTGACAGGAAAGAAAGGGATCCCATAACGCATCAAAATTTTAGCAAATGCAAATGATTTTAAGTCAAACAGAAGAAAATGACAGTCCCAAATAAATATTGAGCTATTACTTATCAATTTCCCCCTTACCTATCATATTTTAGAATACCATTAATTATTGGTGCAGAGGATTGCTTATCTTTAACCCATGTCTTCCTAGATGTCCACAATAATCATTCAGCATTTCAAAGGACAAGTGTTTCTTTTTGGGTTAATTATACTAGAGGGACTTGCATTTCATAAAAATTCTCAACTTGAGATTTTTTTTAAAAAAAATTACGTTAGTTAAAGACATATATTTTGATATTTTTCTCAACATGGAACTTCCACTATGTGGATTCCGTCAAGTTTAACGTGATTAACAAATAAAAATGACTATTATACCCTTATAACAGTTAATCATCATATTTCTTTATTTTTTCCTTCTTTCTTTCTTCTTCCTTATTTAATTAGACTTAATAAACTCATACTCTATTCATATAAACTTTTACTTAGAAAGGTCGATTTTACAAGCTTTTCAGTTGAAAGATTTAAATAACTCGTTCACCTTTTGTTATTATTATAAATTTTTTATCATTTAACTTTTTGCATTTGAAAGTAAATATCCCAAAACTATGTACGAAAAGAAAAATAATTTACTGCATTAAATTTCAGACCTTTTATATAAAAAAGAAGAAAAAAGATTAAAAAAAAACAAAAATTAATATAATGATTAACTATTATTATAGGGATATAACCATCATTTCTACACGTTAAAAGCTGCTAGTAGTGAAATTGACAGAATCTATCAAATGGAAGTCCCGTATTGAGAAAATATCAAAATGTATATTTTCAATTGATATATGCCCCAAGTTGAGAATTTGTATTTTTTTTTAATTTTTGGAGCAGGAGAATTTGTAATATTTAAGTCCCTTTAGGATAATTAACCTTTTCTTTTTTTATTGAAAGAAAAGACTAATTAGATATATTATAAACAAGGCACCAAGAGAGTGCAACCCTTTGCAAGTATGTTAGAGATCATACATAAGGAAATCCATATCTATGAAATACATAGCCTCACCCAAAGATTTAGGTTATGTAAGCACTTATCCCTAAGCACTTCCATTGGTGTTTCAAGCCCTTTAAAAAGGCCCTCCTAGTCCTATCCCTCCATGCTATCCAAAAACTAATCACCGGTATTATCCTAGCCATCTTCTTTGTCCTTTGGAGCTAGCATCTCAAGGATCATTATACCAAAGATATGGCTTAATTAAATGAATGAGAAGACCAATGCTAAATATGTCGCAAGATCCAGAATTAACCAATATTAATGCTAAAGTTTATAGAAATTTCAGTAGGCAGGCTTAAATTGGAACATTCAAAGATGCTCGAACTCCATGGACTCTCCCTTTGGTGGAGAGGCCCCAAGGACCATTAACACCCCCATTAGATGATTTACACTAACTACAAGTATTCATGCTTTCATTTCTTGTTTATAGTCCTTGTTCTAAAAACTAAGTATCTTCATACTCTTTACCTTCCTCATATCGCCACATCCATTAGTAGTCTTCTACATCTCATAGGTCCCCTTGGTTTCTAATTAGCATACTAGCAATCAATTCCTTTGAATTCCTAAGGATCCCCAGTCCTCCACCTGAAGTTCTTTCCATATGCATCCAGCATTCTTGTACAAAACCTCTCCTAGTTGTCATCAAGTACAAGAAGAAATATGAAAAGAAACCAATGGCATGCACCATAAACTATTTGTTAAAGCTCACAACATAGAAAGAGTTATAACAGTCCAGACATGAGAGACAGCATCCTTGTAACATGTCGGTTCATGCATATACAATTTATGGGATAGACAGACAGGCCAGCAAAATGCCATACCTGCACAGGAGGAAAACTGACTTTTCCAATATGGTCTTCACCAGTGAAACCAAAAATGCCAACAACCTAAGATGACCAGCAAACTTTTAGAAAATATATACTGGGAATACAATTAGGCATCTAGTAGAGTGGGCAAAACAAATGTTGACCCCCTGCTTAAGGATTATGAATGAACCTTATTATAGGTGACACACTTGGCAACCTTCACCATGTTCTTGTAAAATGCACTAGACAGAAAATATTCGAACAATCAGCCAACAATGGTAACAGTAAAAGTAAAATAACTATGAAAAAATGATAAAGAAAGGAGAAGCATCAACAAGACACTCACAAATTCAAGTCAAAGCAGCTCAAGATTTCAGTAAAAGTATGAAAAAATTAAAAGCAAAATATAAATCCAAAAAAAAAAAAGGTGAAAAACAGGTCATATGAATTCATCTTCTTTGCAGTTTATGTTGTGCATACAAATATGATTACTCACCCACCAACGAAGTCAAAATCAGAGAAGATGAAAGTTTTTGTTACGTCAAAACCACAAGCAATAATGTCCTTAGCATTTTCTCTGGCAAGTCTCTGGCTCTCTTCGACAGACAGATTTTTCCACATGCATTTCTCATCATCAGTAAGTTGTATAACAAGAGGAACCTTAAAGGCATCTTGCAAGTACCTGAAACAGTATCAAGCGCTAACCATAAATCAAACAGAAATAATTCAGTTCCAGAATATACACAAGAACAGAACACAGAAAATCTACAATTCTTCTGCGTAACTTTCGCAAGTACAACTTTCCACGAGACATGATATACAAAGGTTACAAGTGCCAGAGTACCAAAGAAGCACCATCCTAAAATATCATGACTTAAAATTTATGGCAAGGAAATCTACAAAAAGCAGTGTGTGCTAATTGAGAGAAGAAATATTCTGTAAAATGAATAAAAAGGAAAAGTACTCTCAAGTTAAATGACTTGCTATAATTGTCTGCCACTAATTATAGCAGGTGACTTAACATGGCTCTTCTTCCACATGAGCGCTCGGGAAACCATTTCCACTTGACAGCATCAAGGCAGTTCTGGAGTTTGTAAAGAAGAAGAAGCTGAATGAAGAAATAGTGTGGAAACTGTGTCTTTAAGGAACAAATTTGAAGGCATCAACAGAGACTAGCAAGTTGGATTTAAAGACCAAGCTCAAAAGATGAAATCTTGTCAGCCGTGGGGACTAAAACCATGACAAAGCGTGATGACTTCATGGATTCCCACTAGCATTTATCCAAGCATTGGAGACTTCACAAGAAGTATATTGCAACTTTTGATGAATTCCACAGCAAACATGAGTTTGTTGATGCCTTAAGCTACAGTTCCATTGTCCCACTACCCCAATAGGTTGGTGCAGTGAATATCAGCCTGACAACTTTTGTTGGATATCTATACAAAGCCCAACATATCAGGTTATGGCAACCAGGCCCAAGTAGCACTTGTGAGTCTGATGCAAAACAGCTAGACTGCGGGGTGACAAATCTTGCAGGTTTTTTCAGTTGCAAACATAGCAGTGGATTCTAAAGAAAAGGAGACAAGTAAGCACCTCATATGTAAGTGCAACATGAAATGGGATTTTTTGCAGTCCTAGAAAGTTGGGTTGTAGAGAATGGTGCAAATGGGTGAGAATATATCTAGAGTCTGCATTTCTATTTTTGATATGTGGATCTATCCTTTTGTCCAAGCCTCTAGGGGATTGGGACATGATAATCCTCTATCTACACTACTTTTTACAACATTGATGGATATTTTGGATAAAACGGTGAGAAATAGCGGAAAGTGATTTCTTGGAGGGCTTCAGAATAGGAATGGGAAGAAGGAAAGTGGTAACCTCACATTTTGTAATCATCTTCCCTAGTTTAGAGGAAGAACAAATGGTTAATTTGAGATGCATTCTTCTTTATCTTGAGGCAATATATGGGCTTATGATCAATATGGGAAGGAATGAATTGATTCCTCTAGGAGAGTTGCAAAGGGGACCACTTCTTTTACCTACCTTGGACTACTGCTAAGCGCTAGATCAAGAAGGTCACAAATTATTCAACCAAGGTTTCTACAAGGAAATATGAGCAATGAGTAAAACAAAAAAGTGATCCTATAAAATGGGGTAACGTTAAAAGCCAATGGAGAGAGGATGTTTGTGAGTCAAATCACTTGTCAAGTAACCAGTAATCCATGTCCACGGGTGGCACACTATAAGTGCTGTTGTAAAATAATTTTTTATCAAAAGCACCGCTTCTTATGCTGAACAACATAAAAATTCTGAAAAAAACAAACTTTTTCTAAGTCATAATATTTCCTAGAAAGAGAAACCTTCATAATTCATCTCTCTTTCCATCTCTATTACTCAACTTGTACCCTTCCCATAAACTAAATGAGAAATGCCAGTTAAAAGATCAAGTAATTACTGAGATAAAGTAACAGAGAGTTACAAAGGAAAGAAACCAAAGACAGCATACCATACCGAATGAAAAATTTCAATTGTATATAAGTGTCACACAGGATAGCCTACTTAAGACCTTGGATTAGTTAAAAATATCATATCAGTATCACTCTGAAAGGCAACTCACTTGGTAAACATGAAAGGAACCAAATGCCCTAAATGCAAAGCTTCAGATGATGGCCCTCTTCCAGTGTACAAATAAAATTTGTCGCCTCTCTCATATGCATCCAATATCTCATTAAAATCCCTGCCTCACAATTGAACCAAAAGAGGATCTCAAAATGAATACAAAAAATCAAAACACATACACATAAACAAATAAATACAGCAAGTTTTGTCTAAGAAGGAAGAGAGATTGGGTTAGGACCGGTGGGCGAAGAAGACACCACGACGGAGGAAGACATGAGGAGGACGAGATGTAAGGTTTTGGACACGGTCAATCAGGGACTGGTCAAGCCTTTGGCAGCCAAACTTATCTATTAGTTTGTCGTAGTCAATTTTACCCCCTTCCTTGGCTGATACTTCCCATGGATTCACCACCTGCTCTGAGTCTGAATCTGCTTTCTCCTCTTTCTTCTCCATCTTACTCCTCTTCTCTTGCCCACTAAGACCCGCAAGGCAAACTGCAGCAGCAGTGAGGAGTCAATATATTTCACTGTCTATTCTACTGTTGCCGCCTTGTAGTTGCAGTTGGTTTTTCTCTTTCTTTCTTTTTCCTGCGAATGCGTGGACAGCAAGTCAAATTGGAGATGAATTTGCCATGTTAATGCATGGAAGTTACTAAAATGACCCAAAGAGATATGATCCAAACTAAAGCATAGCTTTTGTTCTGTTTAACATGGCGTCACTTTTTGTCATATTCAAATTCATGCTAGAGCAAAAAGGGGACAAGGGATTTAAGAAGCATACTGATGGAACTTGGCTACTAAAATTGGATACTTTTTCTCCATTTCAAATAGCCAGAATGTAAAAGTAGATGCATGACCCAAATTGAGTTTCAGAATCCAACTTCCTGCTTTCTCAGCATCCAACACAGAACTTCAAAGAAGAAACTCTGCTAGCACAGAGAAAAATAGGGCAACTTAGTTATGTGGCCTTATTCTTCTCTCCCCCTCCCCTCCCCCCCGCCTTTTAAAATTCCCCTGAAAGATAATATTCCAAAAGGAGAGTGAGACAATTCTTTCTTATCACATTAGCTTCAACTTCCCATTTTGTTTTTCTTCTTTTTTTTTTTAATTTTCTCACCAATGATACGGCAAGACAGCCGAAAGCCACCCTACCAATAAACTTGAGACATCAATCTCATAGCTTAAAGACTGGAAAGTCTACAACTTTGCTTGCTTTCAACTAATGGAGGGAAGAAGAAAGAACATAACAAAAATGATTTGGAGAATTCCGTTTCTGGTTTCTCAGCCACCATTAGTTGATTATCAATTATTCAAATCTTCAAGCTTTAATTAACTGTACATGATCCTTTACTACCCAAAACAAAAGAAAAAAGACAAACAAAATACTTTTAGGATATCTCATTATCCCACAAAAGACTAAAACCAATGCGATATTCACTGTAAACTCTTGCCCTCACATCTCGGATGCAAACAGAAAAGCTTAACCCAAAAGATTAGCGAGAGAAAGTACCAGTGGGGAAAGCTTGCACGAATAATCCTCTCTCTGTCTCTCACGGTGGCGGACTAGGGTTTTGGTAGTTCTGCCACCCAGTTTCCTTGCTCCAGTGCTACCGCTACGCCCGTGCACTATGCCTAACACCCAGTTTCCCCCTCTCTTCTGTTTTTCCCTTCTTTCATCCAAAGAAATTAAAAGTACGATTTTGAAAGTAAAGTACAGTGTGGCACTGGACGTTTAACTGGAAAAACAAATTACCTTCAGGCAGTCTATTTGAGTGGTAAAGGTACATCTTTCGATTATATTTTTGATTTATTGTAAATCAAGTCACACGGCTAATAATTGTAAACAAAGTTACATATAATATTTATTATAAGTATTTAAAGCATTGTATTACAAGCAACAGACCATGTGTTCAATCTGCCCTCTTGCATTTTTGTTTTGTGTTTTTTATTAATTTTGAATTATATTAAGTGATTAATAAATTTTATTAAAAATAAAATTATATGAATACTTATAGGGTCAATGAGTAAAAATTGAAAGGTTCAAATTTATTTTATTATATTTTTTTAAATATGATTTAATTAAATTGATTTATAATTATTTTAATATTATATATATTATCAATACAATCTTATTAAAATAATAAACATATTTGAATAAATGAAATAAAAATAAAAAATTAATTAAATATAATTCTTACACTAGTGAGATTAATTATACTTGTGTGTGATATGTTTTGTGATAAAATTTTTAATTAATTAATAATAAATAATAATATAAATTAAAATTTTATTTTTTTAGTTTATATCAACAACTAATATGATTGATATAAAATAAAATTATTCAAAATTTTAAGTAAAACTTAATTAAAAATAAATTAATATGATGCAAAAATATAATTTATTTAAAAAATTAATTTATGATGATCCTCATTTGATCATCATAAAAAAAAATTGAGCATATATATGACGATTTTTAAAAATTATCATAAAAAAATGTCATTGATTAGTTTTTTTTTCTAGTGATGATAATATTAAATAATAAAAAATCATTATATTTAGTAATTAATAATTTAAATATGAATTATTTTTAAAATAAAATAAATAATGATAAGCTCACGAAAAAAAAAAAGTAAAATAACACTAATAAAATCACATGAGTTTTGATAAATTGAGTTAAAAAAAAAAGTGATGTGTCAAAATTAAAATAATAATAATAATAAAAGGTAAGAAGAAAGATTGACTTCAAGTAATGAGAGGGTTGGCTGACAAAACTTGTAATGTGTTCAAAGTTTAGGCTTTTGCCTCAATCTATGAGGCTTCTTAAGAGGCCATTCTCTTGTGAAAAGGAAGACTCCACTTAGCAAAAACACTACAGATATCTTCTTTAGATTTTTTTTTTTTTTAATTTCTCTTAAGAGAAGTTAGTTGCAGTGAATTTTTAAGATTACGGAGTGAAATTAAGTTGAAATACAAATTTATTCTTTGAAACCATTGGGTTTTCTTTTGGGTTTCTAAGTTTAATTAAAATTTATTAAAAAAAAGCAGAAAAAATGGAAATAGAAAAGAATTTTTTTTAACCCTTTACAAAATGACATCGAGAAAATAATTAAAATTAATAAGCAAAAAAAATAATTTTTTATCTTTAAATGAATGTATCTCTATAAAAACAAATTATAATGAATTTAAAATAAACGATAAAAAAATATTTTCAGTTTCTTCAATTCTTTACAATAGATAAATAACATTTTTCAGTATATTTTTAAACAAATTTAGTTCAAATATTCAGCAAAATTTTCATTTAATCTCCAAGGAACAATCAAATTAATTGTTTAACTATTTATTTCATTTGATTATTTTTTTCATAAAAATCATGATAGAATATGTTCTTTATCAAGATTAAACAAATTTTGTGCATGCGTAAAGAATTTAATTTTTGAAAAATAATCAGGTTAGCAATTTAACCATTTATTTATTGAATTCATTATCTTAATGAAAGTTGTGGTGGGATATATTTTTACATTAATTAAAACAGGTTTTAGTTGTAAAGGAATGTAAGCTACTTTATATTTTTACATAAATTAATCTTATGCCCAAGATGTAAGAGGGTCACCATATGGAGAAAGCTCCAAACAGTAAATGTTTAACTAGGAATTGATACTTCACTATTACTCCTCTTTTACTCAAAATATTTTAGAAGAAGTAATATGTCACTGCACGGTATTTTTCCCATTTTAAAAGTAGTTTAATGTAATCTTCATGATGGAATCAAGGTCTCATTACCCTTCTAACCTTTGATTTCAAAACCAAAAATAATTTTTATTTTAAGATTTAAAAATTCTGCTAATATGTTCTCTTGATCTTTAAAAGACGTTTTGAAAACATGCAAAAATAGTTGATATTTAAAAGAAACCAAGAAAATTTGCGAAGAACAACTGAAAGACCATAGCTCAAATTAGATAGCCAAACACTATTGTAATTATTATTTATTAATTTAAATTCTTGAAAAATAAAAAGAAAGTAAGACTTCTATACTTTTTTTTCTCTTATTTTTTGTTATTAGTGGTGATCGTGATAATTAGTGAAAATACAAAACAAATTCACTTATTCTTTATAATGATTTCATAACTTCTTAGTGAGCTAATCATTCAAGAAATCAAAACAATATTCCATTGCATAAAAGGCTCAAAACTTTCAGCAGTTAACCTCATTTATTCAACAATAAAAAAGAATCATAGATAGAAACAATAAATGTAGCTAGAAACTGAGAATGAAGGTTCTTTTACCTTAGTTAAACAGTTGAATACATTGATGACCTCATTAACCCCTCAAAAAACCTATTTTGATATTAGATATTATTCTTACTAATTTCTCTCAATTACTTTTGTTAAATTTTATTACAAATCTCAAAGTCAAAGAGAGAATTCTCTTATGAATTGAAGAGAAATTAAAAAAAAAAGAAGCATGTCAGCTTTTAGAAAAAGAGAAGTAACTATATCTGTAAAAAAAATAAATAAATAATCTCCCCTTCGCTTCTTCTTTTGAAATCATTATTTATATAAAAAAAAAAAGGTGCCATCTCTCAAAAACTCCATGAAATACAAGTTGAAAGAGGAAATAATTATGCATTAGATGCTCTCCTGAATAATCTACTCATTAATGTCCACCTTTTTCCATGTATCTTATGCATTAATGTGCTCTTTTTTATGCCTCTCCAAAGGCTTTTTATTTAATAAATCTCCTAATTAATCTTGATCTCCATCAATCTATCAAATCAGGATATTATCAAAATAGCCTCTAATTTACTATACAACTTTAATCCACATTGAGTATTAAGACAACTTTCAAACCCTTATTAGGTAAGGATATTGCATCAAGATCACGATTATATTTCCTTCATGTCAAGTTTAACTTCAAGCCTAAGTTGGATCTCACGTCGGGATGGGATTATATCCTTCATATCAAGATCAACATCAAATTTAAGGTAAACCATACATCGGAATTGGGATTGTTTCCTTCATGTCAAAATCAACATTAAGTTTAACTCGAACTTTACATCTCATCGGGATTTCAACGAATCGACCTTGTCCATTGCAGCTCAGGCCACACATATGAATCAATGCCTTTCTAATTTGATTTGGCACGTTTTTTTACACATTGAATGTCTCTTGCTATGCATCCCTCTATCACTTTCTTAGATTATATCACACTTTTAGATAACTTATCAATGTTTTTTCACTCGGATCAGCCACTTTATAATGTCTTTTTTTTTTAACTTCTTTGAAAATAGTCGTTCAGATCTTTCTCTCTGCATCTATTCTTTTCAAAATCCAAAAGCCAAGAACTCTCCATTGGTCTAATGTCTTTTCTGCATTGTCTTTCCTCTTAGTTTTCTATGAGTTCTCCTTTATCTTTTTCCTTTTTATTTACATCTTTATGGCTAATATAGGTCCATCTACCCTTACCATGGGAAGTCTAAAATGGATTAGGTTTGAATTTCATATTCCTGATTACATTAGTTATACCTTTCCTCCTTCGATGATCATTTATGGACCTTTAATCTTAGAGGAGTTTGCATCTTTGAAAATTCTTGGAAGGCTCAATTGAGACTACTCATTCATCCTGTTTTTTTTGTCATAATTTGTCATGGACTGCAAAATCTTCCATTCTCAATTAGTTTTCAATACTTGGCATGACCTCGTGGCTTTCTTTACTATTTCTTTTTCTGTCTTTTCCATTTTTTTTTAAACTCATCCACAATAGAGGCGAACGTGATAATGCTGTCAATCTTGGTACTTTATGACGTTTTCTCGTCCTTTGTTTGCTGGGAGCTCATCTACCTTAAACAAAAGATGAAGAAGCAAGTATTTCTTGGCTTTTTAGGATGAGATCAACCTTGATTTAAACTAGTAGAGAACCTTGATAGCTAACTTTGACAAAAATAAAAAATTGAGTGAAAACCCAAGTACATGTGATAAAGTTCATGACCAAAATCTAAAATTTATTATATAGATAATTTCTTGACCCTGAAGTGAATAAATCGTATACATAATGTCAATCTTAACTTCTTTAAGTATAGGTTGACATCGAAAGCCGACCTTTCACACCTTCAATTAAACTTATTCATATGTTTTCATTTAGTTAATGTACCTCCTTTTAATGTTACATCATCATACTTAGATAATAGGGCAAGATCGGATGATCCTGATGTTTTTGGTTTTTTTTAAACTGATTTCCTTCCTTCTACCAAGTTTGTTGTTTAATGGTTATCATTGATATTAATCATATTTTATTCCACTTTGAAATTGAGTAAAGGGTTGTGATTGAAAGGTGGATGACAAATGAAATTTTAGGTTGCTATTTAACTTTTATGGTACTACAAAGGAAAGGAAAAGAAAGGAAAAATAAAGAAAACAACTTTTTGTTTAAAAAAAAAAGAGGAGACCAACTTAGCCCAACAAAATTTTTTACTTTTATTTAATTGAAAATTTTAATTTAATTATAATTTATTAATTAAAATTTTTTTGAATATATTTTAAGATTTATAATTAATTATAAAAAGAAAAATTTTTAAATTAAATTTTTAAATAATTTTTACTTTAAAAATATATTTTAAAATCATAAAATCATACAATACATATTATTTTCTTTAATAAAATCGTAGTCTTTTGTTAAATCTGAATAAGATTAATAAAATTCAAAATATATCCATCAAATTTTTTCAAATTAATTTCTTTTAAACCTTTTATTAACCGGGCTCTTGAATGGCACCAGCCTTTTTCATTTTCAAATGAAAGATGCATTAATAAAAAATAAAAAAAAATTACATATAATACCTTTTAAATGCAAAAGAATTTAATAATTTTGAAATTGAAGATTTTTCCTCCTTTGATTACTTTTTTGCATTAAATACCTCAACTTTGATTTCGCGTTCCAAAAAATGAAACTTGAAAAGTTAACAACAACTAATAAAAGTCAAAATAAAGATAAACCTAATAAAGAAACTAAATATATTTAACTTCATCAAATTTTTAATATTTCAAAAGATCTAAAAGCTTTGATTATATAATAATTAATATTTTAAAATTAAACTTATTATTGAATTTAAAAGTTTTTAATTATAAATTATTATTAATTTAATACTCTAAATTTTAATATTGTAAATTAAAATTTAACATTTTTCAACTAAAGTCTCATTAATTTTGTTGGACTAATTTTATGTATAAATTTTTAATTTAGTCTACCAAATGTTATTTTTTATTTTTTATAATCAATTTAATTATATTTTAAAAAAATTAATCTCTCTTAATCGTAAATACTATCAAAGGGATGACCTCAATATGACTTCATACAACAAGTTCTAGTAACACGGAAACAAGTGGGGGCATGATTGTCATTTTAATGCACACGTAATTTATGTTAAAAACTCAAAACGATAAAAATTTTGTATTAATTTTTTAATGAAAATTATAAAAATACTTTAATAAATTAAAATATTAATATTAAAATAAAATAATAACTAAAAATATAATTATTAATTTTATTAAATTATTATATATTATAATTTTATTTAAAAACATAACATAACTCAAAATATCATACTAATCCACTTTTTGGTTTGGGTGAACCTAGGCACTTTCACTGGATTCACGAAAGCAGGCAGCAGCAGATCCTGTTCCAATTTAACTCGACACTGTGGCATATCACCCTGTTTGATGGAATTTTGGGCCCGGCATTTCCCTCTAACATTGTAGGTCTTCTAAATTTTCTCTCAGTCACATGAAGAATTTTGCCTCTCTCATCATGGCGCTCCAAAGACTCTTTTTTTTTTTTTTAAAGCTTTGCACATTATTCATTTTAAAATATTTAACTATCTGTACATTATTTGTTTTTAAAATATTTACAATATGTTATAAAGTTTGTGTTAAAAAATAAAATCAAAATTATTAATTATTATATTTTAAAGTTAAACTTATTGTTGAATTTTAAAAATTTAAATTATAAATTATTCTTAATTTCAAATTCTATAATTTTAACATTAAATTTATTATTAAATTAAAATATAGCACTTCTCAATTAACTCTCATTAATTTTATTAATTTCACATATAATTTTTTAATTAATCTAACAGATATTATTTTTATTTTTATAAATAAATTATTTAAATTAAAAATTTTGTATGATAAATTTTTTAAAAATATTCACATTAACATTATAAATTTTAAATTTTTTAAGTACTATATAAATTTTTTAAATTCTTCGTCAAACAATTTTTTCAAGAAATATTTTTAATACTCAATTTTTTTAAAAAAATATCTCGTGATTGTGATTTGAACATCTTTTATATTTATAAACTATGTAAATCAAAATTTATAGTACAATAATTTTAATTTAATTGAATCTTTTAGAAAAAAATTAAAAAATATTAATTTGGATCAATATTAATATTTATATATAAAATTGATCAAAAAATATTACACAAATTTATTAAAAAATAAAAATAATATGAACTTTATTTTAATATTTATTTTACATATTAAATTTATCATAAAATCATAAAATTTTTTAAGAATGATAAAATATTTTATTTTGCATCATTGAAACTCTTAATGTAATCGAATTTATTGAAAATTTGCAGCAGGAACTGGTTATAAACTAACTGTTTAATTTTGCCGTCCCTGGTAGCACTGAAAAATAGTTTAATATGATCAATTGGTTCATTAGTGCAAATAAATGTGAATCCATTTTCTTTTCAGAGAAAAAGAGAAAGTAAGACTCTTCATCAGCGTCAGTTCAACAAACCCACTTAACTCTGGAAATTATCAGATTAGTTGGAATGGCGCACTGTTTTTAATAGTTTTCATCGCCTCGAGTAGGCGTGTCCTCGCAACTTACTTCTTCTCCACGTGGCGCTTCAGCGCGTCTCCATACCTGTATATGTATTCTCTCTCTTTCTTTAGCGGCACTTTTTCTCTGTGAAATGTGTAGTTTGAATTCCAAAGGGGCGGACAGAAAACCAGTTGTGGCTGATTCTTTATGCCATATCGACTTCTCCCAACTCTGATCACGTGTTCTCTCCTTTTTTTCTGATTTAATTCTTTCTACTGAACTGAAAAACCGAGTATTGTTTCTGCAATCTTCACTTTCTCTCTCGGCAAAGTAAGGGAACTTGAGGGGGAGATAGAGAAATGGCAGAATTGCCCAAGGATGCGTTTCGGAGTTCTTCAGATACTCCCGGCGATATCCCTGTCGAACATGAGGTTGAGATTGTTGCGGAAAACGGCAATTCTGCTCATGTGTCAGGTTTCTCGTTTTCTCTTTCCTTCTGAATTCTTTGCTTTTCCCCTTAAAATTCCTTTCAAGAATTAGAATTTAAGGATTTATGTTGTAATGTTAGCTGTAATCAAGCTATAAATCCTATTAACCAGTGTTTTAGAGAAAATATGAAATCTGTGGGCGACTTTCTTTTCTGCTCTGTTTTCTTTTTATGCCCTCTTGATCAATGGCATCCTTAGGAACCTAAGTGCAGTGGAGTGAAATACTCCAGAAGAATGTACTAGGTAAGCAACATTGTTATTTATAAAAGCAACTGCGAGAATCGATCCTTAAGCCTTATAAAGGAAGACTTCTTGATAAGGTGGGTATCAGAGTTAGTCTTTGCATGAGATATCCATCAACTTTGCTTCAAGCACAGCTGGATGTATGCTCACTCATTACAAGTGGTTGGTGGTGATGCCCACAACAAATTTCTTTTACATTGTAAAACTTTTATTTTTCTTCTCTCTTTCTCGTCAAATCTAGAATTTTCAATTCCGGTCCCTTATTTATCTTGGATTAAACTAAAGGAAAAATACTTCTGTCCATGGAGGACAGCTCTTAGTTGCAGGAACTTATTTGATTTCCAAATGCAGTCAGTCGAACTGACTAGATTCTGGCCATAAGAATATCTTTCAAATTTTTGCGCTGGTTTGATTATTGTATCAGCCACAAATGCAGCTCCTATTTTGTTTCCATACTATTCCCCGTTATTTGCAGTGATTGGAGCCTAAGTAGTATCCTTGCAGCAAGTTTCTCTGTGAGAAGTCAATGATGGGAAGTTGAAGAATTTATGGCTAACAAAGTTGATTTTTCTAATCTATTCTTTTTTTTTCTTCTGTTGCTCAATTTGTGACAGCCATTGAAATTGTGTTTCCTCTCACCATTTCTTCAGGTATTTCTAGTGATGACCCATCAATTTTCAGGTTGAAAAGTTGAAACTATTGACAAATCTGGCTATGGATGTAACTCTTCTGGTTTGATGCCTTCACTTCGTTTTTGTTTGCTTTTCAAGCTTATTTTTACATGCATTCTTTTTTGGTTTAGACAATGTCCTGACAAAGTTGCATCAGAAAAAAGGGAATTAATGTGCAAAAGCGTTGATAAATTGTCCTGAAGGAAATGGACCTGTTAATGAAAATTTCTCTTTCTTTTTGCAAAAGATCATATCATGTTTGTTTCTAATAGGTTTCTTCACTTATGCCCTTTTATTAAGTGAAAAGTAAAAGGTTGACTTCTTTGGATTGGCATGATATTATGGCGCTGGAAGTACATTCTCTGACACATACTGAGTTTCTGTTCCTGGACATTGAAGTTGAGGGCAGGACAAAAGAAAGAGATTTATTTTGAGATGCGGATTCCCCCCACCTGCTTCTGTGTTTGGCAGGGGTTATAAATAAAATGGGAACAAAGAAGAAAGATGATTAAACTTGAAAAGAGAGAAGAATTTATAATTGTGGAGTTTATTTGTTGATTTTCTTCTGAACTTTGGCCATTTATCTTAACTGCTTCGAACAGTGTGTTTCTCCCTCATATCAACAATTTTCCATTTATACAAATTCAGCCAGTTTCTGTTGCTTAATTTGGTGTTCTGGTGGGGAGAAAGTTATAGGATTTAAATTTTTAAACTTACTGAGGTCGGAAGAATATATACATATCTTCTGAAAGTTCTCTTGCTCCTTCTTTGTTTCATTTTGTTGTTGATTTACTAATATTTTCTTCCCCCTATGAAATTTTTTGAGATATGAAACCGTGGAACTATTTTAACTCTTACTGATTGATTGAGGCTTAAGGCTTGTGTTGCTTTAGTCAGTGGGTTTACCAGAACTAGAAGGACTCTATTCTCCCCCTTCCTATAATAGATATGAGGGGTCAGGAAAACGTGATACTATATTAAATAGCTTCTAGAATTCCTGTCATTTTTATGAAAGAAATACTTGTAAGGTTGTTATTTCTTTTTATTTTTTTTAATGTAGTGTGCAATGCAATTCATTAAAAGAAATTTGAAGCTTACATTGGTTTTATTTAGTGGAGTTGCATTTAAAAATTCATCAACGCACTTTTATCCTTAAAATGATTTTCTAGTCCATGAATTATTTAGTGCATCGATGTTTAGTTTTCTTCTCCGAGTAACTATTTGTTATTGTTATCATTGTTCCTATTGTTGCAGTTCTGCTATTTTTGTTATTGTTCTTAATGTTACTGCTAGTACTACTACATCTCGCTAAACTTGCTCTCGCAGGGATTACTGACAGGAGGTTGGCAAGACCTGGTGAAGCATCTACTGCTAGTAAATCAGAGAAAAGTTCCACTCGGCCTTCAAAAGCTAGGAAATTTGGACAAAATAATAAACTAACCGAATATGCAGCAAAACTTTTGGATGCAAAAGTACCTCTTAAAAAAAAGGTTTGATAGTTTTACCTTTGAATGACTGTTGTGACATTTTTTGGTTTTATTATTAACGTACTAATTACTTGCATCTTCTGTATGATCTTTATCACATGTAAACTTCACCATCCAACTTTTAAATTTTACCTGTTGAAACGCTATAGAGAACTACCATGTACTAGTAGAGGAATAGAGGGGGCTTTTCTAAAGGAGTTGCAAGACCTTTCATATCATTGGATCTGTTGTTTTCCTATTGCGTTTATTCTGGTGATGCATTTTCTGTCCAACACTGTGACTCCCTTGATTATTTGCCTCCAACTAAAGGTTTATGGTTATCACACCCTGCTCACTCGGCTATCTTATTGTGACTTTTTGATCAATCCTTGGGTTTTTGGTCTACTTTATGTTTGTAAAATGGCCATCATGGTATTAAAATAAAAAGAAACAAGATGTATCTGATTTTCCTCCATGATAATATTTTTTGCTGCTTATGTTTGTTTCTTCTTAAAATCCATTGAGCCCCAGTTGATAGCATAAGCCAAGTATTGAATGCGAGGTAAAACTGGTAGTTCTGCTGGGTAGTTAGCATCATTTATGCTATTTTTTTTTTCCAAAAGATAACATTTAGTTTGGCTCATCTTATGTTATTCATGTAAACAGTTTTCTGTTGGCAGCTGATGTTAGTACTATAAATACACTATCTTTCCTTATATATATTCCTTATATATATATATATATATTCAGACGGATAAGTTATTATCTTTTCTTATAAAAAAAATATACTAGTTTAAGATTTGATGTTTTAATTTTATGATACATCAACTTAGCATTGGGTCTTGATCATCCTTATCCTTGCCAGTCTTGGTGCTTGAATGTTGCTAACTTATTCATCACTTTAGTTTGCTATTTTTGTCTTAGCAGCTCAGCTGACTCTTTTAATGAGTTTGAAACATGAAATGGATATATCAAGTTGGTAGTTGATAATATTCCATCTTAGCTACAAAAAATATTTCTTTTATTTTCTCTTATTTTTCTATAATCAAGTACATTGAGCCACTAGTATATGGTGTTTTTGATAGACTAAGCACCCAAGAAATTCTCATTTTGCTGCATTCTTCTTGTATGGTGAGGTGGCAATCATTTTCTGATGCTTTGCTTGGTGTAATCAATGTGCGAAGTTGTGGTGTTTTTGTAGAGAATTTTTGGTAAATGCATCTGCTAAGCTGATGGCTGATACTGTATTCTAGATGGCATCTTCTACTTCACTGTTATTATCAGTGCTGGTATCATATCCTTAATATAATTGATTTGAAACTTGATCACCATCTTTATTTTTGTCAAATTTAAGTTTTTTATATATTTTTCTACTTTCCAGTTTATATAGTATCCTAATTTGAAAAAAAATTATGGTTAATTCATGGTTTAGCACTTTTATCTTTCTGTACTTTTGGGGATTTTTGAGAATTCACTCTTGAAAGAATTCTGCAGCAAAAATTGTTGAATGAGCTTGCCATGGTAAAAGATGATGGAACTGTACAGTTTGATGTTCCTGGAGATATTAAGCCAGAGAGCCTTGATTTTGGAACTGGAGTTGTTTATAATGGAGGTACTGATGAAGGACCTACTGATATGACAAAAGCACAGGATATGCCTCCACCTCCACTACAAATAGTCATGCTTATTGTTGGAACACGAGGAGACGTACAACCGTTTGTTGCCATTGGAAAACGTTTACAGGTTAAATTCATCTTTTATTTATGACAGAAATGTTAATGAAGTGCTTCCATGATCTGTTTCATGTGCTTTCATGCAGTATTGACCATGTTTCTATTCCTCACTTCCTGATCATTAAGCTGGCTGCATGCTGGTGATAACTTCCTTCATCTGTCTTTTATGGTTGAGAGAAGAAAATTATTTCATGATGATTAATTGGGCAGAATTTTACTCGATCTATGCATTTAGTCCTTGCTAAATTGTTTAGTTTCTTTCTCTATTTTTGCTATGACTGCAGGGGCAATGATTATTTTATCCTTAGATTTTTCTGATTGTAATTTCAAGGTGATGTAAGACTCCTCTCTACTTCTTGATATTTGTTTATATTTTAAGGCTGTGCTGTCAGCATATTTGATGCTAAGGTTTAACACAAGCTGTGATGCCAGCATATTTATATTTGATGTAATAGTTTTCATGGTTCATTATAGTTTGTGGCCGTTGTCTGTAGGGCCCTTGAATCATTTGTCCTATTAGTTGTTTGTCAGTTTGAAGGTGCTTATAGATCGTTGAACTCACTCATTTTGCTTTTCAATGAAATATTCTTGTCATCCATGCAGTGACTGAAGTTGATTTTCTTTTTCTTTCTTTCTTCAGGAAGATGGCCATAGAGTTAGATTAGCGACTCACAGAAATTTCAAGGATTTTGTCTTGACTGCTGGTTTGGAATTTTTCCCTTTAGGTGGAGATCCAAAAGTTCTTGCTGGCTGTAAGTGTCTGGTTGTTGTTTTAAATTCATTGCGAATAGGGTGTTCGCTCTAGAGTGATCGACACATGCATAGGTGGATGTTTCCTTATTCTTTCCCTAGTTGGGTGTTGAAATTTATATCATCCATAGTGTACTAGTTACTGCATATTCTTTTATTGCAGATATGGTCAAAAATAAAGGTTTCCTGCCATCAGGACCTTCCGAAATTCCTATTCAAAGGAATCAGATAAAGGAAATCATATTTTCTTTGCTTCCAGCATGCAGGGATCCCGATCCTATTTCTAATGTTTCCTTCAGTGTAGATGCAATAATTGCTAATCCTCCAGCTTATGGTTAGTTTTGTTGCCTACCTCCATCCTGCTTCATGTTGTTTTTCCAGGATAAATTGGTTTTACAACTGCTGAACTTACTTGTGATCAATAAATATAATGGGCTTTTTTGCTGATAAGGGTATAGATCTCATATATATATATATATATTTTTTTTTTGGTGGTTGAACCCATGTTTGTTTGGCAAATGATTTGGAAATTTTATTCTAATGGAGAACATCCAAAGATAACGTTAGGTTTCAGGTTATGTCTATTGCTAAGCTAGATGAAAATATGACATCTGTTTGAAACCTGAAAAACATGGGTTTAGAGATCTATGGGAGTTTAAGAAAGGACTGAATGGACAGGACCAGATACCTGGAAAGCATCATCTTACATCAAATTGAAATCTATAGGTCAATACTGCTCGTCTTTGGTAGCCAATGTTGCTTAGTGCTTTTCTTGTAGTTCTAGTCTGCAAATTATGGCAAACTTCACCTTTATGTGCATAAAAAAGAATGCTTTATTGTGTCACTGTTGGGAGGAGAAGCCAAGTCTAGGTGGTAAAAGTTTTTTTCTTTTTGTTTGGTTGTTGGTGTTGTTGTTGTTGCATGTATGATGCTATGTCTACTTGGTTCACCTTTTAGAGAAACGAAGCTGTGATTATGAGAAAAGAAAATGATTGGGAAGAAAGCTTCTTTTAAAATGAAACAAGTACAAGAAAATAGTATGACTTTTGAATTTAGTAGAATTGAATAATTGTAGACTTTATATGCTGGAATTGAGCTTTTGATATTGTTGTGTGTGTGCTCCCAAGAAACAGAGTGGCATCTCTGAATCATCAGGAAGTATGGATTTTTTACTTTCTGAACAAATACTACATGGATTTGATTTTAGTGCTGTGGATTTTGTTCATTGGGCTTAGGTTTTGATTTTGATTGAAGAATTTCTTGCTTAACCTTGCTCGCAATCATTTTAAAGAAGAATATGAAAAATGGACATCTTATATGAATAGAGTTGGCAGTGAAAGATTTGATGGTATTGAACTTGAATAGAAATTGATCTTACATTTTTAAACAAGAAATGGAATCCTGTATAAAACACAATTGTAAACTTTTTGTGTTGTGGAAGGTCAGCCTAGAAGTTGAAACTTTTCAAGGAGTTGGTTAAGCAAATTGGTCTTGTTAACTTACATGAGATGATTAGTGGGCATGAGATGTTGGAGAATTAGTTAGAGGTAGTTGATCTTGTAGCTATCGAAAGCATGCGATACTTTAATATTTGATGAGTGCTTGACGTTAATTACATACTCAAAAGCACATTGAGATGATGGTCTGATCATAGTCTTATGTCCATATTAATACTCTGTTTATGTCATCAAAATTCTATTGCCAAAGCTGAAATTGAATATTGTATGATGTATATTTTCTCTTTTTCATTTTGATTTTTGCACAACTAATGTGTGATAATATGCACTCAGGGCATACACATGTTGCAGAGAAGCTAAAAGTACCTCTTCACATATTCTTCACAATGCCGTGGACGTAAGTGTTGTTGAATCTGGATATTGTGGTTCTATGGGAATTGGTGATCAAAGGCCTTTTTTTTCTTTTTTTTTTTCTTGTTTTAGTTTTAGTTATGAATGTACATGTTGAAACCGCTTACACTACTAATCATGTGTGTTCATCCCTCCAATCACTTGATATGTTGGTTCATATGGACTAATCGAACTTTCATATTTTAATGAAAACCAGGCAGATCAAATTGAATCTCATGGAGATATTTGTTTCATTTTTCTCAGGCCTACTAGTGAGTTTCCCCATCCTTTGTCTCGTGTTAAGCAATCGGTGGGCTACAGAGTGAGTTCAACTTACAGCTTCATTAATCATATCATTGGTCTTTGTATCTAGACTGACTCATATTTGCATAATTTCTATTGTAGTTTTCATATCAAATTGTTGATGCATTAATATGGCTTGGGATACGGGACATGATAAATGAGCTGAGGAAGAAACAGCTTAAGTTGAGACCTGTCACTTATTTAAGTGGATCCTACAATTCTCCTCTTGATGTGCCTTATGGATATATCTGGAGTCCTAAACTTGTTCCCAAACCTAAAGGTAAGTTTTTTTTTTCTTCTGATAGAAAACATAAAGGTCAGTTATTAAATTTATTTATAATCAATTCCATTGAGTTGAATAGTTTTCTTGAATTGTCATTAAAGGACATGAAATTGCTACTTGATGCAACTTTTTTTTCTTGAAGTTATCATTGAGAATTCTGAGATAAGGATCAAAGGCTTTTAAGTATTTCTTCTTATTAGATACTTCGTTCATTATTTCCTTTAGTTGTTGTTGTTGTTTTTTTTTTTTTTCCTTTTTGATGTTTGTATATTAACATTTGCATAGTGCATGGTTTTTAATATCATAAACTGTGTATTTGTTTTCATTTTCTCAGGAATGTTTAATTCTTGTATTTATGTTACTGTTGCTTTTTTGCATTCCATCCTTACCGTATGTATGTTTGCATACAGACTCACTTGCACATACACACTAACAGACTCGCACAGACACACACCGAAGACATATTAATTTGTTGGCAAGAAATAACTGAATTTGAAAGAATCCACAATTGAGTGGTGCTATGTTGAATGTCCTAGATATACGTGGCCATGACAAAATAATACTATTATATTGGATATTTCATTTATTTTTTTAAACTAATAACTGATATTCTCTAATGAAAAAAATTATATTTATTACTTTTGAGGGGTAGTGCGACATTTGATTCTTAGTGATGGTAACTCAACTCTCCTCCATCCACGTGCTAATGCATGACATCCTTTAGAGGTGCTCTAGGATAATCTTTTCTTGGTTACTAGCACTCAGGAATGGCTCTGTTTAGCTGTTTTATTCATCGACCACCCTATTCTGCCTCCAAATTTGAGAAGATATTCCAAAGATGTCTGACTCACCGATCACCTGTCGACCCCCGAATCATGTTACCTGGGATCTTACCTTTTGGTGGCTTCTTTAGTTATTTAGTTATGTTTGACCCAGGTAACTTAGTTTTTAGTTCTCCTTTTTCTCTTCAGTTTTGATTGTTATGGAAGAAAGGCACTATAAAGGGAATTAGAAAAATAATGAAAGTGGCTACTTTCTTTCTCATTTGAAAAAAGTGACCCATTTTATGCCCTTTTTTCCCTCTTAAAGAAAAAATTATTTTGTCTAAATGGCCCATTGTTGTTCTTAGTAACTGCTTCTATTGGCTTAAAGTGTGGTAGTCTTTGGTTTTTTCATATCTTATTTAATGATTTCATTGCAAAATTTTAGGCTTATTGGAAGTCTTGACTTATAGTTTAGATAACCTCTTGCAGTTTGCTGATGTTTTCCAGTTGGTTTTTTGATTCTTTTGCTTGGTTTACAGTCTAGTATATGGCTTTAATTTTGTCTATTAGTTCTTTCTCATTAATTGAACATCTTGGGGCCTTTGTTTTTAATTCTCCTTCCACCTTTTCTTTTAGCAAATGAACATTCTATTCATTTAGTTGTTAGAGGATTAATCCGTGATTTAGTCTTAACTTATATATTTTTCTATCGTACAGTTCATTTCACAGGTAGTTATAGATGTATGGGGAAAACCACAATAAAGTATCTTTGGCTTAGACGTTAGCAAATTGAGTCCTGTGTTTAAGATAATTTCACTTTGGTACTCCTTGTGATTAACTTCTTTGCTATCAAAGTAGAGTATCCTATGGTGTAATGGATTGCACTCCCTTAGTGCTATGTAGATGCTAAGTTACTTTTGTTCCTGCTCCAAAAAAAAATTGAAAAAAGAGAGTAGAGTATCCCATGCTTTGGACTAAAGGTAGCATTGTGTTTCTACAAAGTTCTACTTAAATTTAATTTTTAATTAACTCTGTAACACTAACGAAAAGTTGTTTATCTTGCTGTTTGACACATGTATTTGGTTTTTCCTTTCTCTCTGTGTGTGTGTGTGTGTGTTTTTTTTGGTTATCTCTTTCATTTTATCTCATTTTCTTCTTATTTTTAATATCGAAGAATTTTGAGCTGAGATGAACCTTTTAAAATAGAAAGACCCATTTTTGGAGACCAAACAACAGGTTGCTTTATTGTGAGATTATATCATATTAAGTTAATTAATTTGTTTATATATTATGATAAGCATGTTCACTGTGCAGGGATTCTGGTGCTCTTTATGAAGAATGCGATTCTAATATGGTCTAAATTCATCCACTTCTTTTGCAGATTGGGGACCCAAGATTGATGTTGTTGGATTTTGTTTCCTTGATCTTGCTTCAAATTATGAACCTCCTAGTTCACTCATAGATTGGCTAGAAGCTGGTGAAAAGCCCATCTATATTGGCTTCGGTAGCCTTGTGAGTCTCTTTCCCTAGTTAGTTCTGTTACATTTTTTTTTTCTCATTCACATATTCATGAACCAAAGACTTATTATCCATTGACCTGATTTTATATATCAAATGATTCCGAGCTCCGATATATTTATTCTTGTGATACTATCTCCTACCATAACTTGCTGTTGTTGACATGGACAGAATGAAATGGTTTCAAAATCAAACTTACCGTTTCAAATTAAGCAAAATCTAAAATTATCCCTCCAAATTTGAAATTATGCATAATCAAACTTTTTAAATTGTATCAGTCGCTGGTAGTCTATCACGCCATCGCTAGTGGATTCCATTACCAACAGACTTGAATAGGACTGTATTGCTTTCCTTACCGAACCTTTTGTTCCTAGGTTGCCGTCTATAATCAATCTATTAGAGCTTCAAGGCATACATTCTATCTAAGAAAATGGTATCATCAGCATTTTCTGTTTCAAATCTCTCCTGAATGTACTTTGTTTTCCATTTTCTTCTAACTAAAACTCCTTCGTAATTGAAGCATTTGAATTATCACCACCCAGTTCAACTAATTCTTGATATCAAACTAGTTGTACTCGGTTACAAGAACCATTTCGATACCTTCTCCAATTTGTCTTTAGGATCCATGTCTTCATGCTGACAACAACTGGCTGCTCATCATTGTGTTAACACAACCATCGTTTTCGTCCAGACTCAGAGCAGCTATATATAAGATAAGATACTACAAGTCATAAGCAGAACTTGCCTACCACCTTTGTGAAACTATAAGTATTTTTGTGATTCCTCAAGTCTCCCGAGAAAATAGAATAATCAGCCGAAGAGGTCATCCTCATATTCAAAACCGCATTAACTAGGCCAAGAGCTTGACACTTTAATGGGATCATCTTTTCTCTGACTATATTGTGTTGTCCACAGCTATTATTGCATTTAAATTGCAAGTTGAATAAAAAACCATACTGATCCTTTGAATTGGCAACCATCATATGTGGTACTTTGTCTAGTGCTTTTAATTACTAAAATCTTTGATTTGTGCCAAGCTCCAAGAATCTCCTCTATCATACCCTGGAACTTGGGTAGGGATAACCCTATTATAGTGAACTCTCCAACCTCTATTTAGAATGTATAGCTAATGTTCGGATCAAAACAGTATTCTTTTCTGCTGTTATCCTCCATGATTAGATATGACAGCATTTCACTTGAATGAAATTTGGTAAGAAATAGGTGTCTTCTAAAATAACTTCAAAAGCAAGAATGCAAGGGCATTGTTTGATTTATCTATTGCCTTTGATTTTTTAAAAAATGTTCTCTTTTGAAAATGAGAAGAGAAAATATGATGCAGATAATCATTTCACATTCAACACTTATGTTAGGCCAAAAGATGGAAATAGACTGGTATTGCTCCTATTTTAAATTCTTTACTTGATTGGGTAAGTGGCCAGGTTAATTTCTTTATTTGATTAGAATTTGGTTATATTTTCTTATTTGATTAGGATTGATGTTCTGTTTAATCTATAATTGGCTACTTCAGCTACAAGAAAAGGTAGACTTGAATGAGAATTAAAAAATAAAAAAAACCCTCAGTTATTTCTTCTCTCTCTCTTCTCCCTCATCTTCTTCTCTATTACTTCCTGACATCCTTCAGCTTCTTCTCTCCTTGTCTAGCTTTTCTTTTCTTCTACAAATACTACATCAAAATAATTATGTTTCTCTGAGTAAATATTTTCAGCTTGTATTCACTTCGAGGCTGTGGTTTTTTTTACTACTCCATTAAAATGATGATTGTTCTAATGAAAGGAACGTTATTCTCCACTTTCTCTTTTTTTTTTGGGAGAACCAAGGTATCTGGGTTGGGGAATCTGTCCAACGGATGAGGAACTCATCCTCTTCGGGCCCAGAAAAACCCTACTGGTCCTGAGGCATTCGAACCCTGGACCTTGCCCATAAATCGATGCTTGTTTATCAGTTGATGTTATTTCAAGGTTTTCTCTCTATGATGTTTCAAACTGTGCCCAAAGCAGCTTTAGAAAAATAAGAAAACGTACACAAACTTGTCTTAAAAAAATTTCCCATGTATCAAATAATTTCAAAAGCCTGTTCTGAGAACATTAATGAAAAGATTATTTCGGTCATTGAAAACTATATGTTTACAAGAAGAAATTAACTATTCCAAAAGGACTTACCAACATTTAATAAAGAATTGTCTTTTTAAATTAGCATCTATCAAGGTTTCAGGGATAGTTGGGTTGGAATTCTTAGCAAATATGTCTTGTTCTTTCCTTTTCTACTTAATGACATTTTGTATTGTTCCTCATTCATTTTATACTGCAAAAGAACCCTAGTTTCATATAGTTCTCAATCGATTTGATTTCATCGTATTGTTGAATCACTTCTAACTTCAAAAAGATGACTTCAAATAATAACAGTGTATACCAATAATGATGTGTACATGTCCAATCTTTGAATATATGTACATGTTGGCTTTTCCCCTGTTTCTTAGTCTTGAATTTTGAAGGTTCATATGTCATATTTTGCATCCATCTCGGCTCTTGACGCTTGTCTTTGAATAATAGATCTTGACCAAATTGATGAAAGCTAGACCGTTTTTCAAGTATCACGAAACATTTACCAAGACAAATATGATAAGACCATTGAAATAAAACTGGAAAGCTCCATCATGACATTTGAGAGGTCTTATCTTCAAATCTACCTTACACTTGATTCTTTATTTTCATGTTTTGATTTCCTGTTGCATGTAGACATGTCTCTCTTCTATTTTTTGATTAGTTAAATGCAACAAAGAGGTTCACCTAACCTTTTTGTTTTTAAGATTTCTTGGTGTGTCTACACTTGTAGTTGCATTAAAAAAATATTAAACAAGAATTTTCAATCTAATATGCAGAAATAATATACCAAAGTTGGAGACATATGACATCTTTTGTTTATCCAACTCCAACAACACTGTAGGGAGGTTAGTGTCACTCAGATGTGGGAGGCATATCACTGCAATTTCTCTATATTTGAAGGTCGTTGATTATATTTGATCTCATTTTTTTTTTCATTTATTGATTTCATATATTGGTCCTTTCATTAGTGTACATTATCTCTAAAAAAGTAAGCTGCTCTTTAGTCTTTGGTTCTGACCTCGCATGGGTAATCCCTGTTCTCAGAAAAAGGTTTATGGAATTGACATGGAAGATAAATCTAGTCTGGTCCTTTATAGTTTGAGATAGGCTTTTGCATGGTTCTTTCAGCTGGTTGTCTGATGCTCATAAATGTGAAAAATTTTTCTGTTTCATCCCTTGTTAAGTAACAGCATGTGCAATCTATTAATATTTCTCTTTCTTTAATTATTGGATTATTAAATTGTTTTCCAGCCTGTTCAAGAACCACAAAAGATGACGCAAATAATAGTCAAAGCTCTGGAAAAAACTGGACAAAGAGGTATTATTAACAAAGGCTGGGGTGGCCTTGGAGATTGTAAGTCTTTGTTACTCTACTACATGGGTTTTATGCTGGACTCTTATTTTGCTGCTATTTTTTATCATGCAATGGCATTGATATTTACTTAATTAACTTCTTTCTAGTGGCAGAGCCGAAGGATTTCGTGTATTTATTGGATAATTGTCCTCATGACTGGCTATTTTTACGATGTGTTGCTGTGGTAAGATATGGTTAATTGTTCTCAGTCCTGTTGAGATATTGAAGCAACGGCATTCCAGTTTTTGTGGCTGTTTGTCATAGTGTCTGGATGTTGTATTTTTTTTTTTTTGGTGTTTGTTTTTTTAATGAAAAAATTTCAGTGAAAAAAAATCCCAAAATATAAAGTGAGATTCATTTCTTTTTCTGACAGTCTGATGCATTGTTCTTACATTAATTACAACAGAAAGACTCTTTGCCTTAATGTCATATTGAAAACTGCCTTCAGGAGAGGGGTGGTGGAGAGAAGGATAGAGCTGTAGGGGTTGGATGTCTACTTAATATGTTTTTAATAATTGAATGAATCATATTAGGGACCATTTGAGCAGACAATAATCATCAACTGTTAGAAATAATGGAAAAAGAAATGTAAGAGGACTTCTGTGACTTTTTCTGGGAAGTAATGCTGTAGTGCCTGTTATATTGCAGTTGATGCGAGTGATGACGAAATTATTGGCTTTTATTTATGTCTTAATTTTTAATTTCTGTGGTTTTCCTTTCAATTGAAGGCATATGATTGTATTTATTACATTTTTTCCACAGGTTCATCATGGTGGCGCCGGGACGACTGCAGCTGGTCTCAAAGCTGGGGTAGTTTACTGTGCCTTTCCCCACTTGTCACTCCCTATGTTGTGAGCTTCTGTTTTCTTTTATATTTCTGACTCATGGGTGTTGGTTTCTTTGCATAGTGTCCAACGACAATAGTACCTTTCTTTGGTGACCAGCCTTTTTGGGGAGAGCGTGTGCATGCCAGAGGTGTTGGTCCTCCACCCATCCCAGTTGATGAGTTCACACTTGACAAGTTGGTGGATGCAATACACTTCATGCTAAAACCTGAGGTAGCCTATAGTTTTCTAGTGGAGCTGCTGATTTTGTTAATATTATTGCTCTGCATGTACCTGGTGCAATGTCTTTCTTTTAACTTTCTTGACGGTTAAAACTAGTAGATCTGATAGATATCTATAACATGCTGTCTATTTGGGTCCCTCAATTGAGTTCTTAATTGTGTTGGGCATCTTTTTCATCTTTGAGGAAGTTTGTCCTGACCTTATAGGATGCCAAAACAAAATAGTAAACTCTATGTTGCTATCACCTTGCAGGTGAAAGATCGTGCTCTTGAGATGGCAAGGGCAATGGAAAATGAGGATGGGGTAACTGGGGCAGTGAAAGCTTTCTATAAGCATTTTCCTGGCAAAAAAACTGAGCCTGAAGCCAAGTCAGCCGCCACTCCACCAGGATCACGATCACAATCACGATCACGAATTTTTTCTATACGGCATTGTTTTGGCCATTCATGAGTTTCAAGTTTTATTTTTCTTTTTCTTCTTTTGTGTGTGGGAATTCATTTCCCTGTGGCTGTTGTGTATTTGTGCAACCGCAAACTCATGTTATCAAGGTTGGCCTGTAACTTGGTAGTTCATGTGAGGGTTCCACAGTGAGAATTATGTTGTTTTAATGAGCCACTGCGTTTTGTTACTGTTGGAAACCAGCTTGCATAAAACAATTGAAGTGCAATTTTTTTTTGAAGCATTTTTTTTAATGTCGAATCAAATCTCAATTGTTGAAACAAACTTTAAATTTTTATATTTGAGTTTATACGAATTATTTTTTAACGAAATATTTTTTTCGTTAATGGTAATTAAATTTTAATCAAAAATAATATTGAGATTTAATTATTTTTTTATTCTTTATTATTCTTGTTCTTTTATTTCGTCTTGCTATGAAAAAATAACTCCAATGATGCTAAGCAACATATTTTTTCATGTAGCAAGTTAATGGAAATAAAGCGAAGTCACTAATGATTATATTTACAGTTGATTTGATAAATATGTCGGGAGATGGAGGGAAAGAGAGAAATCATCAACTTACAAGGAGATATTTAGGTTAATTAGGTGTTTGATGGATGAGAAAGTAAAGAAAGAAAAATAAAAATTTTAAGGCAAAGATAAAGTTGGGAGATGGAAGGAGAGAGAAAAGGTAGTAACATCCATGGGTTTTTGACAATAAATTTTTGGGTTTTCAGGCAATGAATTGTGGGTTTTCCTAGAGAGAGAAAGGGAAAGATTTGTGGAGAGAAAAAACCAAATACACCGAAATGAGGTAAAAAGCCATTAATGCTCCTCACTTTATATTTTTTTTGACGTCATCACATCTTAAGGTTTCTTTCAATAATTAATGAAAGATCAAGATTGATTATATCATTTTTTGAATAATAGGATTTAAATTGTAACTTGGAGTATATTTAAAGATTTTTTAGAATATTTATCTTTCTTTTATTATAAAGACTATATTGTCTTTATTTTTGGTTGAGCTAATGTTTTTACTCTCACTGACGTGCAGAATAAAACACACATTTTTTTTTGGCAACACAATGCAATTTAGTGTACTATGCTGACACCTAAAACTATACTTTTTTTTTTATGTGCTTATCAACACTAAGTGAAAACAAATTCATTCTACCGCCTCCTGTTTTGGATTTTTTTTTGTTTTTACAAATTAGTTAGATTTTAATATTGTTGAAGGTGGTTTGCATGCATTGAGTGGTGGATTTTTACATTGTGGAAGATACGTGCATGGTTTATGAGTGGTGATATTTAATGGAGAGAATGATTAACCCATTAAAGAACTGGTGATGAGGTTGGACATTCAACTAAGACCTGTTTCATGAATATAATTTCTAAGTTTGTTTAAGGATGATTTTGTGGTAATGTGTGTGTTCTTGGGTAGATTTTTTTTTTTTTTTTGCTTGGTTCATTTTTCTCGTGATACTTCATGTTCGAGTTCTACGTTGAACCAACACTGGGTACTTATTTTTTTAAAGAGGATATAGTGTATATGAATATGCAACAACTTTTAAAATGTATTATATATATCCATGTTGATTTTGTGCATGTTAGGTTGGTTATATTGGATGGCAATTATTTAATATGTACTGATAATGATTTGTATTTGATTAGTAATTTTTCACAAACAAGCTATTGTTTGCTTTGTAATTGTCATAGTTGCCAAACTTGTTTGACGATATTGTAATTAGTAATGACTTATTAGGACATGTGGTTATCATGATGTGAAAAATATTAATGACAACTTTTTATGAGCTATGGTTATTTAGTATGTGGTAATAGTATTTTGTCATGTTGACAAGGTGATTTAACATAGTAGTAATAGCATAATGCATGTAGAGTGATTTTAAAAGCTACTACCATGTTAGTGAGTATGACTAATGATATTTGAGCATTAGTGTCATTCAATGGAAAATAGGATGAAGATGGTTCTAATTCCATATATTTTAGCATTATTGTTCAAATTAAATGAGTGTCGATCCTGAGGAGCTGCACTTACAAGAAGTTAATAGAGTAAGAAAAATTATTTTTAAATGCTGATTGTTTCAACTATGAAATTGAGTTGGACACCTTTATTAAAATTAAATGAAGAAAAGCTATTAACGAAGCTGACGAATGATAATAATGTCAAAATTTTTATTAGTTAACCATACAACAATTTTTATAAGGGCCATTTGTTAACTTGTACCAAAAAATATAGTACAAGATACAAATGCACATGAACATGCATGTGGTGTTAAAGGATACATTGATGAGGATGCAGATATAGTGCCAAAAGGGCTGGTCAACCTATATTCCATCGTGTTAGTAATGAGGAGGAAGATGTACTACCTAAGATGGTTGATCAATTCAATTTCTAAGGTGTAGCAATGAGGTAGGTTTATATATATATTTTTGATGATTATAATATGAATGACATAAATGCTCATGATGTAGAATTTGAAAGATTTTGTGATAAGGTGGAGGTAACTAATACTAGGAAAACAATGAAAGAGTGTAGCTTAATACTGATGCAAAGATTAGGAATGAGTCGAATCATGTGAGGACTTCTAATCTCGACCATAGTAGGTCATTGGATCATTTGGTCAATGATGTTTTGAACGATGGGGTTGAGGATAGTTTGAATGATGTTGAAATACGTTATCCTATCTTAGGAGCATAAAATTATAACATTAAGGAAATAGTTGCCCTAGAAACAGTTGATCTAGCATACGCTATTAACAGTGGTAAATTCTTCCTCAATAAGAAGGATTTAAAATGTGCACTTGAGTTGTATACATTGTCAAAAAATTTTAAGTTTCGGATATTGAAGTCCAATAAGTTAGTATTTATAGTGGCATGTGGGAATACTTATGTGAGTTAAAAGTTCGTGCAGTGAGAGCACAACAGGGATCATGCTTTCAGATAAGAAGGTGTGACTATAAGCACATGTGCACAATAGAGTTCATAGGAGTCATTATTAGGCTAGTACACACTCATTGGAGAGGTATCTATGTGAATGGTCACATCTTGAGACCAAAAGATATAGTTGATGACATGAAGATTATGGATGGAATTTAGATATTATGCAAGGCATGGAAGGCAAAAGAGCATGCTTTGCCTTTAACATATGTGGACCCAATTGAGTTGCATCAATAACTCCTTTCTTATTTGCTACATGCTTGAGCAGACTAATCCAAGGTCCAAAACTAAGATGAAGACTAATGACAGTGGAAATTTTAAGTACTTTTTCATGTTATTGGGTTATTCACTTGGGGGATTCCATGCACTGATTTAGCTAGTCATTGCAATCAATGGTAATCATTTGAAAGAGGGATGTTTGTAATTGCTTGTAAAGATAGTAATGAGTAGATTTACCCATTACCTTTTGGCTATGAAGATTTTATGAATGAAAACTCTTAAGAGTGATTTTTGAAATTTAGGAAAATTGTATTCACAAAGTACACAAATTTTGAACATCATTATCATGAGAATTTGAGAAAAAGGTGAATTGTGTCAAGGATGAAAAATCTGAAATCTCTTTTTTGAAAATCATGTATGAATATGAATCATGTCGAGGACAGAAGGTCGAAAAATTATCGTTGTAGAAAACTAAAATTCGAAAACTGTTTTCATAAGAATCAAGATGAATGTGAATCGCATTGAGAATAAAAGGTCAGGAAATTCTCATCACAGGAATATAAGATGAATATGAATAAATCAAGGATGAAAATTTAGAAAAGCTATCATCACAAGAGATCGAAAGTCCAAAAACTATTATCATAGGAATCCAAGACAAATGTGAATCGCGTTAAGGATGAAAATTCTAAAATCTAAAAGTACACGTCAAGTACGGATCACGTTAAGGATGAAAATCTAAAAGTTATTATCATAAGCATCTAAGACAAATGTAAATCACATTAAAGATCGAAGTTTCGAAAACTATTTTCATAGGAATCTAAGACTAGTGAGAAGCACACCATAGAAATAAAGAATTTATTATCTGGTGTTAGGAATCGTACAATGTGCAGTCATTTCTATGATTGCAAGATGGTTGAGAATTACATCTTGAATCATGAAATCTTCACTTTAAAAAGAATTTCTTGCTACAAGAGAATGCAAGAAAAGGCGATGATGGATGATTCAAGAGCAAAATTAGTTATCTTGAAGTCTTTGTTCAAACTCTAATACTCAAAGTATGAATCAAGAGGGGCAGCTAGACACTTAATACTTTACTCGAGGGAATCAAGCTAAGTACATAAGGCTTACTACCACTGTAGATCAAGATTTTGATTTATCAAGATTTTTATTCATTAAAGATTATGACTCTTCAAATTTACTTTCATTAGGAGTTAAGTTCATCGGAATTTATATGCATAAAGAGTTATGTTCATCTTTATTAATATTCATAAAGAGTTTAGTCATCAAGTTTTCATCCTGTTTTAGTTCATTTGGGCTAAGCTTCACTAACACTTAATAATTTTATTGGCTTCAACAGGTTAAGACTTTATTGAGAATTTTACAATTCAGTAACATCATTGGGATATTTTACTTTACTAGCGAATTAGTGTTAAGTGTTAAGACTTATAGCGTTTAGTCAGTTTTTGTCATTGTTAAAGGTTAGTTAGATGAATAAGCTAGTCCGGGATCATACTAGAGCAAAGATTGTAGAAGAACAAGAATGAACATTTCATAAAAAAGGAGAGTTTGTGCTAACAGATTTGAAGAACGAAAGGAAAAGTAATACAACAGGTTAAACAACATCTGAGGCAGTGTCTTGAACGGCTAGAGTTAGAACATCTAAAGTAGTAGTGGGCACTTTAAGCTTGGGAGTTAGAGTAGTACAGTCGCAAGAATTAGTTGGTGTGATGTCTCTTTTGTAAGTTTAGGAGCTTGCTATTAAATGTTGTTAACTAGTAACACCTTAAATTCTTCAAAATTTATTGATGAAAACTTTGTTAGAGGTGCCACTTACACCCAATCCAAATAAAGCATGGGAAGCTTGCCTTTAATTTCTTCCACGAGTCTTCTTTGGATGAGCCAATACAAGTGGGATGTCTGCTTCCTAATCTTTGACTTGTATTCATTTGATAGTTGAACTCATTGATAACCCTTGATTAAGATTACTATTAAACTTTTCTAACTTTCTCTAAATTCTTAGTGTCAACTCATTCTTGACATGGTTGACTCCAGCATCAATGTTAGCATGACTCTGTGATAGCTCGAGCTTGGTGCTATCAAGATCTACTTCGATCTCTACTAAAATATTTTTCAGTCATTTTATTTCAGTAGCATTGACTTACACCTTATTAACAACATCTTTAATTAACTTATTGGAAGCTTCAATCTCCGTCACATAGTAATAAAGTACGACCTTGGTGTGATTGTACTTATTAGTGAGAATGGACATACATTGGATAAACCATGAAACAAGATGATAAGGAGGGTTAGTTAGATTAAAAAATTTAAGACCCGATGTAACATTTCAAAGATTGGAGAAGTAAACTAGATTAGGAAGAAGAACTTACATAGCTGAAACTCATTATGGTGTTATCTAAAAATAGGTCATTGCTTTTTGACTCATACTTTTTTTGGTCCTTAGGCAAAATGGACTTGTACACCCATTCCTGCATGAGGCTTAGGTGGTTCAGGCTTCTATCAATAGAGAGGTTCTAGTTTAGGAGAAACCAATCTTGCTTTTAGAGTTATGGAGGACTAAAAAGTGGCATAGGTAGTGCATCTATACAATCCCATCCTTAGGATCATTCATGGCTTTTACGTTCCCTTTGGCGTACTGCTTGCTCGATGGGTTGGCCTTAGTCTTTTTCAATATAACTAGGTATATTGAGCATAATATTTTCATTTGGGATCCAATTGAAGTGATTAAGATGCTATGGAAAGCTAAGTGATATCTCTACAACTTTGAAGCTTTATGCGTTTGATGATTCAGCCTGAATTGGATCAAAAATCAAGGTTGATTTGCATGATACTGAAACAGAGTGACTAGCAATGTAGTTGTAGTACTTTGAGCATAATTTACTTATCTAAACACTAAATGAAGCAATTTAAAAGGTGCTTAAAGGATGAAATATAGATCTGCAATGATGAAGTTTTACGTCTTCAAAGATTAGCATAACATCAGGTCAAAAATCAAGGTGGATATCACATGATAAAACGGGTGAGCAGTTATCCTTCTTTACTACTTTGAGCATAACTTCCTCATTTGTGATTCAAAAAATGAGGTGATTTTAGTAGAGTTGAAAAGGTAAGAAAGAAGGCTATAACTTTCATGTTGAGAGTAAGTCGAGATTTATAGTACAACCACGCCAAATTACTTGGGCAAATCCCTCTCTATGGCAGGTTTTATATTGAGATGAAATCCCATGTTAATTAAATGTAAAGTTTGTACTATATTGATCCTACATTACTTGGATACCAAGACTTGCACCCTCTAAGATCCTATAAATAGAGATGATCAAAGGAGGGAGGAGAGAAAAAAGAAAGGAGGAAGATCTTCGCTTGCATATAAAAAAATAAGCTAAGAATAAGTGAGTAGGTCTTAAGCGCTTGAGAGCTTTTATTGATGGAGGAATAACAGGGATTAAGATCTATCTAATAGGGAGAACAGGTATAAAATCTCATCCTCAGGTCTCGTTTCAATTCTTATACAAATTCTTGTTTCGAATCTTTAATTCTTTAGGAGTCTAATAAAAATCGCTCGATTGATTAAAGTCTTAACTTTTTTGCTGTCTTGACACTTTCTTGGTTGTTTATGGGTTTCTTTTTGCTTATGTCCAATGTTATTATCACATTCACACACCCATGATTTCTGCATAAATGACTTTTAGATTAATGAGGTAGGTCGATAGTAGTCCTTTCGTAGATTTCTGAATAAAATCATTTTATCTTGGGAATTGAGGATGAAAGTTTCCATATTCTCATTTTCTGCCCAAATGCATCATATTGATCATTCTTTAATTACTTCAAGAAAGTAATAATCTTTCACTGCATTTCATTAAGATTCGAAGATCAAGTAATAATTGATGCTTTTGATCTTAAATAAAACTATTTTAGAAACAAAGACATGACAATAGTCATCATAAAAAATTTTCATCATTCATGTTTTGATCAAAAAGTATTCTTTATAATTGTTAATGTATTGCTTTGAACGAGAATCAATTTTGAACTTCTTTCATGACACCTGATCGAATATGTTTTTGTTTAATTAGTGCTAATTTGAGGCCGTTTGTGGGGGTGCTAATTCTTTCTAATATTTAACCGACTCTTGAAATCAATATTCTTGCTAAAGTTATACCATCACCTTAAAATTTTTCATTTTACTTTCCTTTGGTTATTTTATAAAAAGGATTTGAAAAAAAAAATAAAAGTAATTTTGATGGCGAATCACACCATAAAAAAGATTGGTGATGATTTTTGTTTTCTTTGATCTTTATCGAAAAGTTAAGTAAAATAAATTTCAAAATTCATCGATCTCAAATCCAAAACTAAAAAGAATTTTTTTTTTCGCTTCAAGTTCCTTCTGGGTATCGTCATGACAGATGTCTTTGAGGAGCCCACTAATCTGCCACGAATATGTGAAGTTGACCATACCATTCCTTTGGAGGAAGGAACTAAAGCTATAAACGTGAAACCTTATCAATTGTCTTCCTTTCAAAAGATGAAAATAGAGCATCAAGTTCAAAATATGTGGAATGCAGGACTAATTCAACTTAACACTAGTCCCTCACTTATGCTACTCGTGAAGAAAAAGATGGGATGTGGTGCTTTTACACAAACTAACGAGCACTTAATGCTACCTCTATCAAGTATCGCTTTCCAATCCCCACGGTAGATAACATGTTAGATGAGCTATGTGGTGCTGCTTTCTTCACCAAACTTGATCTCAGAGTAGGGTATCACCAAATACGAGTAAGCAATCTTGACGTACCAAAGACATTTTTTTCGCACACATAATGGCCATTATGAATACTTAGTGTGCCTTTTGGCCTTTTGCAATGCTCCTTCCATATTTCAATGTGTGATGAACTCTATCGTTTGTCGTCGTTTATGCATGTGTAAGTATGAACTAATTCAAACTATGAAATTGTGAATGGCTAATTAAATCAGTTATAGTTTGTTTGGTGGTACCTACTACTCGAATACTCGTAGTAATTTTAGAGCTAATACGTGCAACAAACCCCGACTTCTGGAAGGGGCACATTTATCAGATAAAAGGTCGACGCAGGCTTCCCCTGTCTCTCAAGCGAGGGGGGGGGGGGTCAGGGGCGACGGTGCTTGACACTCAGGCAGACGTGCCCTCGGCCTGATGGCTTCGGGCGCAACTTATGTTCAAAGACTCGATGGTTCATGAGATTCTGCAATTCACACTAAGTATCATATTTCATTACGTTCTTCATCGATGCGAGATCCGAGATATCCATTGTCGAGAGTCATTTTTAACATCATTTAGGGATGACACGATTGCTAGCTGTGCACCAAGATCGAGGCAACTGGGGCGTGCTTTTCAATTCGAGTTCCTTGGCACTTCCTGCGTTGTGGGTTTTGTTGTTGCGTGCGACGAAGGGCTTGGACGCGAGCTGGCGCACCCTTGTAATGCGAGGCAGGACGAGGGCTTAAGAGCCTATCGCCCCGTCGGTGTGTTTACAACATGTTCACGGGTCGTTTCGCCGAGTGAATTTTTGACAATGATCCTTTTGCAGGTTCACCTATGGAAACTTTGTTACGACTTCTCTTTTCTCTAAATTATAAGGTTCAGTGGATTTCTCACGACGTTGCGAGCGACGAACTGCCCATGTCACCGCGATTCGAACACTTCATTGGATCATTCAATTAGTAGGAGCAGCAGGCGGTGTGAACAAAGGGCAGGGACATAGTCAACGCGAGCTAATGACTTGCGCTTACTAGGAATTCCTCGTTTAAGACCAATAATTGCAATGATCTATCCCTATCACGATGAAATTTCAAAAATTACCAGGGCCTATCGGCCAAGGCTATAAACTTGTTGAATACATCAGTGTAGTGCGCGTGCCTCAAACATCCCATGTTTTTTCCACCGATGAGGACTTGGCAGTAGGGGTGTCACGCCGTGGCCAGGCTGGCCGTGTGGCTCGCTCGATGCTAACGATCGATGATCGTGTCGTAGATCGCACTGCACAATGAGTCTGCCTAGGCCAGCATAAGTGTCAGGATCCAACCCCGCGTTCGCCACCTCGAGGGCCTGTGATGAAGCACTCTACATGCTCAAAATCCCCCCCGCGATTTGGCCCTCGTGTAGCATGCATCATCGTTAGCTTCGTCGCCCACACCATCGAGTTTGTCTAGCCACATCCTAGCTTATTATCCCATGATTTTTTTCATTTTGTTGCCCACAATTTAGTGAATTTTGTTTCCCACATTTTTCCTACTCCATTGACTACTGATCAGGCATCCCACACTCTTCGGTCGACATTGCCAGCTGTCTGTCTGCTAGCGGTGGTGGTCGTCACAGCCACGCACCACCGGCTAGATGGGCACAGCAGCAAGCCACCCTGCCTATACCATGCGCGTTGGGTTCCCCAAGCCCAGCGCCTGCCCATGTAGGATGGGCTGGGGGAGAGCAAGCATGGCTCGTTGGCACCCAGCAAGCTAGGTGACCACCTCCCCCCTAAAGAGTCTTAAATGATATTTCACTCCCGGCACGAGGAAACATCAATATGTTTGAGTCGTCATAATGGGTCTAAAAAATTATTCACCAGGAATTTTGAGTTGAAATTTTATACATAAATGGAGAATAATCATATCTACCACCAAAAAAAATTTCAAAATTTTCTAGGAACAAATTTTTTTAATGAATTTTTTGCAGCCAAAACTTGGAAAAATCATCAAAAATAGCCCGTGGGTCGAAATGATCCTAAACTTCAGGGGCAGACTCCTCATGAATTACACGATTTATTTGAGTCATTTTGGGACAAATTTCGTGAAGAAAAGACCATTAATTCATAATAATTTCGCAACTGGGCATTGCGACGAGCAGACTAAGATAGTTGTGCCTCTGCCTCACCCACGGTGCATGCTGGCTTCCCTGTCCAACGCACCTGCAGCAACCCCATGGCTGCCCTCAGGGTTATCACAGCCAGGGGACATGGCCAAGTCCAACTTACCCATGAAATCAACGCCCACAACACGTGCCGAGCCTCACAGCTTGCTCGCGACTGGCTGATGAGGGGCGCCCCTGGCAAGGCTGGCGTCGTGCTGGGGATTGCTGTGGAACCCCCTGCTCACACGCTGGGCATCATCTGGCTCGCGATGGGCGCGCAATTCACACGCTAGGTAAGCAGCCCATGCCGTGCTTGCTGGGGTTGCCGAGGCATTCCTCCCGCGCCCAGTGTTCATGCGACGCGGCTCCCCTGGCTCGTTCACTGGATGCCATGTCGTAGGGTAAGGATGAGGGGGCTGGCTCGTGATAGGCACTCGTGGCCTGGCTAGCACAGCCACCACTGCCTCACACTGGGAAAGCAGCCCATGCCGTGCCTGCTAGAGGCTGTCGAGGCATGCCTCCCGTGCCCAAGGTCTGTACGATGCGGCTCACTTAGCTCGCTCATTGAGCACCATGTTGAGGGGTCAGGATGTGGGGCTATCTCGCGATGAGCGCTTGTGGCCTCGCTAGTGCACCCATTGCTGCCGCACGATGGGCAAGCAGCCTATGCCATGCCTGCTGGGGGTTGCAGAGGCATGCCTCCCATGCCAGTGTCGGTGCGACGCGGCTCCCCTCGCTTGCCCTCGTGTTTCTCATTCTCAACAAGCCCAAAGGACTTGCCTCTTTTTCTAGGTCATTATCTTGAGGGACGATTTTAGACCTCAGGGCATCGATTATCGAAAAAAGAGGGACAATTGTTGTGGGGGTTCAGGAGGGGGGGAGGAGCAAATCGAAGCGACAAAGGGCTAAATCTCTGTGGATCATGGCAGCAAGGCCACTTTGTCACTTATAATACCTCATTGCGTATTTATGTCATCTACAGATGATTCTACCTGTCGCTCGACGGGAATAACACTTTAAGGCAACCCACGAGGCTCCTTCACCGCGTGGGCTTGGCCAACGACACATGCCTTTAGGGGCCGGGAGGCCCCTATTGTAGGTTGATAATCGAGTGATGGGCGCATGCATCGCTTCCAGCCCAAATTTTGACTTAGAGTCATTCAGTCATAATCCAGGGCACGGTAGCTTCACGCCACTGGCTGTTCAACTAAGCGCGATGACCAATTGTGCGAATCAACGGTTCCTCTCGTACTAGGTTGAATTACTATTGCGACATGGGCATCAATAAGGTAAAACTAACCTGTCTCATGATGGTTTAAACCCAGCTCATGTACCCCATTGGGGGGTGAATAATCCAACATTTGGTGAATTTTGCTTCACAATGATAGGAAGAGCGAACATCGAAGGATCAAAAAGCAACATCGCTATGAACACTTGGCTGCCACAAGCCAGTTATCCCTGTGGTAACTTTTTTGACACCTCTAGCTTTAAATTTTGAGGGTTTAAAGGATCAATAGGCCGCGCTTTCACGGTTCTATTCATTCTAGAAATCAGAATCAAACGAGCTTTTAGCCTTTTGTTCCACATGAGATTTATGTTCTAGTTGAGCTCATCTTAAGACACTTGCATTATCTTTTAACAGGTGTGCTGCTCCAGCCAAACTCCCACCTGACAATGTCTTTCGTCTAGATTGATCAGCCGAAGCCTACCTTGGGTCCAAAAAGAGGGGCGACGCCCCGCCTCCGATTCACAGAATAAGTAAAATAACGTTAAAAGTTGTGGTATTTCACTTTTGCCATTTTCGACTCCCACTTATCCTACACCTCTCAAGTCACTTCACAAAGTCAAACTAAAGTCAAGCTCAACAAGGTCTTTTTTCCCCGCTGACTCTGCCAAGCTCGTTCCCTTGGCGTTGGTTTCGCTGGATAGTAGATAGGGACAGTAGGAATATCATTAATCCATTCATGCGCGACACTAATTAGATGACGAGGCATTTGGCTACTTGAAGAGAGTCATAGTTACTCCCGCCATTTACTCGCGCTTGGTTGAATTTCTTCACTTTGACATTCGAAGCACTGGGCAAAAATCACATTGCGTGAGCATCTATAGGGACGATCGCAATGCTTTGTTTTAACTAAACAGTCTGATTCCCCTTGTCCGTACCAGTTTTGAGTTGGCTGTTCGACGCCTGTGGAAGGCCCCCGAAGGAACCAATCCTAGTCCGTCCCCCGACCGGCACATGGTGACCTGCTCTCACCGTGGGAGCAGCTCGAGCAGTCCACCGACAGTCGACGGGTTTGGGACTAGGACCTCTGTGCCCAGCCCTCAGAGCCAATCCTTTTCCTGAGGTTACGGATCCATTTTACCGACTTCCCTTGCTTACATTATTGCATCGACCAGAGGCTGTTCACCTTATAGACGTGATGCAGTTATGAGTATGACTCGATGTAAGAGGCACTCTGGTCCTTCAGATTTTCAAGGGCCACTCGGGGCGCACCGAACACCACGCGACGTGTGGTGCTCTTCCAGCCGCAAGACCCCACCTCCGGTTGAGCCATTTCTAGGGTGGGCAAACAGTTAAACAGAAAAGATAACTCTTTCCGGGGCCCCAGCCAACGTCTCCAGACTCTCTAACATTACCATCAGCCGCCATGTCCTGGTTAAAGAATTTTAACCGAATTCTCCTTCGAAGCTAGCGTCAAGGCGCTATCCAACGGGTTTCCCCTGTCTCTTAGGATCGACTAACCCATGTGCAAGTGCCGTTCACATGGAAGCTTTCCCTTTTTTGACCTTCAAAGTTCTCATTTCAATATTTGCTACTACCACCAAGATTTGCACCGATGGTCGCTCTGCCCGGGCTCTTGCCTCAGGTTTTACGATGACCACTACGCCCTCCTACTCATTGGCTTGACCCTTGCCTCAACGATCGGGTATAGGTCGCGTGCTTTAGCATCATCCATTTTTGGGGCTAGTTGATTCGGCAGGTGAGTTGTTACACACACCTTAGCGGATTTCGAATTCCATGACCACCGTCCCACTGTCTTAATCGACCAACACCCTTTGTGGGTTTTAGGTTAGCGCACAGTTAGGCACTGTAACTCGGCTTTCGATTCATCCCACATCGCCAGTTTTGCTTACCAAAAATGGCCCATTTGGAGCTCTCGATTTCGTGGAACGGCTCAATGAAGCAGTCGCCCCATACTACCTATTTAAAGTTTGAGAATAAGTCGAGGGCATTATGCCCCCAATGCTTCTAATCATTGGCTTTAACTGATAGAACTCGCATTTGAGCTCTAGCTATCCTAAGGGAAACTTTAGAGGAAACCAACTACTAGACGGTTCGATTAGTCTTTTGCCCCTCTACCCAAGTCAGACGAATGATTTGCACATCAGTATCGTTGCGAGCCTCTACCAGAGTTTCCTCTGGCTTCGCCCCGCTAAGGCATAGTTCATCATCTTTAGGGTCCCCACAGGCATGCTCGCACTCAAACCCTTCTCAAAAGATCGAGGTCGGTCGGTGGTGCACTCGCGAAGGATCCCGCCAATTAGCTTCCTTGCGCATTACGGGTTTAGTCGCCCATTGACTGTCAAGCATATCAGACTCTTTGGTCCGTGTTTCAAGACGGGTGGAATGAGGAGCCCATTGGCTGACGCAGAGAGCGTACAAGTGATGAAGCACTATCGCGATGGCGCGCGCTACCAGCCACGATCTCGACGATGACGTCTCCGTGAGCATATCAAACGCTTGGGCTTGGGTCGCCGTCGTAATCTGCATCGATTTGCACCTCGAGTCGATCGACGGATCGGCTCGTGGCCATTCCACATCCGATCGAGGTGCATCCCTAGCCCTTATTCGTTTACCTCCCGATAATTTCAAGCACTCTTTGACTCTCTTTTCAAAGTCCTTTTCATCTTTCCCTCGCGGTGCTTGTTTGCTATCGATCTCTCACCCGTATTTAGCCTTGACCTGAATTTACCGCCCTATTGGGGTTGCATTCCCAAACAACTTGACTCTTTGATAATGCCTCGTGGTGCGACAATGTTCGGGCGAGACGGGGCTCTCACCCTCTTCGATGCCCCTTTTTAGGGGACTTGGATCTCGGTCCATTGCTGAGGACGCTTCTCCAGACTATAATTCGGGAGCTAAGAGTGCATGATTTTCAAGGTGGGCTTCTCCCGGTTCACTCATCGTTACTAGGAAAATCCTTGTTAGTTTCTTTTCCTTCACTTATTGATATGCTTAAGCTTAATGGGTGGTCTCACCTGACCTGGGGTCGCATCTCAATTGATCGATCATTGGGTCTGTGAGCCGCGAGCGAGCGACACATGCACGAGGGAGTACGAGGCTTTCTCTACCACTACCAAGCAGTGTCGCGGAGTCGCTCGAGGCTCTTTTATAGGCCAACCGTGAGCCGAAGGTGCATGAGAGGCCAACATCTGCACTGCAATCGTCCTTCCCCTCCCCGAAGGGATGCGGGGGGGTCGAAGGCGATGGTGCTTGACACTCAGGCAGACAAGCCCTCTGCCTGATGGCTTCGGGCGTAACTTTCGTTCAAAGACTCGATGTTTCATGGGATTCTGCAATTCACACCAAGTATCACATTTGGCTACGTTTTTCATCGATGTGAGAGCCAAGATATCAGGCAACTGTCCTACCATCGAAAGTTGATAGGGCAGTAACTTGAATGATGCGTCACCAGCATGATGGCCTTACGATCCTCGAGTTATCATGAATCGTCAAAGCAACGTGCGAAGCCTGCATCGAACTTTTATTTAATAAATGCGCCCTTTACAAAACTTTTATCCGACTTAGGTTTCCACCCATGCCCGCAAGGGACATTGTGCAAAGACAACCGACTCGAATCATCAATGTAAGGCATGAATCATTAAATTTCATTTGTGCTAGCCGACAGTTCGATGTGGGAGCATAGAGCCTGCTAACATGCATGACTAGATCACCACTCATAGGTCGCACGTACAAATGGGCAACAACAGCACTAAACGAGCTGCAAGAGCACGAGCGAAAGGCCTATTGATCATGCAGGTCGTCGAGTGTTGCCGCATCCAAGCCACTAAGCGCAAAATTGTTTCGATAGTGAAGGACAATTCTTCGATAAGGGACCATCGATGAGGCCTTGGCAGCAGGGGTGTCACGCGGTGTCCAGGCTGGCCGTGTGGCTCGCTCGATGCTAACGGCCGACGATCGTGTCGTCGATCGGGCTGCGCAACGAGTTCACCTCAGCAAGCCTGAGCATCAGGATCCAACCCCGCGTCTGCAGCCTTGAAGTCCTACGATGAAGCACTCCACATGCTCAAAATCACCCTAGCTATTTGGCCCTCGCATAGCATGCGTCATCGTTAGCGTCGTCACCCACACTGTCGTGCTTGTCCAGCCACATCCCAACTCAGTATCTCACGATTTAGTGGATTTTGTTTCCCATGTTTTTCCCACCAATGAGGCCTTGGCAGCAGGGGTGTCATACTGTGCCTAAGCTGGCTGTGTCGCTCACTCGATGCTGATGGCCGACGATCGTGTCGTCGATTACGCTGCGCAACGAGTCCGCCTAGGCAAGCCTAAGCATCGGGATCCAACCCCGCATTTGTCACCTCGAGGGCCTACGATGAATCACTCCGCATGCTCGAAATACCCCCAGTGATTTGGCCATCGCGTAGCATGCATCATCGTTAGCTTCATCGCTTACACCGTCGAGCTTGTCTAGCCAAATCCTAGCTCATTATCCCATGATTTAGTGGATTTTGTTTCCTATGTTTTTTCCACCGATGAGGCCTTAGCAGTACGGGTGTCACACGGTGCCCAGGCTGGCCGTGTGGCTCATTTAAAGCTAATGATCGACGATCGTGTCGTCGATTACGTTGCACAACGAGTCCACCTAGGCAAGCCTCAGTGTCGAGATTCAACCCCGCGTTCGCCGCCTAAAGGGCCCATGATGAAGCACTCCACATGCTCGAAATCCCCCCAGTGATTTAGCCCTCGCGTAGCATGCATCATCGTTAGCTTCGTCACCCACACCGTCGAGCTTGTCTAGCCACATCCCTGCTCATTATCCCACGATTTTTCTCGTTTCATTGCCCAAAATTTAGCGGATTTCATTTTCCACATTTTTTCCATTCTGTTGGCTACTAGTCCAGCATCCCACACTTTTCGGCCAACGTCGCTAGCCGCCTGCCTGTCGGTGGTGGTGGCCGCCATAGCCACGCACCACCAGTTAGATAGGCAAGGCTGTAGGCCGCCCTGCCAATGCCATGTGCGCTAGGTTCCCCAAGCCCAGTGCCTGCCCATGTGGGATGGGTGGGGGGGAGCACGCATGGCCTATTGGCACCCAGCAAGCTAGTTGACCACCTCCCCTCTAAAGAGTCTTAAATGAAATTTCACTCTTGGTTGAAAGAAACATCAATAAGTTTGAGCCGTCTAAAAAATTTTTTACTTAGAATTTTGAGTTGAAATTTTGAATATAAATGGAAAATAATCATATCTACCACCAAAAAAAATTTCAGAATTTTCTGGTCACCAAATTTTTTTAATGAATTTTCTACAGCCAAAAATTGAAAAAATCATCAAAAATAGCCCGTGAGTCAAAATGATCCCAAACATCAGTGGCAGACTCCTCATGAATTACATGATTTATTTGAGTCATTTTGGGACCAATTCCATGATGAAAAGACTATCAATTCACACCGATTTCGCAACTAGGCATTGCAGCGAACAGGTTGGTGCAGTTGTGCCTCTGCCTGGCCAGGGTGCATGCTGGCTGCCCTTCCCAGCACCTTTCAGCCACCCCATGGCTTCCCTCAAGGTCCATCACAGCCAGGGGACACGACCAAGCCCAGTTTGCCCAAGAAATCACTGCCCACAGCACGTGCCGAGCTTTACAGCGTGCTTGTGGCTGGCTCTCATGGGGCGCCCATAGCAAGGCTTGTGCCATGCTTGCTGGGGACTGCTGTGGCACCCCTGGCTCACACGATGGGCACCATGTCAAGGGACAAGGGCGAGGGGTCTAGGTCGCCATGGGCGCCAATGGCCTGGCTAGCGCGCCCACCGCTGTAGCAAGATGGGCAAGCAGCCTATGCCGTGCTTGCTGGGGGCTGCCGAGGCATGCCTCCCGTGCCCAGGGTTAGTGTGATGTGGCTCTCCTTGCTCGCTCACTTGGCAGTAAGTCGAGGGGCAGAGATGACGTGCTGGCTCGCGATAGGCACCACTGGCCTGGCTGGCATGCCCACTGCTGTTGCACGCTGGGCAAGCAGCCCATGTCGTGCCTGCTGGGGGCTGCCGAGGCATGCCTCCCGTGCCCAAGGTCTGTGCAACGCGGCTCCCCTAGCTCACTCACTGGGCACTATGTTGAGGGGTAGGGATGAGGGGTTGGCTCGCAATGGGCACCCGTGACCTAGTTGGCGCGTCAACCGTGCCTGCTAGGGGCTACCGAGGCATGCCTCCTTTGCATAGGGTCCGTGCGATACGAATCCCCTGGCTCCTCGCTGGGCACTATGTCGAGGTCCAAGGACGAGGGGGCTGGCTCGCGATCACCCCCAAAGGCTTGGCTCGTGCGCCCACCATTGTCGCATGCTAGGCACTTAGCCCATGCCGTGCCTACTGGATGCTGCTGACGCGTGCCTCCCGAGCCCAAGGTCCGTTCGTCGTGGCTCCCCTAGCTCACTAGTTGTGCACTATGTGGAGGGGCTGGCTTGCGATGGGTGCCCATGGCCTGGCTGGCACACCCACCGCTGCCACACGCTAGGTACCACATCGAGGGTCAGGGACGAGGCGACTGGCTTACGATGGGCACCTGTGGCCTAGCTGGCGTACCCACCATTGCTGCACACTGGTCAAGCAACCCATGCTGTGCCTGCTGGGGGCTGTCGAGGCATGCCTCTGGTGCCTAGCATTCATGCTACGCAGCTCTCCTAGCTCGCTCGCTGGGCACTACGCCGAGGGATAAAGATGACAGGGCTGGCTCGCGCGCCCATCATTGCCGCACACTAGGCACTTGGCCCATGTTGTGCTTGCTGGGGGCTGCCGAGGCATGCCCCCCTTTCCTAGGGTCTCTATGATGTGGCTCCCCAGGCTTGCTCGCTGTGTACTACGTGGGGGGTCAAGGACGAGGGGTTGGCTGGTGATAGGCGCCCGTGGCTGGGCTGGCGTGCCCACCACTACCGCACGCTGGGCAAGCAGCCCATGCCATGCTCGCTGAGGGCTGCTGAGGCGTGCCTCCCGTGACCAAGGGACGTTCGATGCAGCACCCTTGGCTCGCACGCTAGGTATTATGTTAAGGGGCTAACTAGTGATGGGCATCTGTGGCCTGGATGGCGTGCCCATCGTCGCCGCTCAATGGGCAAGGAGCCCATGCCGTGGCTGTTGGGGCTGCCGAGGCGTGCCTCCCGTGCCCAGGGTTCGTGCGATGTGGCTCTTTTGGCTCACTTGTTAGTTACTATGTTGAGGGGTTGGCTCGCGATGGTCGCCTGTGGCCTAGATGGCTCGCCCTCACTGTCGCATGCTGGGCAAGAAGACTATGCCGTTCTGGCTGGGGGCTGTTGAGGCATGCCTCCTGTGCCCAGGGTCTGTGTGACACAGCTCCCCTAGCTTGGTCGCTAGGCACTATGTCGAGGGGCAGGGACGAGGGAGCCGGCACGCGATGGGCGCCTGTGGTCTTGCTGGCGTGCCCACCGTTGCCCCAAGCCGGGCAAGCAGCCCTTGCCGTACTCGCTAGGGGCTGGCGAGGCATGCTTCCCGTGCTCAAGGTTGAGGATCCGACTTGCGATGGGTGCTCGTGGCCTGGCTGGCGCGCCTACCACCACCTCACGCTGGGCAAGCAGCCCTTGCCTTACTTGCTTGGGGCTGTCGAGGCGTGCCTTCTGTGCCCAGGGTCCGTGCGATGCGGCTCTACTGGCTCGCTCACTGTGCACTACGTCGTGGGATGGGGACGAGGAGGCTAGCTCGTGATGGGCACCTGTGGATCGGCTGGCGCGGCCATCGCTGTCCCACCCTGGGCATGCGTCCCATGTTGTGCCTCCTGGGGGCTGTCGAGGTGTGCCACTCGTGCCCAGGTGGTCAGTGCGACGCGGCTCCACTAGCTCGCTCACTGGGCACTATGTCGAGGGATGGGGACGAGGAGGCAGGCTCGCGATAGCCGCTTGTGGACCAGCTGGCGGTCCCACTATTGCCGCACGTTGGGCATGCAGCCCATGTCGTGCATCTTGGAGGCTGCCGAGGCATGCCTCCCGTGCCTAGGGTCCGTGCGACGTGGCTCCCCTGGCTCACTTGCTGTGCATTATGTTGAGGGGCTGGCTCGCGATGGGCGTTCGTGGCCTGGCTGGCGCACCCACCGCTATCGCATGCTGGGCAAGTAGCCTATGCTGTGCCTGTTGGGGGCTGCCGAGGCATGCCTCCTATGCCCAGGGTCAGCACGACGTGGCTCTGCTGGCTCACGATAGGCGCCCAAGGCCTTGCTGGCGTGCCCACCTCTACCGCACGCTAGGCATGCAGCCCATGCAACGGCTGCTCATGGCAGCCGATGCGTGCCTCCTGTGCCTAGGGTCGGTGCGATGCGACTCCCCTGGCTCGCTTATAGGGCACTACGTCGAGGGACAATAATGAGGGGGCTGGCTCACGATGAGAGCCCGAGGCCTTGCTACTGCGCCCACCGCTACCGCATGCTAGGCAAGCCGCCCATGCTGTGCCTGTAGGGGGCTGCCCAGGCGTGCCCCCCATGCCTAGGGTCCGTGTGATGCAGCTCCCTTGGCTCGCTCATAGGGCACTATGTTGAGGGACAATGATGAGGCGACTGGCTCGCGATGTGTTCTCGAGGCCTTGCGCGCTCGCCCACTGCTACCGCATGCTGGGAAACCAGGTTAGGCCGTGCCTGCAAGGGGCTGCCAAGGCGTGCCTCCCATGCCCAGGGACCATACGACGCGGCTCCCCTCATTTGCTCACTGGGCACCACGTCGAGGGATGGGGACGAGGGGGCTGGCTCGTGATGGGCGCTTGTGGACAGGCTGGCATGCAGACCGCTACCGCACGCTGGGCATGCGGCCCATGCCGTGCCTCTTGGGGGCTGCTGAGGCGGGCCTCCCGTGCCCAAGGTCCATATGATGTGGCTTCCATGGCTCACTCACTGCGCACTATGTCGAGGGGCTGGCTCGCGATGGGTGCCTGTGGCCTGGCTGGCTCACCCACGGCTGCCGCATGCTGGGCAAGCAGCCCATGCCATGCCTGCTGGGGGCTGCCGAGGCATGCCTCCTATGCCCAAGGTCAGTAAGACGTGGCTCTCTTGGCTCGCTCGCTGGGCAGTAAGTCGAAGGGCAGGGAGGAGGGTGCTGGCTTGCGATGGGCGCCAGTGGCCTGGCTGGCACGCCTACCGCTGTCACACGCTGGGCAAGAATCCTATGCCTTGCTCGCTGGGCACCATGTCGATGGGCAAGGACGAGGGGTTAGCTCTCGATTGGCATCTGTGACCTAGCTGGCGCGTCAACCGTTGCCGCACGCAGGGCATTTAGTCCATGCCGTGCCTGCTAGGGGCTGCCGAGGCATGCCTCCAGTGCTTAGGGTCCATGCGACGCAGCTCTCCTGGATCACTCGCTGGGCACTATGTCTAGTGTTAGAGACGAGGGGCTTCCTCGCGATGGGCGCCCGTGGTCGGGCTGGCACGCCCACCGCTGCTGCACGCTGGGCAAGTAGCCCTTGTCATTCTTGCTGGGGGTTGCCGAGGCATGCCTCCCGTGCTTAAGATCCGTGCGACGCGGCTCTCACAGCTCGCTCTCTAGGCACTACGTCGAGGTGCAAGGACGACAGGGCTTGGCCGTAATAAGCGCCAGTGGCCTTGCTGGCGCGCCCATCGCTGCCGCACCTTGGGCACTGGGCCCGAGCCATGTTTGCTGGGGAATACCGACGCGTGCCTTTCGTTCCTAGGGTTCTGGCGATGCAGCTCCCCTAGTTCGCTCGCTGGGCACTACTTCGAGTGTGAGGGACAAGGGCGTTGGCTAGCGATGGGCGCCCGTGACCCGGTTGGCACACCTGTTGCTGTCGAACACTCTGCAACTAGCCTTTGCCGTGCCTGTTGGGGGCTGTCGAGGCGTGCCTCTCATGCCCAGGGTTTGTGTGATGTAGCTCTCCTAGCTAGGTCGCTGGGCACTACGTTGGGGGGCAGGGACGACGAGGCTGGGTCGCGATGGGCGCCAGTGGCCATCCTGGTACGCCCACCGCTGCCCCACGCTGGGCACTTGGTCTATGCCATGCTCGCTGGGGGCTGGCGATGCGTGGCTGCCGTGCCCAAAGTTTATATGATGGGGCTTGGCCACAATGGGCGGCAGTGGCCTTACTTGCGTGCCCATCGCTGTTGCACCCTAGGCACTTGGCCCGAGCCGTGCCTGTTGGGGGCTATCGATGCGTGCCTCCTATTCTTAGGGTTCTTGCCATAAGGCTCCCCTGGCTCGCTTGCTGGGCACTACGTCAAGTGTCAAGGACGAGGGAGCTGCCTCACGATGGTAGCCCGTGGCCTGGCTAGCGCCCCCATCATTGCCACACACTGGGCAAGTAGCCCTTGCCGAGGTTACTGTAGGTTGCCGAGGCATGCCTCCTTGCCCAGGGTTCGTGCAACGTGGCTCCCCTGGCTAACTCGCTTGGCACTGTGTCGACTATTAGGGACGAGGGGGTTGGCTTGCTATGGGTGCATGTGGCCCGGCTGGTACGCCCACTGCCGCCGCGCACTAGGCAAACAGCCCTTGCCATGCCTCCTGGGGGCTACCGATGCATGCCTTCCGTTCCAACAGTTCTTATGACGTGGCTCTTCTAGCTCGCCCACTGGGCACTACGTAGGGACAGGGACGATGGGGCTGGCTCGCGATGGGTGCATATGGCCTGGATAGCATGCCCACCGTTGCCCCACGCTAGGCACTTGGCCCATGCCATGCCTGCTGGGGGCTACCGACTCCCTTGGCTCGCTCGCTGGGCACTATGTCTAGTGTCAAGGTCAAAGGGGCTGGCTCGCAATGGGCGCCCGTGGCCCAGCTCACACGCCCACCGTTGTCGAACGCTTTGCCATGCCTGCTGGGGGTTGCCGAGGCACGCCTCCCATGACCAGGGTCCGTGTGATGCGACTCCCTTGGCTAGCTTGCTTGGCGCTACGTCGAATGTTATGAACGAGGGGGTGGGCTCGCTGTGGGTGCACGTGGCCCGGTTGATGCGCCCGCCACTGCCGCACCATGGGCACTTGGCCCATGCCGTGCTTGCTGGGGGTTGCCGACGCCATGCCTCCTGTGAGCAGGGATCGTGCGACGCGGCTCCCCTGGCTCGCTCGCTAGGCACTACTTCGAGTGTCAGGGACGAGAAGGGTGGCTTGCGATGGGAGCCCGTGGCCTGGCTGGCGCATTCACCGCTGCCGCACAGTGGGCAAGCAGCCCTTATAGTGCCTGCTGGGGGTTGCTGAGGCACGCCTCCCATGACCAGGTCCGTGCGACGCGGCTCCCCTGGCTATCTTACTGGGCACTATGTCGAGTGTCAGGGACGTGGGGGCTGGCTCGCTGTGGGTGCACGTGGCCCGATTGATGCACCCCCTACTACCGCACCATGGGCACTTGGCCCATTCCATGCCTGCTGGGGGCTGCCGACGTGTGCCTCCCGTGACAAGGGTTCATGCGACGCTGCTGCAGGCTGGGTAAGCCCGTGGCCCGGCTAGCACGCGCACCGTTGCTGCAGGCTGGGTAAGCAGCCCTTGCCATGCCTACAGGGGGCTGCTGAGGCGTGCCTCCCATGCCCAGGGTCTGTGCGACGTAGCTCACCAGGCTCGATCGCTGGGCGCTACGGTGGGGGGCAGGCATAAGGGGGTTGGCTCGCGATGGGCGCCAGTGGCCTAGCTGTTACTCCCTTCCCTGCCCCACGCTGGCCACTTGGCCCAAGCCGTGCCTGCTGGGGGCTGCCAACGTGTGCCTCACGTGCCTAGTGTTCGTGCGATGCGACTTCCCTGGCTCGTTCGTTGGGCACTATTTCGAGTGTCAGGGATGAAGGGGTTGGCTCGCGATGGGAGCCCGTGGCCCGGCTGGTGCGCCCACCGCTGCTGCACGCTGGGCAAGCAGCCCTTGTAGTGCCTGTTGGGGGCTGCCGAGGCATGCCTCCCGTGCCTAGGGTCTGTGCGACATGGCTCCCCTAACTAAGTCGTTGGGCACTACGTCGGGGGGAAGGGACGACAGGGTTGGCTCATGATGGGCGCAAGTGGCCTGGCTGGCGCGCCCACTGTTGCCCCACACTGGGCACTTAGCCCATGCCGTGCTTGCTGGGGGCTGCCAACGCGTGGCTCCCGTGCCTATGGTTCGTGCGACGCAGCTCCCCTAGCTCACGATGGGGGACGAGGGGGCTGGCTCACGATGGGCACTCGTGGTCTTGCGAGCCCCCCCACCGCTGCCACACGGTGGGCAAGTAGCCCTTGTAGTGCCTACTGGGGGTTGCCGAGGTATGCCTCCCATTCCCAGGGTCTATGCGACACGGTTGCCCTTGCTAGGTCACTGGGCATTACGTCAGGGGGGTGGGATGACAGGGCTGGCTCGCGATGGGCGACAGTGGCCTGGCTGGTGCACCCACCGCTGCCCCATGGCCCATGGCGCGCCCACTGTTGCCGCACGCTGGGCAAGCAGCCCTTGCCGTGCCTACTGGGGGTTTCTGAGGCATGCCTCCCGTGCC
>JAJFZO010000094.1:447500-547500 GCA_021397835.1 Moringa oleifera
TTATTGCCTCAAACTTCCTTAGCCTAAGAGGCCGTAGTCCCTCTAAGAAGCCGGTCGATGAGGGTCACCTCCACGTAGCTAGTTAGCAGGCTGAGGTCTCATTTATTAACGGAATTAACCAGACAAATCGCTCCGCCAACTAAGAGCGGCGATGCACCACCACCCATAGAATCAAGAAAGAGCTCTCAGTCTGTCAATCCTTACTATGTTTAGACCTAGCGAGTTTCCTTGTGTTGAGTCAAATTAAGCCGCAAGCTCCATTCCTGGTGGTGCCCTTCTGTCAATTCCTTTAAGTTTCAGCCTTGCGACCATACTTCCCTCGGAACCCAAAGACTTTGATTTCTCATAAGGTGCCAGCGGAGTCCTAAAAGCAACATCCGCTGATCACTGGTCAGCATGGTTTATGGTTGAGACTAGGACGGTATCTAATCATCTTTAAGCCCCCAACTTTCATTCTTGATTAATGAAAACATCATTGGCAAATGCTTTCGCAGTTGTTCATCTTTCATAAATCTAAGAATTTCACCTTTCACAATGAAATACGAATGCCCTTGACTGTCCCTGTTAATCATTACTCTGATCCTGAAGGCCAATAGAATAGGATTGAAATCCTATGATGTTATCCCATGCTAATGTATTCAGAGCGTAGGCTTACTTTAAGCACTCTAATTTCTTCAAAGTAACAACATCGAAGGCACGACCAGACCAATTAAGGCCAGGAGTGCATCGTCGGCAATAAGGACGAGCCAACCAGTGCACACTATAGATGGACCATCCTAAGGTCCAACTATGAGCTTTTTAATTGTAACAACTTAAATATACGCTACTGGAGCTGGAATTACCGTGGCTGCTGGCACTAGACTTGCCCTCCAATGGATCCTTGTTAAGGGATTTAGAATGTACTTATTCTAATTACCAGACTCGAAGAGCCCAGTATTGTTATTTTATTATCACTACCTCCTAGTGTCAGGATTGTAATTTGCATGCCTGCTACCTTCCTTGGATGTGGTAGCCATTTCTCAAGCTCCCTCTCCGGAATCGAACCCTAATTCTCTGTCACCCGTCACCACCATAGTAGGTGTCACACCATCTATTGCAAGATCAGTGCAACCCTAGTGTGATGGTACTAAGTACGTCCACCTAGCCAGCCCAACTTTCTAAGCCCACGCCAAGCGAAGAAGAAGAGACAACAATATAAAAGCAAAGTAAGAAAAAAGTATTACGAGAACTCTTTCTTAACTTTTATTCAAAATAAAGGAACTATTTACAAAAGAAGGGTCTCTCTCTAAGAGTACCCAAAGCCTCTAGCTACCCACACACTTGAATTTGTATTATTTAATGTCTTTACAATTGAACCCAAGCCCTTTCTTATACTAGCTAAAGAGTGTCCTACTCAAAGACTTTCTCTTAGTTATCCCACGTCTTTCGGATAGGCCACCTAATCTTGATCATGAATTTTTTATCCTATTGAGGCTTATCTTCAAAATTTAGATAGCATTCTTCTCCCGCAAGGACTCTCCATGAGTCAAGGATCTTCAGATAGCATCCTTCTCCCGCAAGGACTCTCTATGAGTCAAGGATATTTGGATAGCATCCTCTTCCCGCAAGGACTCTCCATTTGGATAGTATTCTTCTCCTACAAGGACTCTTCATGAGTCAAGGATATTTGGATAGCATCCCTCTCCTACAAGGACATTCCTTGAGTCAAGGATCCCATCTCCTTTGAAGTCTTCTCCAAGCCTTCTTATCTGTTTTCAACTGGTTTGGATAGGCTTGAGGAGGTGGTTTTCATTCATGACTCTTTTTTATCCTTCTATCGCCTTGATCCTCCTCTAGCCAATAGCCATATCCTTTCTTTGTGGAATATCTTCGTTTGCTGGACTTTCCATTCATGCTAAGCTGGGTTCCTGAAATCTGCCCTGTGTTCCCGTCACTAGACATATTTGCACCACCATGTGTTGGTGCTTGCTTGAGGCATCTCTGCCGCTTTCCCCTTAAGTGGGCTTGTGGGTTTGTTTGTGTGCTTCATCCCTCACTCCACAACATTCCCAACTTATTAGCGTATCTCGCCACTATGAGTATGAAACTTAATTTCTCACTAAGGCTCCTGCACTCGTTTCCACATCTAACTCATGCGTTTTTGCCTTGCTAGCGTGGCCCTCCACATTTGTCGGTCCAGGCATGGAGCAAGACTCACAACGCCTATGCCTCGACACCCAAATTTAAGGGTCTGACAAACCACCCCCACCATAAAAGCCCGACGCCCTCGTCGGCTTAGTGTTGTGGTACGCCTTGATCTGGTCCTTGAATTGCCACAATGTGGTGTCTTTTTCCCAACTCGCATCCCCCTCACTGATGCCTTTCCACTAGACTAAGTAATATGTCCTCCGATTCATCTTACTATAGCCTTCCGTTCGATGATCAAGGATTCTTTCTATCCCCTTGTCAAATTAAACTCGAGTTACTGGTGGTGCATGCTTAGCTTGCTTACGTTCGAGATCGGCATCTTCCTAAAACTCTTTAAGGAAGCTCGCGTGAATGTTGGGTGCAACCTTAGATGTTGCGGTACCTTTAACCTATGAGCTACTGCTCCAGCTTTCTTCCCGATCATATGATCAACATTCCTCATTGAAGGCAATGTCTCGGGGAGTTCCAATTGCATCTTGCTGTTGAATTCCCTTAACACTTCAGCACTCTCGTCAGGTACCTCCACCACCTGATCTAGTTTTACCTCGAATAGTGTTGCCAGCATCGTCATTTCACCCTTTTAAAGTTTCGACCCGATCTACTTCTTGTTTATGGAAAGCTCTTTTGCTGCTTCGGTTCTGATTAGGCTTGGGGCGCGCTCATTAGCCAAAAGTAATCCACCTAAGTGGGGCATCACCAATGCCTTGGCTACTCTGAAGATCTTTGGACCCAAGATAACATTGAAGTCATCTAACTGAGTTATCATGAAGTTGGATGTACCTTTCCATTCGCTAGTTAGAGGCCTTCGGTCATATTCCAGCGCACGGTAGCTTTACACCACTGGCTTTTCAACCAAACGCAATCACCGATTGTGCGAATCAACGGTTCTTCTCGTACTAGGTTGAATTACTATCGCAACGTGGGCATCAGTAGGGTAAAACTAACCTACCTCATGATGGTCTAAACCCAGCTTACGTTCCCTATTGGTGGGTGAACAATCCAACACTTGGTGAATTCTTCTTCACAATGATAGGAAGAGCTGACATTGAAGGATCAAAAAGCAACGTTGCTATGAACACTTGGCTGCCACAAGCCAGTTATCCATGTGGTAACCTTTTTAACACCTCTAACTTCAAATTTTAAAGGTCTAACGGATCAATAGGCCATGCTTTCATGGTTTGTATTCATATTGGAAATTAGAATCAAACAAGCTTTTACCCTTTTGTTCCACACGAGATTTCTGTTCTCATTGAGCTCATCTTAGGACACCTGCGTTATCTTTTAACAGATGTGTTGCCCTAGCCAAACTCCCCACCTTACAATGTCTTTAGCCTACATCGGCCAGTTGAAGCCGACCTTGGGTCTAAAAAGAGGGGCGACACCCCACCTCTAATTCACGAAATGAGTAAAATAACGTTAAAAGTAATGGTATCTCACTTTCACCGTTTTCAGCTCCCATTTATCCTATAGCTCTCAAGTCATTTCACAAAGTCGGACTAGAGTCAAGCTCAATAGGATCTTCTTTCCTCGTTGATTCTGCCAAGCCCCCCCTTAGCTGTGCTTTCATTGGATAGTAGATAGGGACAGTGGGAATCTCGTTAATCCATTCATGCGTGTCACTAATTAAATGACGAGGCATTTGGCTACCTTAAGAGAGTCATAGTTACTCCCACCGCTTACCCGCGCTTGGTTGAATTTCTTCACTTCGACATTTAGAGCACTAGGCAGAAATCACATGACGTGGGCATCCGCAGGGACCATCGCAATGCTTTGTTTTAATTAAACAGTCGGATTCCCCTTGTACGTATTGGTTCTGAGTTGGTTGTTCGACGCCCGGGGAAGGCCCTCGAAGGAACCGTTCCCAGTCTATCACTCAGTCGGCATGCGACAACCTGCTCTCATCGCGAGAGTAGCTCAAGCAGTCCACCAATAACCGACGAGTACGAGACTGGGACCCTCTTGCCCAGCCCTCAGAGCCAATCCTTTTCCCGAGGTTACGGATCCATTTTGCCAACTTCCCTTGCATACATTATTCCATAAACTAAAGGCTGTTCACCTTGGAAACTTGATGCGGTTATGAGTACGACTGGGCGTAGGAGGCACTTGGTCCTCCGGATTTTCAAGGGTCACCGGGAGTGCATCGGACACCATGCGACGTACGGTGCTCTTCCAACCACTAGACCCTACCTCCGACTGAGCCGTTTCTAGGGTGAGCAGGCTGTTAAATAGAAAAGATAACTCTTTTTGGGTCCTTGTCAACGTCTCTGGACTCCATAACGTTACTGTCAACTGCCACGTCCCAGTTTTGGAATTTTAACCGAATCTTCTTTCGAAGCTCGCACCAAGGTGCTATCCGATGGGCTTCCGCCGTCTGTTAGGATTGACTAACCCATGTGCAAGTGCCATTCACATGGAACCTTTCCTTTCTTCGGTCTTCAAAGTTCTCATTTGAATATTTACTACTACCACCAAAATCTACACCAATGGTCGCTCCGTCCAGGCTCACGCCTTGGGGTTTTATGGTGACCATGCGCCCTCCTACTCATTAGGCCTTGGCCCTTACCCCAATAGTCGGGTATAGGTCACGCGCTTTAGTGCCATCCAATTTCGGGGCTAGTTGATTTGGCAGGTGAGTTATTACACACTCCATAACAGATTTCGACTTCCACGACCATTGTCCTGCTGTCTTAATCGACCAATACCCTTTGTGGGTTCTAGGTTAATGTGTAGTTGGGCACCATAACCAACTTCCAGTTTATTGCGCATCGCCAGTTTTACTTACAAAAAATGGGCCACTTGGAGCTCTCGATTTCGTAGGACGGCTCAACGAAGTAGCCACCCCGTACTATTTATTTAAAGTTTGAGAGTAGGTCGAGGGTATTGTGCCCCCGATGCCTATAATCATTGGCTTTACTCGATAGAACTCGCATCTAAGCTCTAGCCATCCTGAAGGAAACTTCGGAGGGATTTAGCTACTAGACAGTTTGATTAATCTTTCGCCCCTACACCTAAGTCAGACGAACGATTTGCACGTCAGTATCGCTACGAGCCTCCACCAGAGTTTCCTCTCGCTTCACCCCGCTCAGGCATAGTTCACCATCTTTTGGGTCCCGATAGGCATGCTCACACTCGAACCCCTCTCAAAAGATCGAGGTCGATTGACAGTGCATCCTTGAGGGATCCCGCTAATCAGCTTCCTTGTGCTTTACAGGTTTACTCGCCCGTTGACTCGCATGCATGCCAGACTCCTTGGTTTGTGCTAACCACCGCGATGGTGCGCATTACGAGCCACGATCTCGACGATAACGTCTTTGTGAGTGTATCAAAGGCTCGGCTTGGGTTGTCGTTTGCACCCCGAGTCGATCGACGAACTAGTTCGTGGTTCGCTTCCCTCCCGACAATTTCAAGCACTCTTTGACTTTCTTTTCAAAGTCCTTTTCATCTTTCCCTCACATTACTTGTTCACTATCGATTTCTCACCCGTATTTAGCCTTAGACTGAATTTACTGCCCTATTGGGGTTGCATTCCCAAACAACCCGACTCTTTCACAACGCCTTATGGTGCGACAGTGTTCGGGCGAGACAGGGCGAGACAGGGCTCTCACCCTATTCGGTGCCCCTTTTTAGGGGACTTGGATCCTGGTCCATCACTGAGGACGCTTCTCCAGACTATAATTCAGGCACCGAGGGTGCACTATTTCCAAGCCTGGCTTTTCTCGGTTCACTCACCGCTACTAGAGGAATCCTTATTAATTTTTTTTGCTTCCGTTTATTGATATGCTTAAACTCAGTGGGAAGTCTCGCCTGACTTGGGGTCGCATCTCGATCGATCAATCATTAGGTCCGTGAGCTGCGAACGAGCGACACGCCCATGAGGGAGCACGAGGCTTTCTCTACTAGCGCCAAGCCATGACGTGGGCATCGAGGTCAGGGCGACTGGGTCATGCTTTTTCATTCTAGTTCCTTGGTGCATCCCGCGCAGTGGGTTTTGTTGTTGCGTGCGACGAGGGGCTTGGGCACGAGCACATGCACCCTTGCCATGTGAGGCGGGACGAGGAGCTCGAGAGCCCTCCGCCCCCTCGGTGTGTTTACAACGTGTTTGTGGGTCATTTCGCTGAGCAGGTTTTCAACAATGATCCTTCTGCAGGTTTACCTACAGAACCGAACCCTAATTCTTTGTCACCCGTCACCACCATAATAGGTGTCACACTGTTTGTTGCGGGATCAGCACAACCTTAGTGTGATGGCATTAAGTGTGTCCACCTAGTCAGCCCAGCCCAACTTTCTAAGCCCATGCCAAGCGAACAAGAAGAGACAATAATGCAAAAAGCAAAGCAAGGAGACAGTATTACGAGAACTTTTTCTTAACCTTTACCGACAATAAAGGAACTATTTACAAAAGAAAGATCTCTCCCTAAGAGTACCCAAAGCCTCTAGCTAGCCACACTCGAGTTTGTATTACTCAATGTGTTTACAACTAAACCCAAGCCCCCTTTTTATACTAGTTGAGGAATGTCCTACTTAAACACTCCCTCTTACTTGTCCCACGTGATTCGGATAGGCCTCTCAATCTTGATCATGAATCTTTTATCCCATTTAGCATCCTTCTCCCGCAAGGACTCTCCGTGAGTCAATGATATTTAGATAGCATCCTCTTCCCGCAAGGACTCTCCATTTGGATAGCATCCTTCTCCTACAAGGACTCTCCATGAGTCAAGGATATTTGGATAGTGTCCTTCTCTTGCAAGGACTCTCCTTGAGTCAGGGATCTCATCTCCTTTGAAGTCTTCTCCAAGCCTTCTTATCCGCTTTCAACCGATTTGGATATGCTTGAGGAGGTGGTTCCCGTTCAGGACTCTTCTCAAGCCTTATCTCCCTTAGCTTTCAGGATAGACATCTCTTTCTTATCCTTCTATCGCCTTGATCCTCCCTTAGCCAATAGCCATATCCTTTCTTTGTGGAATATCTTCGCTTGCTGGACTTTCCATCCATGCCAAGCTGGGTTCTCGGATTCTGCCCTGTGTTCCTGTCACTGGACATATTTGCACCACCATGTGTTGGTGCTTGCTTGAGGCATGTCTGCCGCTTTCCTTTTAAGTGGGCTTATGGGTCTGTTTGTGTGCTTCATCCCTCGCTCCACAACATTCCCAGCTCATCAGCTTATCTCGCCACGGTGAGTACAAAACTTAATTTCTCACCAAGGCTCCTGCATTCATTCCCATATCTAACTCATGCATTTTTGCCTTGCTAAGGTGGCCCTCCACACTTGTAGGTTCGGGCATGGAGCAAGACTCACCACGCCTATGCCTCGGCACCCAAATTTAAGGGTTTGACAGTAGGCAACTATCCTACCATCGAAAGTTGATAGAGCAAAAATTTGAATGATGAGTCGTCGACACGATGGCCTTGTAATCCGTCGAGTTATCATGAATCATTAGAGCAACAGGCGAAGCCTGTGTTGACCTTTTATCTAATAAATGCACCCCTTCTAAAAGTCGGGGTTTGTTGCACGTATTAGCTCTAGAATTATTATGGTTATCCGAGTAGTAGGTACCATCAAACAAATTATAACTGATTTAATGCGCCATTCACAGTTTCACAGTCTGAATTAGTTCACACTTACATATGCATGGCTTAATCTTTGAGACAAGCATATGACTACTGGCAGGATCAACCAGGTAGCATCTTTCAAGATACCGCACCAACTAGGACCCAAGCGTGCCACAAGGCTCGTTGAGGTCAAAGCTATCACGGCCATCGTTCAAATTCGATGGGACGTGGGACAAATGCTTTCGGTTAGACAGGCAGAGAACAAGGCCACTCCTGTCGCAACACTTTTCGCACCCGAGGGGATGACCGAGCACCCGTGTTCCAAAGCAGCCACATGCCGAAGCAAGCCGCGCTTGGAGCACGAGGCCTAGCATAGGTTTCCACCCATGCCCACAAGGGACATGGTGCAAAGACAATCGACTCGAATCATCGAATTTCGTTTATGAAGGCACGTAACACAAGGTCCCAATGTCACCAATAAAAAGCCAACGTATGGCTCGATGGTCGAGCTTAAAGCGACATGCTAGCCAACAATTTGATGTGGGAGCACGGAGCCTACCAATGTGCATAACTAGATCACCACTCACACGCCGCATGTATAAATGGGTAGCAATAGCACCAAACGAGATACAAGCCGACGAGTGAAAAGCCCATCGATCATGCAGGTTGTCAAGTACCACTGCACCCAAGCCACTAAGTGTAAAATTGTTTCGATAGCAAGGGACAATTCTTTGATGGCAAGGGACCATCGATAAGGCCTGGGCAGCAAGGGTGTCACGCGGTGCCCAGGTTGGTTGTGTGGCTCGCTCGATGCTAACGGTTGATGATCATTTCGTCGATCGCGCTGCGCAACGAGTCCACTCGGCAAGCTAAAGCGTCGGGATCTAACCCTGCGTCCACCACCTTGAGGGCCTGCGATGAAGCACTCCTCATGCTCGAAATCCCCCTAGCGATTTGGCCCTTGCGTAGCATGCATCATCGTTTGCTTCGCCGCCCACACCATCGTGCTTGTCTAGCCACATCCTAGCTCATTATCCCATGGTTTAGTGGATTTCGTTTCCCATGTTTTCCCACTAATGAGGCCTTGGCAGCAGGGGTGTCACGCCAGGCCTAAGCTGGTCGTGTGGCTGGCTCGATGCTCACGGTCGATGATCGTGTCGTCGATCGCTCTATGTAACGAGTCCACCTCAACAAGCCTGAGTGTCGGGGTCCAACCCTATGTCTGTCGCCTCAGGGGCCTACGATGAAGCACTCCGCATGCTCGAAATCCCTCCAGTGATTTGGCCCTCGCATTGCATGCATCATCGTTAGCTTCATCGCCCACACCATCGTGCTTGTCTAGCCACATCCCAGCTTATTATCCCATGATTTAGTGGATTTCGTTTACCACGTTTTTTCCACCGATGAGGCCTTGGTAGTAGGGGTGTCACGTGTAGCTCAGTTTGGCTGTGTGGCTAGCTTGATGCTAACGGCTGACGATCGTGTCATCGATCGTACTGCACAACGAGTCCACCTAGGCAAGCCTGAGCATCAGGATCCAACCCTGCATTCGCTGCCTCTAGGACCTACAACAGCACTTTGCAAGGTCAAAATTCCCCCAGCGATTTAGTCCTCACGTAGCATGCATCATCGTTAGCTTCGTCGCCCACACCGTCGAGCTTGTCTAGCCATATCCCAGCTCATTATCCCATAATCTCTCTCGTTTCATCGCTCATAATTTAACGGATTTCATTTCCCACATTTTTCCCACTCCGTTGGCTACTGATCGGGCATCCCACCTTCTTCGGTTGACATCATCGGCCGCCTGCCTGCCAACAGTGGTGGCCGCCACAGCCACGCACCATCGATTGGATGGGCACGACAGCAAGCCGCCCTGCCCATGCCATGCGTGCTGGGTTCCCCAAGCCCAGTGCCTACCCATGTGGGATGGGCAGGAGGGGAGCACGCATGGCCCATTGGCACCCAGCAAGCTTGGTGACCACCTCCCCCCTAAAGAGTCTTAAATGAAATTTCACTCCTAACACGAGAAAACATCAATATGTCTGAGCCGTTATAATGGGTCTAAAAAATTATTTTCTTAGAATTTTGAGCTGAAATTTTGTACATAAATGGAGAATAATCATACCTACCAGTAGAAAAAATTTCAAAATTTTCTGGGCATTAAATTTTTTTAAAGAATTTTCTACAGCCAAAAAATTAAAAAAATCATCAAAAATAGCCCGTGAGTCAAAATGATCCCAAACTTTAGGGTAGACTCCTCATGAATTAGATGATTTATTTGAGTCATTTCAGGACCAATTCCATGATGAAAAGACTGTCAATTCATACTAATTTCACAATCGAGCATGGCAGCCAACAAGCTGGGGCAGTTGTGCCTCTGCCTGGCCCAGGGTGCATGTTGGCTACCCTATCCAGTGCACCTCCACCCAGCCCATGGCTGTGCTTAGGGTCCATCACAGCCAGGGGACATGGCCAATCCTAGCTTGCTGATGAAATCAACACCCACAGCACGTGCTGACCCTCACAGCATGCTAGCGGTTGGCTCGTGTGGGGCACCCCTCGCAAGACTGGCGTCGTGCCTACTGGGGACCGCTGTGGCACCCCTGGTTCACATGCTGGGAACCATGTCGAGGGGTAGGGAAGAGGGGGTTGGCTCGCGATGGGCGCCCATGGCCTGGTTGGCGCGACCATCGCTACCGCAAACTAGGCAAGAAGCCCATACCGTGCCTATTGGGGGCTGCAAGGCATGCCTCCCATGCCTAGGGTCCGTGTGACATGGCTCCCCTAGCTCGTTCGCTGGGTATTAAGTCGAGGGGAAGGGATGAGGAGGCTAGCTCATGATGGGCACCCGTGGCCTGGTTGGTGCGTCCATCGCTGTCGCATGCTGGGCAAGCAGCCCATGCCGTGCTTGCTAGGGGCTGCCGAGGTTGTGCGACATGGCTTCCTTGGCCCTTTGACTAGGCGCCATGTCGAGGGGCAGGGACGAGGGGGCTGGCTTGCGAAGGGCACCCGTTGCCTGGCTGGCACGCCCACTGCTGCCGCACGCTAGGCAAGCAGCCCATGCCGTGCATACTGGGGGCTGCCAAGGCATGCCTCCCGTGCCTAGTGTCCATGTGACGTGGCTCCCCTGGCTCGCTTGCTGGGCACTATGTCAAGGGTCGAGGATGAGGGGGTTGGTTCGTGATGGGTGCCACCAGCCTTGTTGGCGTGCCCACAGTTGCCGCACGCTAGGCTCTTAGCCCATGCCGTCCCTGCTAGGGGCTGCCCTGGCATGCTTTCCGTTCCTATGGTCCTTACGATGAGGCCCTCTTGGCTCGCTCGCTACGCACTACGTCGAGGAGCAGCGACAACGGGGCTAGCTCGCGATGGGCGCCAGTGGCTTGGCTGGCGCACCCACCGCTGCCACACACTAGGCATTTGGCCCATGCCATGCCTGCTAGGGTCTGCCAACTCATGCCTCCTTTGCCCAGGGACCATGCAACGCGGCTCCTCTGGCTCGCTCGATGGGCACTACGTATAGGGTTAGGGACAAGGGGGCTGGCTCGCGATGGGCACCCGTGGCCTGGCTGGCGCGCCCACTGCTGCCGCACGCTAGGCAAGCAGCCCATGTCGTGCCTGCTAGGTGCTACCGAGGCATGCCTCCCCTAGCCAACGTCTGTGAGATGCGGCTCCCCTGGCTCGCTCGATGGGCACCATGTCGAGGGACAACGATGAAGGGGCTGGCTCACAATGGGTGCATATGGCCTGGCTGGTGCGCCCACACTGCAGCACGCTTGGCAAACAGCCCATGTTGTGCCTACTGGGGGCTGCCAAGGCATGCCTCCCATGCCCAGGGTTCGTGCAATACGACCCCCTTGGCTCGCTCGCTGGGCACTACGTCAAGGGATAGGGATGACGAAGCTGGCTCACGATGGGTGCTAGTGGCTTGGCTGGCATGCCCACCGCTGCTACACGCTAGGCACTTGGCCCATGCCGTGCCTGTTAGGGACTGACGATGCGTGCCTCCCATGCTCAGGGTCCATGTGATGCAGCCCCCCTGCCTCGCTCACTGGGCACTACGTCGAGAGTCAAGGACGATGGGGCTCGCTCAAGATGGGTGCCTGTGGCCTGGCTGACGCCCCCATCGGTGCCGCACGCTGGGCAAGCAGCCCATGTCGTGCTTGCTGGGGGCTGCTGAGGCATGTCTCCCGTCCTAGGGTCCATGCGACATGGCTCCTCTGGCTCGCTCCTTGGGCATCATGTCGAGGGTCAGGGACGAGGGGGCTGGCAAGTGATGGGCACTAGTGGCCTAGCTGGCGCGTCTACCACTACCACACGCTGTGCAAGCTGCCCATCCCGTGCCTGCTGGGCAATCAGCCCAGGCCGTGCCTACTGGGGGCTGCTGAGGCATGCCTCCCGTGCCTAGTGTCCGTGTGATGTGGCTCCCCTGGCTCGTTCACTAGGCAGTACTTTACCGAGGGACAACATTGAGGGATAAGTTTCTGTTACACACACACACACACATATATATATATATATATGATTGGAGTAACACTTGGTTCCCCAATGCTTTCCGATATGTTTCCAAGTGTTTTTCCCTTGTGTTTCTCATTCTCTACAAGCCCAAAGAACTTGCTTCTTTTTCCAAGTCATTATCTTGAGGGATGATTTTAGACCTCGGGGCATCGATTGTCGAAAAGAGAGGGACAATTGTTGTGGGGGTTCGGGAGGGGGGGAGGGACGAATCAAAGCGACAAAGGGTTAAATCTCAGTGGATCATGGCAGGAAGGCTACTCCACAACTTACAATACCCCATCGTGTATTTAAATCATCTGCAAATGATTCTACTCGTCGCTTGGTGGGAATCACACTTCAAGTTAGCCCGCGAGGCTCCTCCATCGTAAAGGCTTTGCCAACGACACATGCCTTTGGGGGCTGGGAAACCCTTACTGTAGGTCAAAAATCGGGCGACGGGCGCACGCATCGCTTCTATCCTGGATTCTGACTTAGAGGCATTCTATCATAATCTAGCTTACGGTAGCTTCGTGCTACTGGTTTTTTAACCAAGCGCAATGACCAATTATGTGAATCAACGGCTCCTCTCGTACTAGGATGAATTACTATCATGACGTGGTAACCTCTCTCACAACGGTCTAAACCTAGCTCACGTTCCCTATTGGTGGGTGAACAATCCAACACTTAGTGAATTCTGCTTCATAATGATCGGAAGACTGACATTGAAGGATCAAAAAGCAGCGTCGCTATGAATGCTTGGCTACCACAAGCCAGTTATCCTTGTGGTAACTTTTTTGACACCTCTAGCTTTAAATTTTGAAGGTCTAAAGGATCGATAGGCCACGCTTTCACGGTTCATATTAGTACTTGAAATCAGAATCAAATGAGCTTTTACCCTTTTGTTCCACACGAGATTTCTATTCTCGTTGAGCTCATCTTAGGACACCTGCATTATCTTTTAACAGATGTGCTGCCCCAACCAAACTCCCTACTTGACAATGTCATCTGCTCGGATCGGCCGGTCGAAGCCGACCTTGGGTCCAAAAAGAGGGGCGATGCCCTGCCTCCAATTCACAAAATAAGTAAAATAACGTGAAAAGTAGTGGTATTTCACTTTCGTCGTTTTTGACTCCCACTTATCCTACACCTCTCAAGTCATTTCACAAAGTCAAACTTGAGTCAAGCTCAACAGGGACTGATTTTGCCAAGCCCATTCCCTTGGCTGTGGTTTCGTTGGATAGTAGACAGGGACAGTGGGAACCTCATTAATCCATTCATGTGCATCACTAATTAGATGGCGAGGCATTTGGCTACCTTAAAAGAGTCATAGTTACTTTCACCATTTACCCGCGCTTGGTTGAATTTCTTCACTTTGACATTCAGAGCACTGGGCAAAAATCACATTCATGAGCATCTGTAGGGACTATCACAATGCTTTAAACAGTCGGATCTCCCTTGTCCGTACGAGTTCTAAGTTGGCTGTTTGACGCCCGAGGAAGGCCCCCGAAGGAACCGTTTCCAATCCGTTCCCTAGCCGACACATAATGACCCGCTCTCACCGTTGGAGCAGCTCAAGCAGTCCACGGATAGCCGATGGGTTTAGGATTGGGACCCCCGTGCCCAACCTTCAGAGCCAATCTTTTTCCCGAGGTGACGGATCCATTTTGCCGACTTCCCTTGCCTACATTGTTCCATGGACCAGAGGCGGTTCACCATGGAGACCTGATGCGGTTATGAGTACGATCAAGGATGGGAGGCACTCAGTCCTCCGAATTTTCAGGGGCTGCTTGGGCTGCATAAGACACCACGTGACGTGCGGTGCTTTTCCAGCCATTAGACTGTGCCTCTGGCTGAGCTGTTTCCAAGGTAGGCAGGCTGTTAAGCAGAAAAGATAACTCTTTCTGAGGCCCTCGTTGGACTCCCCAACGTTACTGTCAGCCACCACGTCCAGATTTTGAAATTTTAACCGGATCCCCTTTCGAAGTTTGCGCCAAGGCGCTATCCAACGGGCTTCCCCTGTCTCTTAGGATCGACTAATCCATGTGCAAGTGTCGTTCACATGGAACCTTTCCCCTATTCGGCCTTTAAAGTTCTCATTTGAATATTTACTATCACTACCAAGATCTGCACCAATGGCCGCTTCGCCTGGGCTCGCGCCCCGGGTTTTGCGGCGACCACTGCGCCCTCCTACTCATTGGGGCTTGGCCCTTGCCCTAACGACCAGGTATAGGTTACGTGTTTTAGTGCCATCCATCTTTGGGGCTAGTTGATTCGGCAGGTGAGTTGTTACACACTCCTTATCAGATTTTGACTTCCATGACCATCGTCATGCTTTTTTAATCGACCAACACCCTTTATGGGTTCTAGGTTGGTATGCAGTTAGGCATCGTAACCCGACTTTCGATTCATCCCGCATCATCAGTTCTGCTTACTAAAAATGGCCCACTTGGAGCTCTCGATTTCGTGGGACGGCTCAACAAAGCAGCTACCCTATACTACCTATTTAAAGTTTGAGAATAGATTGAGGGCATTGCGCCCCCGATGCCTCTAATCATTGGCTTACCTCGACAGAACTCACATCTGAACTCCAGCTATCCTGAGGGAAACTTTAGAGGGAACCAGCTACTAGACAGTTCGATTAGTCTTTCGCCCCTATACCCAAGTCAAACGAATGATTTGCACGTCAGTATCGCTATGGGCCTTCACTAGAGTTTCCTCTGGCTTCACCCCGCTCAGGCATAATTCACCATCTTTCGAGTCCTGACAGGCATGCTCGCACTCGATCCCTTCTCAAAAGATCAAGGTTAGTCGGTGGTGCACCCGCGAGGGATCCCGCTAATTAGCTTCCTTGCGCCTTACGGGTTTACTCGCCCATTGACTCATACGAATGTGAGACTCCTTGGTTTGTGTTTCAAGATGGGTCAAATAGGGAGCCCCTTAGCCAACGCCGAGAGAGTGCAGGTGCCGAAGCACCGCCGTGATGGCACGCACTGCCAGCCACGATCTCGACGATGACGTCTCCGCGAGAGTATCAAAGGCTTGGGCTTAGGCCACTGTTGCGATCCATGTCGATCCGCACCTCGAGTTGACCGGTGGATCAGCTCGAGGCCGTTCCACATCCAACCGAGTTGTGTCGTCAACCCCCATCCATTTGCCTCCCGAAAATTTCAAGCACTCTTTGACTCTCTTTTCAAAGTCCTTTTCATCTTTCCCTCATGGTACTTGTTCGCTATTAGTCTCTTGCCCGTATTTAGCCTTGGACAAAATTTACCGCCCTATAGGGGCTACATTCCCAAACAACCTAACTCATTGACAGCTCCTCGTGGTGCGACAGGGTCCGAGCGAGACGGGGCTCTCACCTTCGGGACCTCTTTCTAGAGGACTTGGGCCCCGGTCCATCGCTAAGGATGCTTCTTCATACTACAATTCAAGCACGCTTTTTCATTCGAGTTCCTTGAAGCATCTCGCATTATGGGTTTTGTTGTTGTCGCATGAGGCGGGACGAGGGGCTCGAGAGACCTTCGCCACACCGATGTGTTTACAACGTGTTCGCAGGTCATTTCACTAAGCGAGTTTTTGACTATGAACCTTCCACAGGTTCACCTACAAAAACCTTGTTATGACTTCTCCTTCCTTTAAATGATAAGGTTCAGTGGACTTCTCGCGACGTCGCGAACGATGAACCCCCAACGTAGGTCCGATCCGAACATTCCACCGGACCATTCAATCGGTAGGAGCAACGGGCAGTGTGTACAAAAGGCAGGGGCATAGTCAACGCGAGCTAATTACTCGCACTTACTAGGAATTCCTCGTTAAAGACCAACAATTGCAATGATCTATCCCTATCATGATGAAATTTCAAAGATTACCTCGGCCTGTCGGCCAAGGGCATCACAGACTTGTTATTGCCTCAAACTTTATTGACCTAAGTGGCCATAGTCCCTCTAAGAAGCCAACTATGGAGGGTCACCTTCACGTAGCTAATTAGCAGTCTGAGGTCCTGTTCGTTAACGAAATTAACCAGACAAACCGCTCCACCAATTAAGAACGGCCATGCATCACCACCCATAGAATCAAGAAAGAGCTTTTAATTTGTCAATCCTTACTATGTCTGGACCTAGTAAGTTTCTCCGTGTTGAGTCAAATTAAGCCATAGGCTTCATTCCTGGTGGTGCCCTTCCGTCAATTTCTTTAAGTTTTAACCTTGCGACCATAATTCCCTCATAACCCAAAGACTTTGATTTCTCATAAGGTGCCAGCGAAGTCCTAAAAGCAACATCCACTAATCCCTGGTCGGCATCGTTTATGGTTGAGACTAGGACGGTATCTGATCGTCTTCGAGACCCCAACTTTTGTTTTTGATTAATGAAAACATCCTTGGAAAATGCTTTTGTAGTTGTTCGTCTTTCATAAATACAAATGCCCTCGACTGTCCCTGTTAATCATTACTCCGATCCCGAAGGCCAACAAAATAGGATTGAGATCCTATGATGTTATCTCATGCTAATGTATTTAGAGCGTAGGCTTACTTTGAGTACTCTAATTTCTTCAAGGTAATAATGCCGAAGGCACGACCCGACTAATTAAGGCTAAGAGTGCATCATCAGCAGTAGGGACGACCCAACCGGTGCACACCGTAAGCGGACCGACCGACCCATCCCAAGGTCCAACTAGGAGCTTTCTAATTGCAATAACTTAAATATACGTTATTGCAGCTGGAATCACCGCGGCTGTTGGCACCAGACTTACCCTCTAATGGATCCTCGTTAAGGGATTTAGATTGTACTTATTCCAATTATCAGACTCGAAGAGCCTGGTATTGTTATTTATTGTCACTACCTCCCTGTGTCAAGATTGGGTAATTTGTGCGCCTGCTGCCTTCCTTGGATGTGGTAGCCATTTCTCAAGCTCCCTCTTCAGAATCAAACCCTAATTCTCCCTCACCCGTCACCACCATAGTAGGTGTCACACCGTCTGTTGCGGGATCAGTGCACCCTAGTGTGATGGCGCTAAGTGCGTCCACCTAGCCAGCCCAACTTTCTAGGCCCACGCCAAGCGAAGAAGAAGAGACAATAGTGTAAAAGCAAAGTAAGGTGACAGTATTACGAGAACTCTTTCTCAACCTTTATTCAAAATAAAGGAACTATTTACAAAAGAAGGGTCTCTCTTTAAGAGTACCCAAAGCCTCTAGCTACCTACACACTTGAGTTTGTATTACTTAGTGTCTTTTCAATTGAACCCAAGCCCCTTTTTTATACTAGTTAACAAGTGTCCTACTCAAACACTCTCTCTTAGTTATCTCATGTCTTTTGGATAGGCCACCCAATCTTGATCACGAATCATTGATCCCATTGAGGCTTATCTTCAAAGTTTAGATAGCATCCTTCTCCCCATAAAGACTTTCCATGAGTCAAGGATCTTCAGATAACATCCTTCTCCTGCAAGGACTCTCCATGAGTCAAGGATATTTGGATAGCATCCTCTTCCCACAAGGACTCTCCATTTAGATAGCATCCTTCTCCTACAAGGACTCTCCATGAGTCAAGGATATTTAGATAGCATCCTTTTCCTGCAAGGACTCTCATTGAGTCAAGGATCTTATCTCCTTTGAAGTCTTCTCTAAGCCTTCTTATCCATTTTCAACCAGTTTAGATAGGCTTTAGGAGGTGGTTTTCGTTCAGGATTCTTTTCGAGCCTCATCTCCCTTGGCATTTGGGATAGACATCTCTTTTTTATCCTTCTATTGCCTTGATCCTCCTCTAGCCAATAGCCATATCCTTTCTTTGTGGAATATCTTCGCTTGCTAGACTTTCCATCCATGCTAAGTTGGGTTCCCAAAATCTACCCTGTATTCCCGTCACTGGACATATTCGCACCACTATGTGTTAGTGCTTGCTGGAGGCATCTCTGCCGCTTTCCCCTTAAGCGGGCTTGTGGGTCTATTTGTGTGCTTCATCCCTTACTCCACAACGTTCACAGCTCATCAGCGTATCTTTTCACTATGAGTATGAAACTCAATTTCTTACCAAGTCTCCCGCATTCGTTTCCATATCTAACTCATGCATTTTTGCCTTGCTAGCGTGGCCCTCCATACTTGTAGGTCTGGGCATGGAGCAAGACTCACCATGCCTATGCCTTGGCACTCAGATTCAGGGGTCTAGCAAACCACCTTCACCAGAAAAGCCTGACACCCTCGTCGGCTTAGTTTTATGGTATGCATTGATCTGGTACTCGAATTGCCACAATGTGGTATCTTTTTCCCAACTCGCATCCACCTCACTAGTGCCTTTCCACTGGACTAAGTAATATGTCCTCTAATTCATCTTACTATAGCCCTCCATTCGATGATCAAGGATTGTTTCTATCCCCTTGTTAAATTGAACTCGAGTTACAAGCAGTGCATGCTTAGCCTGCTTGCGTCCGCGATTGGCATCTTCTTGAAACTCTTTAAGGAAGCTCATGTGGAATGTTAGGTGCAACCTCAGATGTTGTGGTAGCTTTAACCCATAAGCTACTGCTCCAACCTTCTTCCCGATCATATGATCAAAATTCCTCCTCGAAGGCAATGTCTTGAGGAGTTCCGATGGCATCCTGCTGTTGAATTCCCTCAACACTTCATCACTCTCGTCAGGTACCTCCACCACCTGATCCGATTTTGCCTCGAATAGTGCTGCCAACATCATCACTTCACCCTTTTGTAGTTCTGACTTAAACTGCTTTGCAGATTGCAACCCGATCTGTTTCTTGTTTATCGAAAGCTCCCATGCTGCTTTGGTTCTGATTAGGCTTGGGGCTCGCTCATTAGCCATGAGTAATCCACCTGAGTGGGGCATCACCAATACCTTGGCTTGTTTGAAGAATTCTAGACCCAAGATAACATCGAAGTCATCTAACTGAGTTATCATGAAGTTAGACGTACCTTGCCATTCGCCACTTAGAGGCGTTCATTCATAGTTCAGCACACAGTAGCCTCGCGCCACTAGCTTTTCAACCGAGGACAATGACCAATTGTGCGAATCAATGATTCTTCTTGTACTAGGTTGAATTATTATCGCGACACGGGCATCAGTATGGTAAAACTAACCTGTCTCATGATAGTTTAAACCCAGCTCACGTTCCCTATTGGTGAGTGAACAATCTAAAACTTGGTGAATTCTGCTTCACAATGATAGGAAGAGCCGACATTGAAGGATTATAAAGCAACTTTGCTTTGAATGCTTAGTTGCCATAAGCCAGTTATCCCTATGGTAACTTTTCTGATACCTCTAACTTCAAATTTTGAAGGTCTAAAGGATCAATAGGCAACGCTTTCACGGTTCGTATTCGTATTGGAAATTAGAATCAAACGAGCTTTTACCATTTTGTTCCACACGAGATTTCTGTTCTTATTAAGCTCAACTTAGAAGACCTGCGTTATCTTTTAACAGATGTGCCCCCCTTGCTAAACTCCCCACCTGACAATGTCTTTCACCCAGATTGACCGACCGAAGCTGACCTTGGGTCCAAAAAAAGGGGTGACGCCCCGCCTCCAATTCACGGAATAAGTAAAATAACATTGAAAGTAGTGATATTCCACTTTTGCCGTTTTCGGCTCCCACTTATCCTGTAGCTCTCAAGTCATTTCACAAAGTTAGACTAGAGTTAAGCTCAACAGGGTCTTCTTTCCTCGTTGATTCTACCAAGCCCATTCCCTTGGCTGTGGTTTTGTTGGATAATAGACAAGGACATTGGGAATCTCTTTAATCCATTCATGCGCATCATTAATTAGATGATAAGGCATTTGGCCACCTGAAGAGAGTCATAGTTACTCCCGTCGTTTACTCGGGCTTAGTTGAATTTCTTCACTTTGACATTCAGAGCACTGGGCAAAAATCACATTGCGTGAGCATCCGCAGGGACCATTGCAATGCTTTGTTTTACTTAAACAGTCAGATTCCCCTTGTCCGTACCAGTTCTGAGTTGGCTGTTTGACACCCGAGGAAGGCCCCCGAAGGAACCGTTCCCAGTTCGTCCCTCGGCCGGCACACGATGACCCGCTCTCACCGCGGGAGTAGCTCGAGCAGTCCACCGACAGTCGATGGGTTCGAGACTAGGACCCCCATGCCCAGCCCTCAGAGCCAATCTTTTTCCCGAGGTTATGGATCCATTTTGCCGACTTCCCTTGCCTACAATGTTCCATCGACCAGAGGATGTTCATCTTGGAGATCTGAAGCGGTTATGAGTACGACAGGGCGTGGGAGGCACTCGGGTCCTTCGAATTTTCAAGGGCCATTGGGGGCGCAAAGAACATCACGCGACGTGCGATGCTCTTCTAGCCGCTAGACCCTACCTCCGATCGAGCTGTTTCTAGGGTGAGCAAGCTATTAAACAGAAAAGATAACTCTGTCTGTTCTAGGGCCCTCGCCAATGTCTTCGGACTTCTTAACATTACCGTCAGCCGCCATGTCTCAATTTCAAAATTTTAATTGGATCCCTTTCGAAGCTCGCACCAAGGCACCATTCGATAGGCTTCCCCTGTCTCTTAGGATCGACTAACCCATGTGTAACTGCCGTTCACATGGAACCTTTCCCCACTTCAGCCTTCAAAGTTTTCATTTGAACATTTGCTACTACCACCAAGATCTGCACCGATGGTCGCTCCGCCTAGGCTCGAGCCCTTTTACTTATTGGGGCTTGGCCCTTGCCCCAACGGCCAGGTATAGGTCGCGTGCTTCAGTGCCATCTATTTTTGGGGCTAGTTGATTCAGCAAGTGAGTTGTTACACACTTTTTAGTGGATTTCGATTTCCATGACCGCCGTCCTGCTATTTTAATCAACCAACACCCTTTATGGGTTCTAGGTTAATGCACAATTGGGTATCGTAACTCGACTTCCAGTTCATCCCACATAGCCAATTCTGCTCACCAAAAATAGCCCACTTGAAGCTCTTGTTTTCGTGGGACGGCTCAATGAAGCAGCTACCCCGTACTAATTATTTAAAGTTTGAGAATAGGTCAAGGGCATTATGCCCCCGATGCCTCTAATCATTGGCTTTACCCGATAGAACTCGCATATGAGCCCTAGCTATCTTGAGGAAAACATTTCAAGACGGGTCGAATAGGGAGCCCGCTGGCCAACGCCTGGAGCGTGCAGGTGCCGAAGCGTCGCTATGAAGGGGCGCACTGCTAGTCACGATCTTGACGATGACGTCTTTGCAAGCATATCAAAGGCTTGGGCGTGGGCCACTGTCACGATCCACGTCGATCCGCACCCCGAGTCGACCGGTGGACCTGTTCGAGGCTGTTCCACATCCAACCGAGGTGCATCGTCGGCCCCCATTTGCTTCCCTTCCGACAATTTCAAGCACTCTTTGACTCTATTTTGAAAGTCCATTTCATTTTTCCCTCACAGTACTTGTTCCTTATCGGTCTCTCGCCCGTATTTAGCCTTGGACGGAATTTACCGCCCTATTGGGGCTGCATTCCCAAACAACTCGACTCGTCAACAGCACCTTGCGGTGCGACAAGGTCCGGGCGAGAAGAGGCTCCCCCCCCTCTCCGGCGTCTCTTTCCAAGGGACTTGGGCCTCGGTCCATTGCTGAGGATGCTTCTCCAGACTATAATTTGGGCACCGAGGGCACACGATTTTTAAGCTGGGCTTTTCCCGGTTTACTCGCTGTTATTAGAGGAATCCTTATTAGTTTCTTTTCTTCTGCTTATTGATATGCTTAAACTCAATGAGTGGTCCCGCCCCAACCTAGGGTTGCATCTCGATCGATCGATCATTGGGTCCGTGAGCTGTGAGCGAGCGACGTGCGCACGAGGGAGCACGAGGCTTCCTTTACCATCGCCAAGCCATGACGTGGCGTCGCTTGAGGCTATTTTTTAGGCCAATCGTGAGCCGAAGGCTCATAGGAGGCCAACATCTACCCCGCAATCGTCCTTCCCCTCCTCGAAGGGATACGGGGGGGTCGACGGCGACGATGCTTGACACCCAGGCAGACATGCCCTCGGCTTAATGGCTTCGCGCGCAACTTGCGTTCAAAGACTCGATGGTTCACGAGATTTTGCAATTCACACCAAGTATCGCATTTCGCTACATTTTTCATCAATGCAAGAGCCAAGATATCCATTGTCGAGAGTCATTTTAGATATCGTTTAAGGACGACACGACCATCAGCCGCGCACTGAGATTGGGGTGGCTGGGACGTGCCTTTTCATTTGAGTTCCTTAGCACATCCCGCGCTGTGGGTTTTGTTGTTGTGCACAACGAGGGGCTTGAGCACGCGCCCTTGCCTCTTTGTTGCGCAAGGCGGGAGACGGGATTGAGAGCCCTCTGCCCCGCCGGTGTGTTTATAACGTGTTCGCGGGTTGTTTCGCTGAGCGTGTTTTCGACAATGATCCTTCTGTAGGTTCACCTATGGAAACCTTATTATGACTTCTCCTTCCTCTAAATGATAAGGTTTAGTGGACTTCCTACAACATCACGAGTGACGAATCGCCCACATCGTCACGATCCGAACACTTCACTGTACCATTCAATCGGTAGGAGCAACGGGCGGTGTGTACAAAGGGCAAGGACGGAGTCAATGCGAGCTAATGACTCGCACTTACTAGGAATTCCTCGTTAAAGACCAACAATTGCAATGATCTATCCCCATCACGATGAAATTTCAAAGATTACCCCATCCTGTTGGCCAAGGCTATAAACTCGTTGAATACATCAGTGTAGCGCACATGCGGCCCAGAACATCTATGGGCATCACAGACCTGTTATTGCCTCAAACTTCCTTAGCCTAAGCGGCCATAGTCCCTCCAAGAAGCCAGCCATGGAGGAATACCTCCACGTAGCTAGTTAGTAGGCTGAGGTCTCATTCGTTAACAGAATTAACCAGACAAATCGCTCTACCAACTAAGAATGGCCATGCACCACCACCCATAGAATCAAGAAAGAGCTCTCAGTCTATCAATCCTTACTATGTCTGGACCTAGTAAGTTTCCCTATGTTGAGTCCAATTAAGCCGCAGGCTCCACTCTTAGTGGTGCCCTCCATCAATTCCTTTAAGTTTCAGCCTTACGACCATACTCCCCCCAAAACCCAAAGACTTTGATTTCTTATAATGTGCCAACGGAGTCCTAAAAGCAACAGCCGCTGATCCTTGGTCATCATCGTTTATGGTTGAGACTAGGACGGTATCTGATTGTCTTCAAATCCATAACCTTCGTTCTTAATTAATGAAAACATCCTTGGCAAATGCTTTCATAGTTGTTCATCACCTGTTAATCATCACCTCGATCTTGAAGGCCAATAGAATAAGATCGAAATCCTATGATGTTATCCAATGCTAATGTATTCAGAGCATAGGCTTGTGTATTCAGAGCGTAGGCTTGCTTTAAGCACTTTAATTTCTTCAAAGTAACAATGGCGGAGGCACAATCCTGCCAATTAAGGCCAGGAGGTTTTTAACTGCAACAACTTAAATATACGCTATTGGAGATGGAATAACCACGGCTGCTGGCACCAGACTTACCCTCCAATGGATCCTCATTAAGGGATTTTGATTGTACTCATTCTAATTACTAGAATCGAAGAGCTGGTATTATTATTTATTATCAATACCTCCCTATGTTAGGATTGGGAAATTTGCGCGCCTGTTGCCTTCCTTGGATGTGGTAGCCATTTCTCAGGCTCCCTCTCCAGAATCGAACCCTAATTCTTCGTCACTCGTCACTACCATAGTAGGCAACTATCTTACCATCGAAAGTTGATAGGTTAGAAATTTGAATGATGCGTCATTGACAAGATGGCCTTGCAATCCATCGAGTTATCATGAATCATCAGAGCAATGGGTGAAGCCTGCGTTGACCTTTTATCTAATAAATGCGTCCCTTCTAGAAGTCGGGGTTTGTTGCACGTATTAGCTCTAGAATTACTATGGTTATCCAAGTAGTAGGTACCATCAAACAAACCATAAATGATTTAATGAGCCATTCGCAGTTTCACAGTCTGAATTAGTTCATACTCACACATGCATGGCTTAATCTTTGAGACAAGCATATGACTACTAGTAGGATCAACCAGATAACATCCTTTGTGACACTGCGCCAACTAGGACCGAAGCATGCTGCAAGGCTTACTGAGGCCAAAGCTATTGCGATCATCGCTTAAAATCAATAGGACGTGGGATAAATACTTGTGCTTGGACAGACAGAGGCTAAGGCCATTCCTGTCGTAACAGTTTTTGCACTCAAGGGGACGACTGAGTGCCTGTGTGCCAAAGCAGCCACATGCCGAAGCAAGCCGTGCTTAGAGCACAAGGCCCGACTTAGGTTTCCACCCATCCCTGTAAGGGATATGGTGCAAAAACAATCGACTCGAATCATCGAATTTCGTTGTGAAGGCACGCAACACAAGATCCCAATGTCACCCACGAAAAGCCAACGTATGGCTTGGGGTCAAACTTGAAGCGACGTGCTAGCCGATAGTTCGATCACGCTGTGCAATGAGTCCACCTCGAAAAGCCTAAGCGTCGGGATCCAACCCCGCGTCTACTACCTCAAGGGCCTGCAACGAGGCACTCCGCATGCTCGAAATTCCCCCAGCGATTTGGCGCTCGCATGCATCATTGTTAGCTTCGTCGTCCACACCATCATGTTTGTATGGCCACATCACAGCTCATTATCCCACGATTTTGTGGATTTTGTTTCTCATATTTTTCCCACAGATGAGGCCTTGGCAGCAGGGTGTCACGCGTGCCTAGGCTGGCCGTGTGGCTCGCTCGATGCTAGCAGCCGACGATCATGTCATCAATTGCACTGCGCAATGAGTTCGCCTCAGCAAGCCTGAGGGTCGAGATCCAACCCCATGTCTGCTGCCTCGAGGGCCTACGACGAAGCACTCCGCATGCTTGAAATCCCCTTAGTGATTTGGCCCTCGCATAGCATGCATCATCATTAGCTTCACCACCCATACCGTCGAGCTTATCTAGCCATTATCCCATGATTTTTCTAGTTTTGTTGCCCATAATTTTACGGATTTTGTTTCCCACATTTTTCTCACTTTGTTGGCTACTAATCGGGCATCCAACACTCTTCGGTCAATGTCATCGGAAGCCTGCCTGCTGGCGTTGGTGACCGCCACAGCCACGCACCACCGGCTAGATGGGCAAGGTAGCAACCCGCCCTACTCATGCCATGTGCGCTGGGTACCCCAAGCCCAATGTCTGCCCATGTGGGATGGGCAGGGGGGAGCACGCATGGCCCTTTTGCACCCAGCAAGCTAGGTGACCACCTTCCCTCTAAAGTGTCTTAAATGAAATTTCACTTCCAGCAAGAGGAAACATCAACATGTTTGAGCCATCATAATGGGTCTAAAATGTTATTTACTTGAAATTTTGAGCTAAAATTTTATGCATAACTAGAGAATAATCATATCTACCACCAGAAAACATTTCAGGATTTTTTGGGTACTAAAATTTTTTAATGAATTTTTTACAACCAAAAATTGAAAAAATCATCAAAAAAAAAAAGCCCTTGAGTCAAAATGATCCCAAACTTCAGGGGTAGACTCCTCAGAATTACACGATTTATTTGAGTCATTTGGGGACCAATTTCATGATGAAAAGACTATCAATTCATACTAATTTCGCAACTAGGCATTACAGCCAACACGCTGGGGCAGCTGTGCCTCTGCTTGGCCCAGGGGTGCATGCTGGCTGCCCTGTCCAGTGCACCTTCAGCCAGCCCATGGCTGCCCTCAGGGTCCATCACAGCCAGGGGACACGACCAAGCCCAACTTGCGCATTAAATCAACACCCACAACATGTGCCGAGCCTCACAGCATGCCCGCGGCGGGCTCGCATGGGGCACCCCTGGCAAGGCTGGCACCGTGCTTACTGGGGATTGCTGTGGCACCCCTAGCTCACATGCTGGGCACCTTGTCGAGGGGCAGGGATGAGAGGGTTGGCTAACGATGAGTGCACGTGGCCTGGCTGGTGTCCCCACCGCTACCGTATGCTGGGCAAGCAGCCCATGCCGTGCCTGCTGGGGGATGTCGAGGCATGCCTCTCGTGCCCAGGGTCCATATCACGCTGCTTCCTTGGCTTGCTAACTAGGCACCATGTCGAGGGTCAGGGACGAGGGGTTGGCAAGCGATGGGCGCAAGTGGCCTGGCTGGCGCGCCCACTATTGTCACATGTTGGGCAAGCTGCCCATGCCGTGCTTGCTGGGGGTTGCCGAGGCATGCCTCCCATGCCCAGTGTCTGTGTGACACAGCTCCCCTGGCCCGCTCACTGGGCAATGCTTTATCGAGGGACAACATCAAGTGACAAGTTTTTGTTAGATATATATCTTTTTTTTTTAGAGTAACACTTGGTTCCCTAATGCTTCCTGATATGTTTCCAAGTGTTGTTCCCTTGTGTTTCTCATTCTCTACAAGCCTAAAGGACTTGCTGAAAAGAGAAGGACAATTATTGTGGGGGTTCGGAAGGGGGGAGGAACGAATCGGGGGGATAAAAGGCTGAATCTCAGTGGATCGTGGCAGCATGGCCATTCTACCACTTACAATACCCCATCGCATATTTAAGTCATCGACAAATGATTCTACCTGTCACTTGGTGGGAATCACACTTCAAAACAGCCCGCGAGGCTCCTCTGTCGCGCAGGCTTGGCCAACGACATGTGCCTTTGGGGGTCGGGAGGCCCCTACTGCAGGTCGACAATCAAGCGACAGGTGCATGCATCACTTCTAGCTCGGATTCTAACTTAGAGATGTTCAGTCATAATTCAGCGCACGATAGCTTCATGCCACTAGGTTTTCAACCAAGTGCAATGACCAATTGTGCGAATCAACGATTCCTCTCGTACGAGGTTGAACTACTATTGCAATGCGAGCATCAGTAGGGTAAAACTAACCGTTCTCATGACGATCTAAACCTAGCTCACATTCCCTATTGGTGGGTGAACAATCCAACACTTGGTGAATTCTGCTTCACAATGATAGGAAGAGCCGACATCAAAGGATGAAAAAGCAACGTCGCTATGAACACTTGACTGCTATAAGCTAGTTATCCTAATGGTAACTTTTCTGACACCTCTAGTTTTAAATTTTGAAGGTCTAAAGGATCGATAGGCCACGCTTTCATAGTTCGTATTCATACTAGAAATCAGAATCAAACGAGCTTTTACCCTTTTATTCCACACGAGATTTCTGTTCTCGTTGAGCTCATCTTAGGACACCTACGTTAGTTTTTAACAGATGTGCCACCCCAGCCAACCTCCCTACCGGACAATGTCTTCCACTCGGATCAGCAAGCTGAAGCCGACCTTGGGTCCAAAAAGAGGGGCAACGTCTCGCCTCTGATTCACAGAATAAGTAAAATAACGTTACAAGTAGTGGTATTTCACTTTTGCCATTTTCGACTCCCACTTATCTTGCAGCTCTCAAGTCATTTCACAAAGTCGGATTAGAGTCAAGCTTAACAGGGTCTTTTTTCCCTGTTGATTCTACCAAGCCCATTCCCTTGGTTGTGGTTTCGCTGGATCGTAGACGGGGACAGTGGTTTAATTAGTCTTTCACCCCTATACCTAAGTTAGATGAACGATTTGCACGTCAGTATCACTACGGGCCTCCACTAGAGTTTCCTCCAGCTTCACCCCGCTCAGGCATAGTTTACCATCTTTCGGGTCCTAACAGGCATGCTCGCACTCGAACCCTTCTCCAAAGATCGAGGTCGATTGGCAGTGCACCTGCGAGGGATCCCGCCAATCAGCTTCCTTGTGCCTTATGGGTTTACTTGCCCGTTGAGTTGCATACGTGTCAGACTTCTTGGTCCATGTTTCAAGACGGGTCAAATGTGGAGCCCGCTAGCCAACGCGGAAGCGTGCACATGCTGAAGCACCGTCGCGATGGTGCGTGCTGCCAGCCACCATCTCGATGATGATGTCTCCGCGAGCGTATCAAAGGCTCAGGCTTGGGCTGCTGATGCGATTCGTGTCAATCCACACCTCCAGTCGATCATAAGACCGGTTTGTGGCAGTTCCACATCCAACCAAGGTGCATCGTTGGCCCCCATCCGCTTCCCTCCCGATAATTTCAAGCATTCTTTGACTCTCTTTTCAAAATCTTTTTCATATTTCCCTCAAGGTACTTGTTCGTTATAGGTCTCTCACCCCTATTTAGCCTTGGACGAAATTTACCACCCTATTGGGGCTGCATTCCCAAATAACCCAACTCGTTAATAGCGCCTCGTGATGCGATAGGGTCCAAGTGAGACGAGGCTCTCACCCTCTTCGACACCCCTTTCTAAGGGACTTGGGCCCCGGTCCATCGCTGAGGATGCTTTTTCAGACTAAAATTCGGGTGCCGAGGGTGCACGATTTTTAAGCTAGGCTTTTCCCAGTTTGGTCGCTGTTACTAGGGGAATCCTTGTTAGTTTCTTTTCCTTCGCTTATTGATATGCTTAAACTCAATGGGTGGTCTCGCTTAACATGGGTTGACATCTCAATCGATCGATCATTGGATCTGTGAGCCGCGAGCGAGCAACATGCACATAAGGGAGTACAAGGCTTTCTTTACCACTGCTAAGTCGTGTCGCAAAGTCGCTCGAGGCTCTTTTTTAGGCCAACTGCAAGCCAAAGGTGCACGAGAGGCCAGCATCCGCCCTGCGATGGTCCTTCCCTTCCCAGAAGGGATGCCAAGCGGGGGTGTCAAGGGCGACGGTGCTTAACACTCAGGCAGACGTGCCCTCGGCCTGATGGCTTCGGGCATAACTTGTGTTCAAAGACTTGATGGTTCACAGGATTCTACAATTCACACCAAGTATCGCATTTCATTACGACTTTTCATCGATGCAAGAGCCGAGATATCTGTTGTCAACAGTCATTTTTGACATCGTTTAGGGATGACACGACTGCCAGCCGTGCACCAAGATCAGGGCGACTGAGGCGTGCTTTTTCATTCGAGCTCTTTGGCGCATCCCGCACTATGGGTTTTGTTGTTATGTGCGACGAGGGCCTTGGACATGAGCCCGCGTACCCTTGCAATGCGAGGTGGGACAAGGGCTCGAGAGCCCATCGCCCTGTCGGTGTGTTTACAACGTGTTTGCGAGTCGTTTCGCTAAGCGAATTTTTGACAATGATCCTTCTATAGGTTCACCTATGAAAACCTCACTACGACTTTTCCTTCGTCTAAATTATAAGGTTCAGTGGACTTCTCACAGAGTCACGAGCGGTGAACTGCCCACATCACCACGATTCGAACACATCATCGGACCATTCAATTGGTAAGAGAGATGGGTGGTGTGTACAAAGGGTAGGGACATAGTCAACACAAGCTGATGACTTGCACTTACTAGGAATTCATCGTTAAAGACCAACAATTGCAATGATCTATCCCCATCACGATGAAATTTCAAAAATTACCTTGGCCTATCGGCCAAGGCTATGAACTTGTTGAATACATCAGTGTAGTGCGCATGCCTCAAACTTCCCACATTTTCCCCATCGATGAGGCCTTGGCAGCAAGGGTGTCACGTTGTGCCCAGGCTGGCCGTGTGGCTCGCTCGATGCTAACGGTCGACGATAGTGTCGTTGATTGCGCTGCACAACGAGTTTGCCTAGGTAAGCATGAGCCTCAGAATCCAACCCTGCATTACCTTGAGGGCTTGCAACGAAGCACTCTACTTGCTCAAAATCCCGCTAGCGATTTGGCACTTGCATAGCATGCATCATTATTAGCTTCGCCGCCCATATTGTCGAGCTTGTCTTGCCACATTCCAGCTCATTATCCCATGATTTTTCTTGTTTTGTTCCCCATAATTTAGTGAATTTCATTTCTCACATTTTCCCCACTCCGTTGGCTATGGATTGGGCATCCCATACTCTTCGACAGATGTTATCGGCCGCCTGCCTGCTAGCGGTGGTGACCGACAAAGCCACGCACCACCGGCTGGATGGGCAAGGCAGCAAGCCGCCTTGCCCATACCATGCGCATTGGGTTCCCCAAGCCTAACGCCTACCCATGTGGAATAGGCTGGGGGGGAGCACGCATGGCCTGTTGTCACCCAGCAAGCTAGGTGACCACTTCCCCCCTAAAGAATCTTAAATGATATTTCACTCGCGGTAGGAGGAAACATCAATATGTTTGAGCCGTCATAATGGGTCTAAAAAATTATTTACTAGGAATTTTGAGCTGAAATTTTGTATGTAAATGGAGAATAATCATATCTACCACTAGTAAAAATTTCGAAATTTTCTGGGCACCAAAATTTTTTAATGAATTTTTTACAGCCAAAAATTGGAAAAATCATCAAAAATAGCCCATGAGTCGAAATGATCCCAAACTTTAGAGACAAACTTCTCATGAATCACACAATTTATATGAGTCATTTTGGGACAAATTTCACAATGAAAAGACCATCAATTCACACTAATTTTGCAATTGGGCATTATGACGAGCAGGCCAAGGCAATTGTGCCTCTGCCTGGCCCAAGGTGCATGCTGGCTGCCATGTCCAGCACACCTCCAACCACCCCATGGCTACCCTCAAGGTCCATCACAGCCAAGGGACATGGCCAAGCCCAACTTGCCCATGAAATAAACACACACAGCACGTGCCGAGCCTCACAACATGCTCGCGGTTGGCTCGCGAGAGGCGCCCCTGGCAAGGCTAGCGTCGCGCGTGCTGGGGACTACTGTGGAACCCCTTGCTCGCACGTTGGGCACCATGTTGAGAGGTAGGGATGAGGGGGCTGGCTCATCATGGGTGCCCGTGGCCTGGCTAGCATGCCCACCGCTGCTGCACGTTGGGCAAGCAGCGCATGCCATGCCAGCTGGGGGCTGCCGAGGCATGCCTCCTGTGTCCAGGGTCCATGCGACATGGCTCCCCTAGCTCACTCCCTGGGCACCCTGTCGAGGGGCAGGGACGAGGGGGCTGGCTCGCGATGGGCACTCGTGGCTTGGCTAGCGCGCCCACAGCTGCCTCACGCTGGGAAAGAAGCCCATGCCGTGCTTGCTCAGGGTCCATGCGACGTGGCTCCCTTTGCTCACTCGCTGGGTAGTAAGTCAAGGGGCAGGGATGAGGGGCTGGCTCGCGATGGGCACTCGTGGCCTTGCTAGTGCGTCGGCCGCTGCCGCACGCTGGCCAAGCAGCCCATGCCGTGCCTGTTGGGGGTTGTCGAAGCATGCCTCCCATGCCTAAGGTCCATGCGATGCAACTCCACTGGCTCGCTCATTGAGCACCATGTCGATGGGCCAGGACGTGGGGCTGTCTCGCAATGGGTGCTCGTGGCCTGGCTGGTGCACCCACCACTACCGCACGATGGGCAAGTAGCCCATGCCGTCCCTGCTAGGGGCTGCGGAGGCATGCCTCCCATGCCCAGGGTCTGTGCGACGTGGCTCCCCTCGCTCGCTCACTAGATGATACTTTACTGAGGGATAGCATCGAGGGACAAGTTTCTGTTAGATATATATTTTTTTTATTGGAGTAACACTTGGCTCCCCAATACTTCCCGATATGTTTCCAAGTGTTTTGCCCTTGTGTTCTCATTCTCAACAAGGCTAAAGGACTTGCTTCTTTTTCCAAGTCATTATCTTGGGGGGATGATTTTAGACCTTAGGGCATCGATTGTCGAAAAGAGAGGGACAATTTTTGTGGGGGTTCAAGGGGGGGGGGGAGGGACAAATCGAAGTAACAAAGGGTTGAATCTCTATGGATCATGGTAGCAAGGCCACTTTGCCACTTACAATACCTTATCGCGTATTTATGTCGTTTGCAAATGATTTTACCCGTCGCTCGGTGGGAATCACACTTTAAGGCAGCCCACGAGGCTCTTTCGCCGCGCGGGCTTAGCCAATGACACGTGCCTTTAGGGGTTGAAAGGCCCTTATTGTAGGTCGGTAATTTGGTGGTGGGCACATGCATCGCTTCTAGCTCGGATTTTGACTTCGAGTCATTGAGCCGTTTCCAGGTGGGCAGGCTGTTAAACAGAAAAGATAACTCTTTTCAGGGCCCTTGTCGACGTCTCCGGACTCCCTAATGTTACCGTCAGCCGATACATCTCAGTTTTAGAATTTTAATCGAATCCCCTTTCAAAGCTCGTGCCGAGGCGCTATCTGACTTGCTTTCCTCTTCTTTTAGGATCAACTAACCCATGTGCAAGTGCCATTCACATGGAACCTTTCCCCTCTTCAGCTTTCAAAGTTCTTATTTGAATATTTGCTACTACCACCAAGATCTGCATCAATGGCCGTTCTATCCAGGCTCGTTCCTTGGGTTTTGCGGTGACCACCGCGCCCTCCTATTCATTGGGGGCTTGGCCCTTGCCCTAATGGCCGGGTATAGGTCGCGCGCTTCAGTTCCATCTATTTTTTAGGCTAGTTGATTCGGCAGGTGAGTTGTTCCGCATTCCTTAGCGGATTTTGACTTCCATGACCACCGTCCTGCTATCCTAATCGACCAACACCCTTTGTGGGTTCTAGATTAGTGCACAGTTGGGCACTGTAACTTGGCTTTCGGTTCATCCTGCATCATCAGTTCTGCTTACCAATAATGGCCCACTTGGAGCTCTCGATTCCGTGGGACGGCTCAACGAAGCAGCCACCCCATACTAACTATTTAAAGTTTGAGAATAGGTCCAGGGCATTATGCCCTCGATGCCTCTAATCATTGGCTTTACCCCATAGAACTCGCATCTGAGCTCTAGCTATCTTGAGGGAAACTTCGGAAGGAACTAGCTACTAGACAGTTCGATTAGTCTTTCTCCCCTATACCCAAGTCAGACAAACGATTTGCATGTTAGTATCACTGCGTGCTTCCACCAGAGTTCCCTTCTGCTTCATCCCACTTAGGCATAGTTCACCATCTTTCCAGTCCCGACAGGCATGCTCGCACTCGAACCCTTCTCAAAAGATCGAGGTAATTCGACGGTGCACCCACGAGGGATCTCTCCAATCAGCTTCCTTACGCTTTATGGGTTTACTCGCCTGTTGACTAGCATGCATGTCACACTCTTTGGTTCGTGTTTCAAGGCGGGTCAAATGAGGAGTCCACTGGCTGATGTTGGGAGAGCGTAGGTGTCAAAGCACTGCCACGATGGCGTGTGTTGCCAGCCATGATCTCAACGACGATGTCTCCGTGAGCGTATCAAAGGCTCAGGCTTGGGCTGCTGTCATGATTCGCATCGATTTGCACCCCAAGTCGATCGACGGACCAGCTCATGGTCGTTCCACATCCCATCGAGGTGTATCGTTTGCCCCCATTCGCTTCCCTCCCGATAATTTCAAGCACTCTTTAACTCTCTTTTCAAAGTCCTTTTGATCTTTCCCTAGCGGTACTTATTCGCTATCAGTCTCTCGCCCGAATTTAGCCTTCAACGGAATTTACCGCCCTATTGGGGCTGCATTCCCAAATAACTCGACTCATCGACAACGTCTTGTGGTGTGATAAGGTTCGGGCAAGACAGGGCTCTCGCCCTCTCCGGTGCCTTTTTCCAGGGGACTTGGGCCCCAGTTCGTCGCTAAGGATGCTTCTTCAGAGTATAATTCGGGCGCCAAGGGTGTACGATTTGTAAGCTGGGCTTTTCTCGTTTCGCTCGCTGTTACTAGGGGAATCCTTGTTAGTTTCTTTTTTTCTTTTACTTATTGATATGCTTAAACTCAGCTGGTGGTCCCGTTGGACCTGGGGTCGTATCTTGATCGATCGATCATTAGGTCTGTGAGCCGCGAGCGACCGACGCATGCACGAGGGAGCATGAGGCTTTCTCTATCACCGCCAAGCCATGACACGACGTCGCTTGAGGCTCTTTTTTAGGCCAACCGAGACCCAAAAGCGCATGGGAGGCCAACATCTACCCTGCGATCATCCCATCCCTCTTCGAAGGGATGCAGGGGGTCGGGGGCGATGGTGCTTGACACCAAGGCAGACATGCCCTCGACCTAATGGCTTCGGGCGTAACTTGCGTTCAAAGACTCAATGGCTCACGAGATTTTGCAATTCATACCAAGTATTTCATTTTGCTACATTCTTCATTGATGGAAGAGCCGAGATATCCGTTGCCAGAAGTCATTTTAGACATCATTTAGGGATGACACGATAGTTAGCCACGCACCGAGATCAAAGCGATTGGGCGTGCTTTTTCATTTGAGTTCCTTGGCGCATCCCGCGTTGTGGGTTTTGTTGTTGCGTATGACGTGGGGCTTGGGCACGAGCCCATGTACCCTTGCCACATGAGGCGAGACGAGGGGCTCGAGAGCCCTCCGTCCTGCCTGTGTGTTTACAACGTGTTCGCCGGTCATTTTGCTGAGCAAGTTTTTAACAATGATCCTTCCACAAGTTCACCTACGAAAACCTTGTTATGACTTCTCCTTCCTCTAAATTAAAGTTTAGTGGACCTTTCATGATGTCCCGAGCGATAAACTGCCCACGTTACCATGATTCGAACACTTCATTAGACCATTCAATCGGTAGGAGTGACGGGTGGTGTGTACAAAGGGTAGGGACGTAGTCAACGTGAGCTGATGACTCGCGCTTACTAGGAATTTCTCGTTTAAGACCAATAATTGCAATGATCTATCCCCATCATGATGAAAATTTAAAGATTACCCTAACCTGTTGGCTACGGCTATAAACTCGTTGAATACATCAGTGTAGCGCGTGTGCGGCCCAGAACATCTAAGGGCATCATAGACTTGTTATTGCCTCAAACTTCCTTTGCCTAAAAGGCCATAGTCCCTCTAAGAAGCCGGCTGTGGATGGTCACCTCCACGTAACTAGTTAGCAGGCTGAGGTCTCCTTCGTTAACGGAATTAACCAGACAAATCGCTCCACTAACTAAGAACAGCCATGCACTACCACCCATAGAATTAAGAAAGAGCTCTTAATCTGTCAATCCTTACTATGTCTGGACCTGGTAAGTTTCCCAGTGTTGAGTCAAATTAAGCCGCACGCTCCACTCCTGGTGGTGCCTTTCCGTCAATTCCTTTATGTTTTAGCCTTGCAACCATAGTTCCCTTAGAACCCAAAGACTTTGATTTCTCATCAGGTGTCAGCAAAGTTCTAAAAGAAACATCCACTAATCCCTGGTCAGCATCGTTTAAGGTTAAGACTAGGATGGTATCTGATCGTCTTTGAGCCCCCAACTTTCGTTCTTGATTAATGAAAACATCCTTGGCAAATGCTTTCGCAGTTATTCAACTTTTATAAATCTAAGAATTTCACCTCTAACTATGAAATACGAATGCCCTTGACTGTCCCTGTTAATCATTACTCCGATCCCGAAGGCCAACAGAATATGATTGAAATCCTATGATGTTATCCCATGCTAATGCATTCAGAGCGTAGGCTTACGTTGAACACTCTAATTTCTTCAAAGTAACAACGCCGGAGGTACGACCCGGCCAATTAAGGCCAGGTGCGCATGGCCGGCAATAGGGACGAGCCAACCGGTGCACACTGTAGGCAGATCGACCGACGCATCCCAAGGTCCAACTAGGAGCTTTTTAATTATAACAATTTAAATATATGCTATTGGAGCTAGAATTACCGAAGTTGCTGGCACCAGACTTGCCCTCCAATGGATCCTCGTTAAGGGATTTAGATTGTACGTATTCTAATTAGTAGACTCGAAGAGCCCGAAATTGTTATTTATTGTCACTACCTCCCTGTGTCAAGATTGTAATTTGCGTGCCTGCTACCTTCCTTGGATGTGGTAGCCATGTCTCAAGCGTCCTCTCCAGAATTGAACCCTAATTCTCCGTCATCCGTCACCACCATAGTAGGTGTCACACCATCTGTTGTGGGATCAATGCAACCCTAATGTGATGGCGCTAAGTGCGTCCACCTAGCCAGCCCAACTTTTTAAGCCCACACCAAGCGAAGAAGAAGAGACAATAATGTAAAAGCAAAGTAAAGAGACAGCATTACGAGAACTCTTTCTTAACCTTTACTCAAAATAAAGGAACTATTTACAAAAGAAGGGTCTCTCTTTAAGAGCACCCAAAGCCTTTAGCTACCCACACACTTGAGTTTGTATTACTCAATGTCTTTACAATTGAACCCAAGCCCCTTTTTTATACTAGCTGAGGAGTGTCCTACTCAAACACACTCTTTTAGTTATTCCACATCTTTCAGATAGGTCACCTAACCTTGATCACGAATCTTTTATCCCATTGAGTCTTATCTTCAAAATTTAGATAGCATCCTTCTCCTGCAAGGACTTTCCACGAGTCAAGGATCTTCAGATAGCATCATTCTTCCGCAAGGACTCTCCGTGAGTCAAGGATATTTGGATAGCATGTTCTTCCCGTAAGGACTCTCCATTTGAATAGCATTTTTCTCCTACAAGGACTCTCTATGAGTCAAGGATATTTGGATAGCATGTTCTTCCCGTAAGGACTCTCCATTTGAATAGCATTTTTCTCCTACAAGGACTCTCTATGAGTCAAGGATATTTGGATAGCATCCTTCTGCTGCAAGGACTCTCCTTGAGTCAAGAATCTCATCCAGTTTGAAGTCTTCTCCAAGCCTTCTTATCCGTTTTTAACTTGTTTGGATAGGCTTGAGGAGGTGGTTTTCGTTCGGGACTCTTTTCAAGCCTTGTCTCCCTTGGCTTTCGGGATAGACATCTCTTTTTTATCCTTCTATCGCCTTGATCGTCCTCTGGTCAATAGCCATATCCTTTCTTGGTGGAATATCTTTCCTTACTGGACTTTCCATCCATGCTAAGTTGGGTTCTCGAAATCTGCCTTGTGTTCCCATCACTGGACATATTCGCACTACTTTGTGTTAGTGCTTGCTTGAGGCATCTCTGCTGCTTTCCCCTTAAGCGGGCTTATGTGTTTGTTTGTGTGCTTCATCCCCTTACTCCACAATGTTCCCAACTCATCAGCATATCTCGCCACTATGGGTATGAAACTCAATTTCTCACCAAGGCTCTTGCATTCGTTTCCATATCTAACTCATGCATTTTTGCCTTACTAGCGTGGCCCTCCACACTTGTAGGTCCGGGCATGGAGCAAGACTCATCATGCCTATGCCTTGACACTTGGATTCAAGGGATTGATAAACCACCCCCACGAAAAAAGCCCAACAACCTCCTTAGCTTCGTTTTCTGGTACGCCTTGATCTGGTCCTCGAATTGCCTTAATGTGGTATCTTTTTCCCAACTCGCATCCACCTCACTGGTGCCTTTCCACTGGACTAAGTAATATGTCCTCTGATTCATCTTACTATAGCCCTCTGTTTGATGATCAAGGATTTTTTCTATCTCCTCGTCAAATTGAGCTCGAGTTACCGGCGGTGCATGCCTAGCCTGCTTGGGTCTGCGATCGACATCTTCCTAAAACTCTTTAAGGAAGCTCGCGTGGAATGTTGGGTGCAACCTCAGATGTTACGGTAGCTTTAACCCATAAGCTACTGCTCCAACTTTCTTCTCGATCATATGATCAACATTCCTCCTTGAAGGCAATGTCTCGGGGAGTTCTGATGGCATCCTACTATTGAATTCCCTCAACACTTTAGCACTCTCGTCAGGTACCTCCACCACTTGATCTGGTCTTGCCTCGAATAGTTCTGCCAGCATCGTCACTTCACCTTTTTGCAGTTCTGACTTAAACCGCTTTGTGGATTGCAACCCGATCTGCTTTTTGTTTACCGAAAGCTCCCTTACTGCTTCGGTTTTGATTAGGCTTGGGGCTCACTCATTAGTCACGAGTAATCCACCTAAGTGGGGCATCACTAATGCCTTGGCTTTTCTGAAGAATTCTAGACCCAAGATAACATTGAAGTCATCTAACTGAGTTATCATGAAGTTAGATGTACCTTTCCATTTGCCTACTTCAAAGGTCGTAATAGCAGCTCCAGATACTGCCTTTGCCTAAGCATTCACTGCTTTGAACTTGATCGAGTTTGGAGAAAGCTTAAGCTCAAGCTTTCCCACTTCTCTTTCTGTGATGAAATTGTTAGTAGCTCTCGTATCCAACATTGCCATTGCATCCTTCTTGTTTATCTTCATCGGGACATAGATCAGCCCCTTGCTGCAAGTTTTTGTGTGTGATAGCATTTAGCAATTGGATTGGCTTTGCCCGAGTTATGGCATTCCTTTCCTCTTCCTCGAGGGAATCCTCTACTACTATGAGCGTCGCTAACTTCTCCTTGCGTGGACAGTTGCATGCTCTATGTGGCCCGTTGCATAAGAAGTAACTCTTTTGGTCCACATTCCTTCCTTTACCCTTCGAAGGGGATGAGCTCCAAGGCTTGCTAGACTCGGCATTCTTCTTTTTCTCGCCCTTGCCATTGGGCTTTTTCATCTCTTTTCTACCCTCCTTTTGTTTCTCACCTTTTTTGGAAGCATCACCTACATACTTGAAATCCACCAAGCCATCTGCCCCAGAAAATGCTAGGGGCAAGTCTTTGACACCTTACCACCCCAGCTCTTCTTGAGCCACGACTGCAAGCCCGATAGGAAGCTAAATAACCTATCCTCCTCTGACATGTTTTTGATGTCTAACATCAGGGAATTGAACTCCTTCACAAAGTCGCGCACTGAGCCCATCTGCTTTAAGCACTTTAGTTGTTCCCTAGCCATGAATGAAGTGTTACATGGTAGGAATTGCTCCTTGAATTGCTTTCTGAGTGCCTCCCACGAATCAATGCTAGGTCTTCCCATGATACCATCATCTTGCATATGGGTGCGCCACCACAACTTAGCATCACCAGATAAGTACATGGATGTGATCATTACCTGGTCGTTTACAGGCACTCTAGCAGCTTTGAAATACTGCTCCATATCCCATAAGAAGTTCTCCAACTCCTTGGCATTCCTCTCTCCAAAGAACGGCTTTGGTTCTGGCACCTTCAGCTTAGCAACAGTAGAGTCCGCTCCTATTGTTGATGTATGGGCAGCCTTTTTCAGCAACACGATCTTGGTCTCAAGACTCCTCACAGTCTCTTTGAGGTTTCTGATGTCCTCTACCATTGAGGATTGTCGCTGGGCAATTATCTCCATTAACTCTACCAATGTGCATGTTGACCCCTCCAACGATGCACCAATGATCTCTTCCAACCGAGCGACATGCTTTCGCATCGACTCACTCCCTCCTAGCATGAGTGCTTAACAGCGATAAGATCAACCACAAGTTTAAGAAAGTAGTGATCGAAATTACGCTCTGATATCAAACTATCACACCGTCTGTTGCAGGATCAGTGCAACCCCAGTGTGATAGCACTAAGTGCGTCCACCTAGCCAACCCAACTTTCTAAGCCCACACCAAGCAAAGAAGAAAAGACAATAATGTAAAAGCAAAGTAAAGAGACAGTATTACGAGAACTCTTTCTCAACCTTTATTCAAAATAATGGAACTATTTACAAAAGAAGGGTCTTTCTCTAAGAGTACCTAAAGCCTCTAGCTACCCACACACTTGAGTTTGTATTACTCAATGTCTTTACAACTGAACCCAAGCCCCTTTTTTATACTAGTTAAGGAGTGTCCTACTCAAACACTCTCTCTTAGTTATCCCACGTCTTTTGGATAGGCCACCCAATCTTGATCACGAATCTTTTATCCCATTGAGGCTTATTTTTAAAGTTTAGATAGCATCCTTCTCCCGTAAAGACTCTCCACAAGTCAAGGATACTTGGATAGCATCCTCTTCCCGCAAGGACTCTCCATTTGGATAGCATCCTTCTCCTACAAGGACTCTCCATGAGTCAAGCATATTTGGATAACATCCTTATCCTGTAAGGACTCTCCTTGAGTCAAGGATAGTCTTTTAAAAGCCTTCTTATTTTTTTTCAACTTGTTTGGATAGGCTTCAGGAGGTAGTTTCCGTTCAGAACTCTTTTCGAGCCTTATCTACCTTAGTTTTCGGGATAGACATCTTTTTTTTATGCTTCTATCGCATTGATCCTCTTCTAGCCAATAGCCATATCCTTTCTTTGTAGAATATCTTCGTTTGTTAGACTTTCCATCCATGCTATGTTGGGTTCCCGAAATCTGCCCTGTGCTCCCATCACTGGACATATTCGCACTGCTATGTGTGAGTGCTTACTTGAGGCATCTCTACCGTTTTGCCCTTAAGCGGGCTTGTGGGTCTGTTTGTGTACTTCATTCCTCGCTCTACAGCGTTCCCAGCTCATCAACGTATCTTGCCACTATGAGTATGAAACTCAATTTCTCACCAAGTCTCTCGCATTCGTTTCCATATCTAACTCATGCGTTTTTCCCTTGCTAGCATGGCCCTCCACACTTGTAGGTCCAGGCATAGAGCAAGGCTCACCATGCCTATGCCTTGGCACTCAAATTCAAGGGTCTGACAAACCACCCCTACCAGAAAAGCTCGATGCCCTCATCGGCTTAGTTTTGTGGTATGCCTTGATCTGGTCCTAGAATTGCCACAATGTGGTATCTTTTTCCCAACTCGCATCCACCTCACTGGTGCCTTTCCACTGGACTAAGTAATATGTCCTCTGATTCATCTTACTATAGCCCTTCATTTGATAATCAAGGATTTTTTCTATCTCCTTGTTAAATTGAACTAGAGTTACTGGCGGTGCATGCTTAGCCTGCTTGCATCCGCGATTGGCATCATCCTAAAACTCTGTAAGGAAGCTTGCGTGGAGTGTTGGGTGCAACCTCAGACGTTGCGGTAGCTTCAACCCATAAGCTACTGCTCTAACCTACTTTCCGATCATATGATCAACATTCCTCCTTGAAGGCAATGTCTCGAGGAGTTTCGATGGCATCTTGCTGTTGAATTCCCTTAACACTTCAGCACTCTCATCAGGTTCCTCCACCACCTAATTTGGTTTCGCCTCGAATAGTGCTGCAAACATCGTCACTTCACCCTTTTGTAGTTTTAACTTAAACTGCTTTGGAGATTGCAACCCAATCTGTTTCATGTTTACTAAAAGCTCTCTAGCTGCTTTGGTTTTGATTAGAATTGGGGCTCGCTCATTAGTCACGAGTAATCCACCTAAGTGGGGCATCACCAATTTCTTGGCTTGTCTGAAGAATTCTAGACCGAAGATAACATCGAAGTCATCTAACTGAGTTATCATGAAGTTAGATGTACCTCTCTATTTGCCACTTAGAGGCGTTCAGTCATAATCCAGCGCACGGTAGCTTCGCACCACTGGCTTTTTAACCAAGCAATGACCAATTATGCGAATCAACGGTTCTTCTCGTACTAGGTTGAATTACTATCGCGACGCGGGCATCAGTAGGGTAAAACTAACCTATCTCACAACAGTCTAAACCCAGCTCACGTTCCCTATTAATGGGTGAACAATCCAACACTTGGTGAATTCTACTTCACAATGATAGGAAGAGCCGACATTGAAGGATCGAAAAGCAACGTCGCTATGAACGCTTAGCTGTCCTAAGACAGTTATCCCTGTGGTAACATTTCGTACACCTCTAACTTCAAATTTTGAAGGTCTAAAGGATCGATAGGCCATGCTTTCATGATTCGCATTCGTACTGGAAATCAGAATCAAACAAGCTTTTACCATTTTATTCCACACAAGATTTCTATTCTCGTTGAGCTCATCTTCGAACACCTGCGTCATCTTTTAATAGATGTGCCGCCCTTGCTAAACTCCCCACCTGACAATGTCTTTCGCCTAGATCGGTGGGCCAAATCTAACCTTGGGACAAAAAAGAGGGGCAACGACTCACCTTCAATTCACAAAATAAGTAAAATAATGTGAAAAGTAGTGGTATTTCACTTTTACCGTTTTCGGCTCCCACTCATCTTGCAGCTCTCAAGTCATTTCACAAATTCAGACTAGAGTCAAGCTCAACAGGGTCTTCTTTCCCCGTTGATTCTGCCAAGCCCGTTCTCTTGGCTATGGTTTCACTGATAGTAAACAAGGACAATAGGAATCTCGTTAATCCATTGATGTGCGTCACTAATTAAATGATGAGGCATTTGGCTACCTCAAGAGAGTCATAGTTACTCCGTCATTTACCCGCGCTTGGTTGAATTTCTTCACTTTGACATTCAGAGCACTGGGTAGAAATCACATTACGTGAGCATCCGCAGGGACCATTGCAATACTTTATTTTAATTAAATAGTCGGATTCCCCTTGTCTGTACTGGTTCTAAGTTGGCTGTTCAACGCCCGGAGAAGGCCCCCGAAGGAACCATTCCTAGTCCGTCCCCCAGTCGACACGAGACAACCCGCTCTCATCGCAGGAGCAGCTCGAGCAGCCCACCAACAACCGACGGGTTCGAGATTGAGACCTCCATGCCCAACCCTCGGAGCTAATCTTTTTCCCGAGGTTACGGATCCATTTTGCCAGCTTCCCTTGCCTACATTATTCCATCGACCAGAGGCTATTCACCTTGGAGACCTAATGCGGTTATGAGTATGACCGGGCGTAAGAGGCACTCAGTCCTCCAGATTTTCAAGGGCCGCTGAGAGTGCATCGGAAACCATACAATGTGCAGTGCTTTTCCAGTTGCTAGACCCTACCTCCAACTGAGCCGTTTCCAGGATGGGCAGGCTGTTATTGAAGAAGATAACTTTTTCCAGGGTCCTCGTCGACATCTTCGGATTCCCTAAAATTACGGTCAGCCGCTACGTACCAGTTCAAGAATTTTAACTGGATCCTCTTTCGAAGCTTGCGTCGAGGTGCTATCCGACGGGCTTCCCCCGTCTCTTAGGATCGACTAACCCATGTGCAAGTGCTGTTCACATGGGACCTTTCCCTTCTTCGGCCTTCAAAGTTCTCTTTTGAATATTTGCTACTACCACCAAGATTTGCACCGATGGCCACTCTGCCCTAGCTAGCGCCTCAGGTTTTGCGGCGACCACTGCGCCCTCCTACTCAGTGAGGCTTGGCCCTTGCCTCAACGGCCAGGTATAGGTCACGCTCTTCAGCGCCATGCTGTGCCTGCTGGGGGCTGTCGCAGCATGCCTCTAGTGCCCAGGGTCCGTGCGACACTATTCCCTTGGCTCACACGCTGGGAACCTTGTCAAGGGGTAGGGACGAGGGGGCTAGCTCGCAATGGGCGCCACGGGCTTGGTTAGCGCACCCACAGCTGCTGCATGCTGGACAAGCAGCCCATGCCATGCCTGCTGGGGGCTGTCGAGGCCTACCTCCCATGCTCGAGGTCTATGCGATGCGGCTTCCCTGGCTCGCTTGTTGGGCACTACCTAGAGGGTCGGGGACGAGGGGGTTAGCTCTCAATGGGTGCCATTGGCCTAGCTGGCGTGGCAATCGCTACCGCACGTTAGGGCAGTTGGCCGATGTAGTGCTTGTTGAGGGCTGCCAAGGCATGCCTTCTGTGACCAAGGTCCGTGCAACGTGGCTGACTCACACGCTGGGCGCCATGTTGAGGGCTAGGGATAAGGGGGCTGGCAAGTGATAGGCACCCGTGGCCAAGCTGGTGCGCACATCGCTGCTGCGCGCTGGGCAAGCAGACCATGTTGCGCCTGTTGGGGGCGGCCAAGCCATGCCTCCTAAGCCAGGGTCCGTGAACATGGTTGCCCTGGCTCGCTCGCTAGGCACCATGTAGAGGGGCAGGGACAAGGGGGTTGGCTCGCGGTCGGCGCACGCGTCCACCGCTGCCCCATGCTGGGCAAGCGGCCCATGCCGTGCCTGCTGGGGGCTACCACGGCATCCCTCTAGTGCCCAGGGCCCACGCTTCACGGCTCCCCTGGCTCGCACGCTGGGCACCTTGCCCAGGGGTAAGGACGAGGGGGCTGGCTCGCAATGGGCGCCACTGGCCTGGTTGGCGTGCCCACAGTTGTCGCACGCTGGGCAAGCAGCCCATGCCATGCCTGCTGGGGCTACCAAGGCCTACCTCTTATACTCAGGGTCCGTGCGATGCGGCTCCCCTGACTCGCACGCTGGGCAAGCAGCCCATGCCATGCCTGCTAGGGCTGCCAAGGCCTACCTCCCATACTCAGGGTCCGTGCGATGCGGCTCCCCTGACTCGCTCGTTGGGCACTACGTTGAGGGTCAAGGACGAGGGGGCTAGCTCACGATGGGCGCCTTTGGCCTGGCTGGCCCGCCTACGGCTGCTGCACGCCCATGCCGCGCTTGTTGGCGGCTTCCTAGGCATGCCTCCCATGCCCAAGGTCTTTGCATCGCGGCTCCCCTGGCTCGCTCGTAAAGCACAATGTCGAGGGTCAGGGACGAAGGGGTTGGCTCGCGATGGGCGCCTATAGCCTGGCAGGCGCACCTATCGCTACTGCACCCTAGGCGAGCAGCCAACACCATGCCTGCTGGGGGCTGCTGAGGCGTGCCTCCCATGCCCAGTGTCTGTGCGTCATGGCTCCCCTGGCTCGTTTGCTGGGCATTATGGCGTGTGTTGGGGAAGAGAGGGTTGACATGCAATGGGCGCCACTCTCCTAGCTAGCGTGTCCACAACTATCGCACGCTGGGCAAGCAGCCCATGCAATGCTTGCTGGGAGCTGCCAAAGCCTCTCTCCCATGCTCAGAGTCCGTGCAATGTGGCTCTCCTAGTTCGCTCGCTGGGCACTACGTCCAGGGACAAGGAGGAGGGGGCTGGCTCGCGATGGGCTCCTTTGGCCTAGCTGGCGCGCCTACCGCTGCCGCACACTGGGCACTTGGCCCATGCCGTGATTGTTAGCAGCTGCCTAGGCATGCCACCCATGCCCAGGGTCCGCGCGACGTGACCCCTCTGGCTCGCTCGTTGGGCACTACATCGAGGGATAGGGATGAGGGGGCTGGCTCGCGATGGGTGCCAGTGACCATGCAGGCGCACCCATCGCTGCTGCACGCTTGGCGAGCAGTTGATGCCATGCCTGCTGGGGGCTGCCGAGGAGTGCCTCCCATGCCCAGTGTCTGTGCGACGCGGCTCCCCTGACTCGCATGCAGGGCACTATGTCGAGGGGTAATGACAAGGGGGCTGGCTCGCGATAGGCGCCCATGGCCTGGCTGGCACACCCACCGCTGCTGCACGCTGGGCAAGTAGCCCATGTCATGTCTATTGAGGGCTGGAAGGCATGCCTCCCATGCCCAGGGTCCGTGCAACGTGGCTCCTTTGGCTTGCTAGCCAGGCACCGTGTCGAGGGGCAAAGACGAGGGGGCTGGCTCGCGATGAGGGCTTGTGGCTTGGCTGGAGCGTCCCCTGCTACCGCGCGCTGGGCAAGTAGCCCATGCCATGCCTGCTGGGGGCTGTGAGGCATGCCTCCCGTGCCTAGGGTCCGCGCAATGGGACTCTCTTGGCTTGCTCACTAGGCACCATGTTGAGTGGCAAAGACGAGCAGCTCGCTCGCGATGGGCGCCTGTGGCCTGCCTCTCGCCCACACGGCTGTCGCATGTTGGGCAAGAAGCCCATGAAGTGCCTACTGGGGGCTGTGAGGCATGCCTCCCGTGCTCAGGGTCCATGCGATGCGGTTCCCCTAGCTCGCTCATTGGGCACCATGTCGAGGGGCAGGGATGAGCGACTGGCTTGCGATGGGCGCCTGTGGCCTGGCTAGCATGCACACCGCTGTGGCACGCTGGGTAAGCAGCCCATGCTGTGCTTGCTGGGACTACAAAGGCATGCCTGCCGTGCCTAGGGTCCATGCAACGCGGCTCCCCCGGCTTGCTCACTAGGCACCATGTCGAGGGGTGAAGACAAGAGGGCTAGCATGCGATGGGCGCCCGTGGCCTGGCTAGGCACTTGGCCCATGCCGTGCCTGCTGGGGGCTGCCGAGACATGCCCCCCTTACCCAATGTCCGTGTGACGCGGCTCCCTTGGCTCGCTCACTAAGCAGTACTTTACCAAGGGACAGCATTGAGGGACAAGTTTCTGTTAGATATATATATATTTTTTTTTATTAGAGTAACACTTGTTTCCCTAATGATTTTCGATGTGTTTCCAAGTGTTTTTCCCTTTTATTTCTCATTCTCTACAAGCCCAAAGGACTTGCTTCTTTTTCAAGGTCATTATCTTGAGAGACCTTTTAGACCTTGGGGCATCGATTGTCGAAAAGGGAGGGACAATTATTATGGGGTTTCGAGAGGGGGGGGGGGGAGGAACGAATCGAAGCGACAAAGGGCTGAATCTCAGTGGATCGTGGCAGTAAGGCCACTCTGCCACTTACAATACCCCATCACATATTTAAGTCATCTGCAAATGATTCTACCCGTCACTCGGTGGGCATCACACATCAAGGCAGCCCGCGAGGCTTTTCCGCCGCTCGGGCTTGCCAACAGCACATGCCTTTGGGGGCTGGGAGGCCCCTACTATAGGTCGATAATTGGGTGATAGGCGCATGCATCGCTTCTAGCCTGGATTCTGACTTAGAGGCGTTCAGTCATAATCCAACGCACGGTAGCTTCGCGCCACTGGCTTATGGCAACGTCGCTATGAACGCTTGGTTGCCACAAGCCAATTATCCCTGTGGTAACTTTTCTAGCACCTCTAGGTCTGAAGGATCGATAGGCCACACTTTCACGGTTCGTATTAGTACTGGAAATCAAAATCAAATGAGCTTTTACCTTTTTGTTCCACACAAGATTTTTGTTCTTGTTGAGCTCATCTTAGGACACCTGCATTATCTTTTAACAGATGTGCCACCCTAGCAAAATTCCCTACCTTATAATGTCTTCCGCCCGGATCGATTGGCCGAAGCCAATCTTGGGTCAAAAAAGAGGGGCGACGCCCTGCCCCTGATTCATGGAATAAGTCAAATAACGTTAAAGTAGTGGTATTTCACTTTTACCATTTTCGACTCCCACTTATCCTACACCTGCCAAGCCATTTCATAAAGTCGGACTAGAGTCAAGCTCAACTGGGTTTTCTTTCCCCGCTGATTCTGCCAAGCCCGTTCCCTTGGCTGTGGTTTTGGTGGATAGTAGATAGGGATAGCGGGAATCTCGTTAATCCATTCATGCATGTCACTAATTAGATGACGAGGCATTTGGCCACCTTAAAAGAGTCATAGTTATTCCCACCATTTACCCACGCTTGGTTGAATTTGTTCACTTTGACATTCAGAGAACTGGGCAAAAATCACATTGCGTGAGCATTCGCAAGTACCATCGCAATACTTTGTTTTAATTAAACAGTCAGATTCCTCTTGTCCATACAAATTCTGAGTTGGCTGTTCGATGCCCGGGGAAGCCCCCCAAGGGAACCGTTCCTAGTCTGTCCTCTGGTCAACACGCGACGACTCGCTCTCATCATGAGAGCAGCTCAAGCAGTCCACTGATAACCGACGGGTTTAGGACTGGGACCCTCGTGCCCAACCCTCAGAGTCAATCCTTTTCCCGAGGTGATGGATCCATTTTGCTAACCTTCCTTGCCTACATTGTTCCATCGACCAGAGGTTATTCACCTTGGAGACCTAATGCGGTTATAAGTACGATTGGACGTGGGAGGCACTCGGTCCTCTAGATTTTCAAGGGTTGTCGAGGGTGCACCAGACACCACACGACATACGGTGCTCTTCTAGCCGCTGGACCCTAACTCCGACTGAGCTGTTTTTAGGGTGGGCAGGCTGTTAAACAGAAAAGATAACTCTTTTCAGGGTCCTCGTCAACGTCCTCGGACTCCCTAACATTACTGTCAGTCGCCACGTCCCGGTTCCAAAATTTTAACCGGATCCCCTTTCGAAGCTCGCCCCAAGGCACTATCCGACGAGCTTCCCCATCTCTTAGGATTGACTAACCCATGTGTAAGTGCTGCTCACATGGAACCTTTCCCTTCTTTGGCCTTCAAAGTTCTTATTTGAACATTTGCTACTACCACCAAGATCTGCACCGATGGTCGCTCCGCCCAAGCTCGCGCCCTGAGTTTTACAGCGACCACCGCACCCTCCTACTCAATGGGGGCTTGGCCCTTGCCCCAATGGCTGGGTATAGGTCGCGCGCTTCAGTGCCATCCATTTTTGGGGCTAGTTGATTCGGCAAGTGAGTTGTTATACATTCCTTAGTGGATTTCCACTTCCATGACCACTATCCTACTATCTTAATCGACCAACACCTTTTGTGGGTTCTAGGTTAACGCCCAATTGGGCATCGTATGTCGGCTTTTGCTTCATCTCACATCACCAGTTCTGCTTACAAAAAATGGCCCATTAGGTGCTCTCGATTTCGTGGGATGGCTCAATGAGGCAGTCGCCCTGTATTAACTATTTAAAGTTTGAGAATAGGTCGAGGGCATCGCGCCCCCGATGCCTTTAATCATTGGCTTTAACCTATAAAACTCGCATCTGAGCTCCGGCTATCCTGAGGGAAACTTCAGAGGGCACCAGCTACTAGACGGTTCGATTAGTCTTTCACTCCTATATCCCAGTGAAACGAACGATTTGCATGTCAGTATCACTGCAAGCCTCTACTAGCGTTCCCTCTAGCTTCACCCCGCTCAGGCATAGTTCACCATCTTTCAAGTCCCGACAGGGATGCTCGCACTTGATCCCTTCTTAAAAGATCGAGGTCGGTCGGTGGTGCACCCACGAGGGATCCCGCCAATCAGATTCCTTGTGCCTTACGGGTTTACTCACCCGTTGACTCGCACGCATGTCAGACTCCTTGGTTCGTGTTTTAAGACGGGTCGAATGAGAAGCCCGCTGGCTGACACCGGGAGCACACAGCTGCCGAAGCACCACCACATGAAGTGCATTGCCAGCCAAGATCTCGATGATGACGTCTCTGCGAGCATATCAAAGGCTCGGGCTTGGGCCACTATCGTGATCCATGTCGGTCCGCACCCCTAGTCGACTGATGGATCGGCTCGTGGCCATTTCACATCTGATCGAGGTGCATCAACGGCTCCCATCCACTTCCCTGTCGACAATTTCAAGCATCCTTTGACTCTCTTTTCACAGTCCTTTTCATCTTTTCCTCGTGGTACTTGTTCGCTATTGGTCTCTGGCCTGTATTTAGCCTTTGACGAAATTTACTACCTTATTAGGGTTGCATCCCTAAACAACCCAACTCGTCGATAGTGCCTTGTGGTGCGAAAGGGTCCGGACAAGATGGGGCTTTCACCTCTCTAGCACCCCTTTCCAGGGGACTTGGGCCCCGGTCTGTCGTTGAGGATGCTTTTCCAGACTACAATTCTGGCGTCGAGGGCGCATGATTTTCAAGCTGGGCTTTTCCCGCTTCACTCACCGTTATTAGGGGAATCCTTGTTAGCTTTTTTTTCTCCGCTTATTGATATGCTTAAACTCAACCGGGGGTCCTGCCTGACCTTGGGTCGCATCTTGATCGATCTATCGTTTGGTTTATTAGCCGCAAGCAAGGGATGCGTGCAGGAGGGAGCACGAGGCTTTCTCTACCACCGCCAAGCCGTGATGCGGCGTCGCTTGAGGCTCTTTTTCAGGGGAATCGTGAGCCGAAGGCACACAGAAGGCCAACATTTGCCCCGCGATAGTCCCTCCCCTCCCTATAGGGATGCGAGGGGGTTGGGAGCGACAATGCTTGACACCCAGACAAACATGCCCTTGGCTTGATGGCCTCGGGCGTAACTTGCATTCAAAGACATGATGGTTCATGGGATTCTGCAATTCACACCGAGTATCACATTTCACTATGTCTTCATCGATGTGAGAGCTAGGATATCCATTGTCGAGAGTCATTTTAGACATCGTTTAGGGATGATCTGACCGTCGACCGCACATTGAGATCAGGGTGACTGGGGCGTGCTTTTTCATTTGAGTTCCTTGGCGCATCCCGCGCTACAGGTTTTGTTGTTGCACGTAACGAGGGGCTTGGGCGTGAGCCTGCGCACCCTTACTGCACGAGGAGGGATGAGGGGCTCGAGAGCCCTCCACCTCGCTGGTGTGTTTACAACATGTTCGGGGGTCGTCTCGTTGAGCGAGTTTTCGACAATGATCCTTTTGCAGATTCACCTACGGAAACCTTGTTACGAATTCTCCTTCCTCTAAATGATAAGGTTTAGTGGACTTCTCGCGATGTCACGAGCGACGAACCGCCCACGTCACCACGATCCGAACACTTCACCCGACCATTCAATCGATAAAAGCGATGGTCGGTGTGTACAAAGGGCAGGGACATAGTCAATGCAAGCTGATGACTCGCGCTTACTAGAAATTCCTCGTTGAAGACCAACAATTGCACTGATCTATCCCCATCATGACAAAATTTCAAAGATTACCTGGGCCTGTCGGCCAAGGCTATAAACTCGTTGAATACATCAATGTAGCGCGCATGCGGCCCAAAACATCTAAGGGCATCACAGACCTGTTATTGCCTCAAACTTCCTTGGCCTAAGCGACCATAGTCCCTCTAAGAAGTCGGCTATGGAGGGTCACCTCCATGTAGCTAGTTAGCAGGCTGAGGTCTCGTTCGTTAAAGGAATTAACCAAACAAATCCCTCCACCAATTGAAAACGACCATGCACCACCACCCATGGAATCAAGAGAGAGCTCTCAATCTGTCAATCCCTACTATGTCTAGACCTGGTATGTTTCCCCGTGCTGAGTCAAATTAACTGCAGGCTCCACTCCTAGTGGTGCCCTTCTGTCAATTCTTTTAAGTTTCAGCCTTGCGACCATACTTCCCCCGGAACCCAAAGACTTTGATTTCTCATAGGTGCCAGCGGAGTCCAAAAAACAACATCCGTTGATCCCTAGTTGGCATCATTTATGGTTGAGACTAGGATGGTATCTGATCGTCTTCGAGCCCCTAACTTTCATTCTTGATTAATGAAAACATCCTTGGCAAATACATTCGTAGTTGTTCATCTTTCATAAATCCAAGAATTTCACCTCTGACTATGAAATACGAATGCCGCCGACTGTCCCTGTTAATCATTACTCCGATCCTGAAGACCAACAAAATAGGATCGAAATCCTATGATGTTATCCCTTACTAATGTGTTCAGACGTAGGCTTGCTTTGAGCACTTTAATTTCTTCAAAATAACAGCGCCGGAGGCACGACCCGGCCAATTAAGGCCAGGAGTGCATCACCAGCAGTAGGGACAAGCCAATCGATGCATACCGTAGGCGGACTGGCCGACCTATCCCAAGGTCTAACTACGAGCTTTTTAACTGCAACAACTTAAATATACGCTATTAGAGCTGGAGTTACCGTGGCTGCTGGCACTAGACTTGCCCTCCAATGGATCCTCGTTAAGGGATTTAGATTGTACTTGTTCTAATTACTAGACTCGAAGAGCTCAGTATTATTATTTATTGTCACTACCTCCCCGTGTCAGGATTGGGTAATTTGTGTGCCTGCTGCATTCCTTAGATGTGGTAGCCATTTCTCAGGCTCCCTCTTCAGAATCGAACCCTAATTCTCTGTCACCTAATACCACCATACTAGGCAACTATCCCACAATCGAAAGTTGATATGGCAAAAATTTGAATGATGAGTTGTCAGCACGATGGCCTTGCGAACTGTTAAATTATCATGAATCATTAGAGCAATGGGCGAAGCCCGCGTCGACCTTTTGTCTAATAAATGCACCCCTTCCAGAAGTCGGGGTTTATTGCAGGTATTAGCTCTAAAATTACTACAGTTATCCAAGTATTAGGCACCATCAAACAAACTATAACTAATTTAATGAGCCATTCGCAGTTTCACAGTCTGAATTAGTTCATACTCACACATGCATGGATTAATCTTTGAGACAACCATATGACTACTAGTAAGATCAACAAGGTAGCATCCTTTGAGACATCGCGCCAACTAGGATCGAAGCGTGCCGCAAGGCTCTCTGAGGCCAAAGCTGTCGCGGTCGTCATTCAAAATTGATAGGACATGGGGCAAATGTCTTTCGCTTGGATAGGCAGAGGCCGAGGCCACTCCTGTCACAATACTTTTCGCACTTGAGGGGACGACCGAGCGCCTGTGTGCCAAAGCAGCCACATGACGAAGCAAGCCACACTTAGAGCATGAGGCTCGACTGAGGTTTCCACCCATGCCCGCGAGGGACATGGTGCAAAGACAGCTGACTCGAATCATCGAATTTCGATGTCACCCATGAAAAGCCAACGTATTGCTCGGGGTCGGGCTTGAAGCGACATGCTAGCCGACAGCTCGATGCGGGAGCATGGAGCTTGCCAATGCGCACGATTATATCACCACTCACACGCTGCACATACAAATGGGCAGCAACAGCACTAAACGAGCTGCAAGCCGATGAGCGAAAGGCCCATCGATCATGCAGGTCGTCGAGTGCCGCCGCATCGAAGCCGCTAAGTGTAAAATTGTTTCAATAGTGAGGGACAATTCTTCGATGGCAAGGGACCATCGATGAGGCCCTGGCAGCAGGGGTGTCACATCGTGCCTAGGCTGGTCGTGTGGCTCGCTCGATCCTAATGGCCGATAATTGTGTCATCGATCGCGTTGCGCACCGAGTCCGCCTAGGCAAGCCTAAGCGTCGGGATCCTACGACGAAGCACTTCGCATGCTCGAAATTTCCCCAGCGATTTGGCCCTCGGGTAGCATGCATCATCGTTAGCTTCGTCGCCCACACCGTTGAGCTTGTCTAGCCACATCCCAGCTCATTATCCCACCATTTTTTCATTTAGTTGCCCACAATTTATTGGATTTTGTTTCCCACATTTTTCCCATTCCATTGGCTACTGATCGGGCATCCCACACTCTTCGCCCGAGGTCACCGGCCACTTGCCTGTCGGCAGTGGTGGCCGCCACAGTCAAGCACCATCGGCTGGATGGGAATGGCAGCAAGCGGCCCTGCCCATGCCATGAGCGCTGGGTTCCCCAAGCCCAACGCCTGCCCATGTGGGATGGGCAGGGGGAGCACGTATGGCCCATTGGCACACAGCAAGCTTGGTGACCACCTCCCCCCTAAAGAGTTTTAAAGAAAATTTCACTCCCGACAGGAGGAAACATCAATATGTTTGAGCCGTCATAATGGGTCTAAAAAATTATTTACTTGGAATTTTGAGCTGAAATGTTGTACATAAATGGAGAATAATCATATCTACCACGAGAAAAAATTTCAGAATTTTTTGAGCACCAAATTTTTTTAATGAATTTTCTAAATTCAAAAATTAAAAAAATCATCAAAAATAGCCCGTGAGTTAAAATAATCCCAAACTTCAGGGGCAGACTCCTCATGAATTACAAAATTTATTTAAGTCATTTCGAGACCAATTCCATGATGGAAAGAACTGTCAATTCACACAAAATTTTGCAAGTGAGCATTGCGGCCAGTAGGCTAGGGTAGTTGTGCCTCTGCCTGGCCTAAGGTGCATGCTGGCTCCCTGTCCAGTGCACCTCCAGCTACCCCATGGCTGCCCTTAGGTTCCATCATAGCTAGGGGACACGGTAAAGCCCAGCTTGCCCATGAAATCAACTCCCGCAACACGTCTCGAGCTTCACAGTGTACTCGTGGCTGGGTCACGTGGGGCGCCCCTGGCAAGGCTAGCGCCGTGCCTGCTGGGGACTGCTGTGGCACCCCTGGCTCGGATGCTGGGTAGTAAGTTGAGGGGCAGGGATGAGGGGGATGGCTCGCGATGGGCGCCTGTACCCTGGCAGGAACGCCAACCGCTGCTGCACGCTGGGCAAGACAGCCCATGCTGTGCCTGCTGGGGGCTACCAAGGCATGCCTCTCATCCCCAGTGTCCATGGGACACAGCTCCCCTATCTCGTTCGCTAGGCACTACATCGAGTGTCGAGGATGAGGGGGCTGGCTCGCGATGGGAGCCCTTGGCCTGGCTGGCACGTCCACAGCAGCTGCATGCTGGGCATGTAGCCCATGCCGTGACTGCTGGAGGCGGCCAAGGCATGCCCCTTGTGCCCAGAGTCTGTGCGACGCTGCACCCCTAGCTTGCTCACTGGGCACTATATTGAGTGGCAGGGACGAGGGGCTGGCTCACGATGGGTGCCATTGGCCTGGCTGGCACACCCACTACTGCTGCACGTTGGGCACTTGATCCATGCCGTGCCTGCTAGGGGGCTGCTGAGGCATGCTTCCCGTGCCTAGGGTCCATGCGACGAGCCACCCCTGGCTCGCTCGCTGGGCACTATGTCAAAGGGCAGGGACGAGGGGGCTGGCTCACGATGGGCGCCCGTGGCCTGGCTGGTGCGCCCACCGCTGCTGAATGCGGGGCAAGTGGCCCATGCCATGCCTGCTAGGGGCTGCCGAGGCATGCTTCCCGTGCCCAGGGTTCATGCAACTAGGCACCCCTAGCTCACTCGCTGGGCACTGTGTCGAGGGGCAGGGACGAGGGGGCTGGCTCGTGATGGGCACCATTGGCTTGGCTGGCACGCCAATCGCTGCCGCACGTTGGGCACTTGACCCATGCCGGACCTGCTGGGGGGCTGCCAAGGCATGCCTCTCGTACCCAATGTCCGTGCAACACGGCTCCCCTGGCTCACTTGCTGGGCAGTAAGTGGAGGGGCAGGGACGAGGGCGCTGGCTCGTGATGGGTGCCTGTGGCCTGGCTGGCCCGCCTACAGCTGTCGAACGCTGGGCAAGCAGCCCATGCCGTGCTTGTTGGGGGCGGCCGAGGCATGCCTCCCATGCCCAGGATCCATGCGACGTGGCACCCCTGGCTCGCTCGTTGGGCATTATGTCGAGGGGCAGGGACGAGGGGGCTGGCTCGCGATGGGCGCCACTGGCCTTGTTGGCACGCCCACCGCTGTAACACGCTAGGAAATTGACCCACGTCGTGCCTACTGTGGGGCTTCCAAGGCATGCCTCTCGTGCCCAAGGTCCCTGCGACGTGGCTGCTCTAGCTCGCTCGCCTGGTAGTAAGTGGAGGGGCAGGAACAAAGGGGCTGGTTTGCGATGGGCACCCGTGGCGTGGCTGGCGCGCCCACAGTTGTCACACGCTAGGCAAGCGGCCCATGTTGTGCCTGTTGGGGGCTTCTGAGGCATGCCTCCTGTGCCTAGTGTCTATGTGACACGGCTCTCTTGGCTCACTCGCTAGGTAGTAAGTCAAAGGGCTGGGACGAGGGGGTTGGCTCATGATGGGCGCCCTTGGCCTGGGTGACGCGCCAGCAGCGGCTGCACACTAGGCAAGTAGCTGATGCTGTGCCTGCTTGGGGTGGCTAATGCATGCCTCCGGTGCCCAGGGTCAGTGCGACATGGCGCCCATGGCTCTCTCGCTAGGCACTATGTCGAGGGGTAGGGATGAGGGGGCTAGCTCGCGATGGGCACCACTGGCCTGACTGGCACGGCCACCACTGCTGCACGTTCGGTATTTGACCCATGCCGTGCCTGCTGGGGGGCTTCCAAGGCATGCCTTCCGTGCCCAGGGTCCATGTGACGAGGCCCCCCTTGCTCGCCCGCTGAGCAGTAAGTGGACGGGCAGTGACAAGGGGCCGAGTTTACCATGTGCGCCCGTGGCCTGGCTTGCGTGCCCACAGCTGCCGCACGCTGGGCAAGCGGCCCATGCCTTGCCTACTGGGGGCAGCAGAGGCATGCCTCCTGTGCCTAGTGTCCATGTGACATAGCTTCCCTAGCTCACTCGTTGGGCACCATTCCCAGGGGCAAGGACGAGGGGGCTGGCTCGCGATGGGCGCCCGTGGCCTGGCTGGCATGCCCACTGCCGCCGAACACTGGGCAAGCAGCCCATGCCATGCCTACTGGGGGCTTCCAAGTCATGCCACCAGTGCCCATGGTCTGTGTGATGCGGCTCCCCTGGCTCGCTCACTGGGCAGTAAGTCAAGGGGCTAGGACGAGGGGACTGGCTCGCTATGGATGCCCGTGGCCTGGTTGGTGCACCCACTGCTGCGGAACGCTGGGTTAGCAGCCCATGCGGTGCTTGCTGGGGGCTGTCGAGTCATGCCTCTCATGCCCAAGGTCCATGTGACGCAGCGCCCCTGGGTCGCTCGCTAGGCAGTAAATCGATGGGCTGGGACAAGGGGGCTGGCTCGCAGTGGGTGCTCGTGGATTGGCTAGCGTGCCCAACGCAGCCGCACGTTGGGGAAGCAGCCCATGCCGTGCTTGCTGAGGGCTGCCGAGGCATGACTCTCGTACCTAGTGTCCATGTGACGCAGCTCCCCTGCCTCGCTCGCTGGGCAATAAGTGAAGGGGCAGGGATGAGGGGGAATGGCTTGCGATGGGCGCGCGTAGCCTGGCTGGCGCACCCACAGCTGCTACACGTTGGGCAGGCAGCCCATACCGTGCTTGCTGGGGGCTGCTGAGGCATGCCTCCTGTGCCCAGTGTCCATGCGACGCGGCTCCCCTGGCTTGCTCGCTGGGCACAACGTTGAGGGTCAGAGACGAGGGGGCTGGCTAGCGATGGGCGCCACTGGCCTGGCTGGCGCGCCCAACGCTGCCTCACGGTGGGCAAGTAGCCCATGCGACGCCTGCTGGGGGCTGCCGAGGCATGCCTCTCATGACCAGGGTCCGTGCGACGCGGCTGCCCTGGTTCGCTCGCTGGGTAGTAAGTTAAGGGGCAGGGACGAGGGGGCTGGCTCGCGATGGGCGCCCATGGCCTGGCGGGCGCGCCCACCGCTGCCGCACGCTAGGCTAGCAGCCCATGTCGTGCCTGTTGGGGGCTACCGAGTCATACCTCTCGTGCCCAGTGTCCATGTGACATGACTCCCCTGGCTCACTCACTGGGCAGTACTTTGCTGTGGGACAGCATCGAGGGATAAGTTTCTGTTAGATACATATATTTTTTATTGGAGTAACACTTGGTTCCCCAATGCTTCCCGATATGTTTCCAAGTGTTTTTCCCTTGTGTTTCTCATTCTCCACAAACCCAAAGGACTTGCTTCTTTTTCCAAGTCATTATCTTAAGCAACGATTTCAGACCTCGGGGCATCGAATGTCGAAAAGGGAGGGACAATTGTTGAGGTGGGTTCGGGAGGGGGGGTGAAGGGACGAATCAAAGCGACAAAGGGCTGAATCTTACTGCATTGTGACAGCAAGGCCACTCTGCCACTTACGATACCTCGTCATGTATTTAAGTTGTCTGCAAATGATTCTACTTATAGCTAGGTGGGAATCACACTTCAAGGCAGCCCACGAGGCTTTTACGTCGCGCGGGCTTGGCCAACGACACGTGCCTTTGGGGGCCGATTGGCCCCTATTGCAGGCCGGCAATCGAGCGACGGGCGCATGCATCACTTCTAGTCCAGATTCTGACTTAGAGGCGTTCAGTCATAATCTAGTGCACGGTAGCTTCGCTCCACTGGCTTTTCAACCAAGCGTGATGACCAATTGTGCGAATCAATGGTTCCTCTCGTACTAGGTTGAATTACTATCATGACGGGAGCATCAATAGGGTAAAACTAGCCTGTCTCATAATGGTCTAAACCTAGCTCACGTTCCCTATTGGTGGGTGAACAATCCAACACTTATTGAATTCTGCGTCACAATAATAGGAAGAGTCGACATGGAAGGATTAAAAAGCTAAGTCGCTATGAACGCTTGGCTGCCACAACTAGTTATCCTTGTGGTAACTTTTTTGACACCTCCAGCTTTAAATTTCGAAGGTCTAAAGGATTGATAGGCCAGCTTTCACGGTTCGTATTCATATTAGAAATCAGAATCAAACGAGTTTTTACCCTTTTGTTCCACACGTGATTTCTATTCTCGTTGAGCTCATCTTAGGATACCTGCGTTATCTTTTAACAGATGTGCCACCCCAGCGAAACTCCCCACTTGACAATGTCTTTTGCCAGGATCGGCCAGTCGAAGGCGACCTTGGGTCCAAAAAGAGGGGCGACGCCCCGCCTTCGATTCATGAAATAAGTAAAATAATGTTAAAAGTAGTGGTATTTCACTTTCGCCATTTCCAGCTCCCACTTATCCTACACCTCTCAAGTCGTTTCACAAAGTCGGACTAGAGTCAAGCTCAACAGGGTCTTCTTTCCCTGCTGATTCTGCTAAGCCCATTCCCTTGGCTGTGGTTTCGCTGGATTGTAGACAAGGACAGTGGGAATCTTGTTAATCCATTCATGTGCATCACTAATTAGATGATGAGGCATTTGGCTACCTTAAGAGAGTCATAATTACTCCTGCCATTTACCCACGCCTGGTTGAATTTCTTCACTTTGACATTCAGAGCACTGGGCAGAAATCGCATTTCGTGAGCATCTGCAGGGGCCATCGCAATGATTTGTTTTAATTAAACAGTCAGATTCCCCTTGTCTGTACCAATTCTAAGTTGGCTGTTCGACGCCTGGGGAAGGCCCCTAAAGGAACCGTTCCTAGTCCATCCTCAGTCGGGATGCAGCAACCCGCTTTTACCGCGGTAACAGCTCGAGTAGTCTACCTATAGTTGACAGGTTTGGGAATGGGACCCCTGTGCCCAGCCCTCAGAGCCATTCCTTTTCTCGAGGTTACGGATCCATTTTGTCGACTTCCTTTGCCTACATTGTTCCATCAGCCAGAGGCTGTTCACCTTGGAGACCTAATGTGGTTATGAGTGCAACCTGGCGTAGGAGGCACTCGGTCCTCTAGATTTTCAAGGACCATCGGGGGCGCATCGAACACCACGCGACGTGCGGTGCTTTTCTAGCCGCTAGACCCTACCTCCAGCTGAGCCGTTTCTAGGGTGTGTAGGCTACTAAACAAAAAAGATAACTCTTTTCGGGGCCCCCATCGACATCTTCGGACTCCCTAACATTACCGTCAACTACCACATCCCCGTTCTAAAATTTTAACGTGATCCCTTTTCGAAGCTCGCGCCGAGGCACTATCCGATGGGCTTCCCCCGTCTCTTAGGATCGACTAACCCATGTGCAAGTGTCGTTCACATGGAACTTTCAAAGTTCTCATTTGAATATTTGCTACTACCACCAAGATCTGCATCGATGGCCACTACGCCTGAGCTCGCGCCTCGAGTTTTATGATGACCACTGCGCCCTTTTACTCATTCCAATTACTAGACTCGAAGAGCCCGATATTGTTATTTATTGTCACTACTTCCCCATGTCAGGATTAGGTAATTTGTGCGCCTACTGCCTTCCTTGGATGTGGTAGCCGATTTTCAAGCTCCCTCTTCGGATTCGAACATTGATTCTCCCTTATCCATCACCACCATAATAGGTGTCACACCGACAGTTGCGGGATCAACGCAACTCTAGTATGATGGCGCTAGATGCATCCACCTAACTAGCCTAACTTTCTAAGCCCGTGCCAAAACAAGAATAAGAGCCAACAATGCAAAATGCAAAGTAAGAAAACAGTATTACGAGAACTCTTTCTTAACCTTTATTGAAAATAAAGGAACTCTTTACAAAAGAAGGGTCTCTCTCTAAGAGCACCCAAAGCCTCCAACTACCCGCACACTTGAGTTTGTATTACTCGATGTGTTTACAACTGAACCTAAGCCCCCTTTTTATACTAGTTGAGGAGTGTCCTACTCAAACACTCTCTCTTAGTTATCCCAAGTTTTTCGGATAGGCCAGCCAATCTTGATCACGAATCTTTATCTCACTAAGGCTTATCTTCAAAGTTTGAATAGCATCCTTCTCTCACAAGGACTCTCCTTGATCAAGGATCTTATCTCCTTTGAAGTTTTCTCTAAGACTTCTTATCCGTTTTCAACCGGTGTAGGTAGGCTTGAGGAGATAGTTTCCATTCAGGACTCTTTTCGAACCTTATCTCTCTTGGCTTTCAGGATAGACATCTCTTTCTTATCCTTCTATCGCCTTGATCCTTCACTAGCTAATAGCCATATCCTTTCTTTGTGGAATATCTTCGCTTGCTGGACTTTCCATCCATGCCAAGCTGGGTTCCCGAATTCTGCCTTGTGTTCCTGTCACTAGACATATTCGCACCACCATGTGCTGGTGCTTGCTTGAGGCGTCTTTGCTGCTTTCCCCTTAAGCGGGCTTATGGGTCTGTTTATATGCTTCATCCCTCGTTCCACAACATTCTCTACTGACCGTTGAATCTCACCACTGTAAGTATGAAACTCGATTTCTCACCAAGTCTCTCGCATTCGTTTTCACATCTAACTCATGTGTTTTTACCTTGCTAGCGTGGTCTTCCACACTTCTAGGTTCCGACATGGAGCAAGACTCACCATGCCGATGCCTTCGTACTCAGATTCAATGGTCTGACAAACCACCCCCACCAAAAGAGCCCGACGCCCTCGTCGGCTTAATATTGTGATACGCCCTAATCTGGTCCTCGAATTGCCACAATGTGGTACTTTCTCCCAACTCGCATCCACCTCATTGGTGCCTTTCCACTGGACTAGGTAGTATTGTCCTCCGATTCATCTTAGTATAGCCCTCTGTTCAATGATCAAGGATTTTCTCTATTTTCTTGTCAAATTGAACTCGAGTTACCGATGGTGCACACTTAGCTTGCTTGCGTCATCGGCATCTTCCTGAAACTCTTTAAGGAAGCTCACGTGGAATGTTAGGTGCATCTTTAGATGTTATGGTAGCTTCAACCTGTAAGCTACTGCTTTAACTTTCTTCTTGATCTCGAAGGGTCCATCATACCTTAAGATAAGGCCTCGATAAACTCCATTCTTTGCTATTTCCTTCCAAATTTAGGGTCTCAGCTTCAGTAGCACCTTGTCCCTAACTTAGAACTCAGCATCACGTCTCTTTTCGTCAGCATATTTCTTCATACTCCTCTGTGCCTTAAAAAGTCTATCCCTTGCTTGGTCAATCAACTTTGCTTATCCCGAGCATAGCGGTAGGTTGTAAGACAACTTCCTTGGCTCCTCTGCTGGGCTATCTCATGGGGCGTCGTTGGTTGTTGCCTAAAAGCTACCTCTGCGGGACTTAGACCTGTCGATGACGAGCGATGGATGTTGTAGCAAAACTACACTACATCCAACAATTCAAGCCAATCTCTTTGGCTTGCAGTCATGTAGCGCCATAAATACTCCTCCAGCAAGCTATTTACCCTCTCCACTTGACCGTCTGTCTATGGATGGTTTGCTGTGGAGAATTTGAGTTCTATTCCTATCATCTTTAGCAACACTATCCAGAATCTTTCCGTGAATCTGGCATCTCTGTCACTCACAATGTCTTTTAGCACCCAAACAACTTAACAACATGTTTGAAAAACATCTCAGCGGCCATATCAGCTGGGCACGCTCGAGTAACAGGAACAAAGATAACATACTTTGAGAACTTATCAACAATCACCATTATAGCGGATAGTTCCTTTATCTTTGGGAAGCCCACAATGAAATCCAACGACATTGACTCCCATGGGTGTTCCGGAATGGGCAAGGATTGGAGTAAACCCACTCCCTCCTTCTATCTATTTTGTCCTATTGGCACACTAAGCATGTGCGAACATAGGCCTCCATACCTTCCATCAATCTTAGGCCAGTAATAGGCTCTTGTCAGTAGTGCGAGCATCCTTTCGACGCCCGGGTGACCTGCCTATAGTGGGTCATGGGTTTTCCTCAACAATTGTTTTTGAAGTCCTCCATACTTAAGCATAAACAGTCTGTCTCCTCGAGCATATAGCAACCCATCCTCGATCCAGTATCTTCGGATCAAGCCTTTGCTCGACCTCCTTCATGAGTCGGGCATATTCGGTATCTTCCCTAGCTATCGATCTTATTTGCTCGAGTAAGTCACTCTGGACACCCGTCAGAGCAGCCACATAAGTTTGCACTTCTACACGGCTTAGTGCATTAGCAACAATGTTTTCTTTGCCTGGTTTGTGTTCCCACACAAAATCAAACTCCGTCACAAACTCTTGCCATCTTGCTTGTTTCAAAGACAGCTTTTTCTACGAGCGAAAATAGGTATTAGCAACATTGTCAGTAATTACCTTAAATTTTGTCCCAAGCAAGTAATGCCGCCATGTCCCTAGGCAATGGACAATAGCCGTCATCTCCTTTTCATGAGTCGAATAACGCTGCTCTGCATCCTTGCGTTTTCGACTCTTGAATGCCACGGGATGGCCATTCTACACCAACACACCCTCGATTGCTCGATCAGAAGCTTCTATGACTACCTCCAATGGCTCTTCAAAGTTTGATAAGGATAGTATTTATTCCAAGGCTACTGCCTGTTTTAATCCTTCAAAAGCCCTATTGCATTCATTGGTCCACACCCACGGGCTATCTTTCTTTAGCAAGTCCGTCAAAGGGTTGCTCTTGCTCGAATATCCTTTGATGAACCATTTGTAATAGTTTGCGAGCCCAAGGAATGATCTCAATTCAGCAACTTTTCGCGGGGCTGGCCACTCCATGTTGGCCTTCACTTTCCTTTCATCCATCCATATCTGTCCGTTCCCGACCCAATGTCCCAAGAATGGCACTTCTTGCTTGCAAAACTCGCATTTTTCCTTCTTAATGTATAGCTGGTGCTCTCGCAGCCGCATCAATACTTGCCGCAAATGGTTTGCATGGTTGTCTAGGGTCTCGCTATAGACCACAATGTCATCCAGGTATACTACAACAAACTTGTCCAAAAACTCAAACAATATGTCATTCATAAGATTGCAAAAGGTAGCAAGTGCATTTGTTAACCCAAAGGGCATCACCATGAAATCATAAGAGCCGTACCTTATGACGCATGTGGTTTTTGCTTCATCCTCCTTAGCTATTCTGACTTGCTAGTATTCCAACCGCAAGTCTAGCTTTGTAAAGTACTTGGCCCTTGATAAATAAGTCAGCAATGTTTGGCACCAGATATTTGTTCTGCATCGTTACCTTGTTTAATGCTTAGTAATCAACGCACATTCTCAGCGAGCCATCTTGTTTCCGCTGGAATAGCACAGGTGCTCCATAAGGGGCCTTCGAGGTTGAATGAAACGCGCTTCCAACAGCTCGTCTAGTTGCTTCTGTAGTTCGGCTAGTTCCAACGGGGGCATTCGATATGGTGCTGGAGTAGGAGGTCTAGCACCCAAAAGTAACTCGATCATATGATCAAGATTCCTCCTCAAAGGCAATGTCTTGGGGAGCTTCGGTGGCATCATGTCGTTGAATTCCCTCAACACTTCAGCGATCTTGTCGGGCACCTTTACAACCTGATCTGGTTTTGCCTCCAATAGTGCTGCCACCATCGTCACTTCACCCTTTCATAGTCCTGACTTAAATTTCTTTACAGATTGCAACCCAATCGGTTTCTTGTCTGTCGAAAGCTCTCTTGCTGCTTCAGTTCTGATTAGGCTTGGGGCTCGCTCATCAGCCACGAGTAGTCCACCTAGGTAGGGCATCACTAATGCCTTGGTTTGTCTGAAGAATTCTAAACCCAAGAGAACATCAAAGTCATCTAACTGAGTTATCATGAAGTTGGACGTACCTTTCCATTCGCCTACTTCAAGGGTCGTAATGGCAGCTTGGCATACTACCTTCGACTTAGCATTCATTGCTTTGAACTTGACCAAGGTTGGAGAAAGCTTAAGCCTGAGCTTTCCCACTTCTCTTTCCGCAATGAAATTGTTGGTAGCTCCCATATCCAACATTGCCATTGCATCCTTCCCGTTTACCTTCATCGGGACATAGATCAACCCTTTCTACAAGTTCTTAGGTATGATTGCATTCAGCAACTGGATTGGATTCACCCGAGTTGTGGCATTGCCTTCCTTTTCCTCGGAGAAATCCTTTACTGCCATGAGCACCGCTAACTTCTCCTTGCGAGGACAGTCGCGTGATCTATTTGGCCCGTTGCATAAGAAGCAACCCCCTTGGTCCACATTCTTTCCCTTTCTTTTCAAAGGGGATGAGCCTCGAGGCTTGCTGGACTCAGTATTCTTCTTTTTCTTGCCCTTGCCATTGGGCTTTTTTCAGCTCTTTTCCAACATTCCCTCATTTCTCACCTTTCTTTTCTAGAGTACCACCTGTGTACTTGAAATCCACCAAGCTATCTGCCACGAAAACTGCTGACGGCAAGTCTTTGACAACTTGCGCCTCAATTCTGCTTGAGCCCATGGCTGCAAGCCTGATAGGAAGTTAAACAACCTATCCTCCTCTGACATGTTCTTGATGTCCAGCATCAGTGAACTGAATTCCTTGACAAAGTCACGCATTAAATTTGTATGCTTCAGGCATTTTAGTTATTCCTTAGCCATGAACGAGGTGTTGCATGGCAGGAATTGCTCCTTCAATTCCCTTTTGAGTGCCTCTTATGAGTCAATGCAAGGCCTTCCCATGATAGTGTCATCCTACATACGGGTGCGCCACCATAACTTAGCATCCCCAGATAAGTACATGGATGTGATCATTACCTGGTCATTTTTGGGCACTCTAGCAGCTTTGAAGTACTGCTCCATATCCTACAAGAAATTCTCCGACTATTTGACGCTCCTCTCTCCAGAGAACGGCTTTGCTTCTGGCACCTTCAGCTTAGCCATGGTAGAGTCTGCCCCTATCGTAGGGGTGTGGGGAGCCCTTTTTAGCAACCCAATCTCGGTCTCAAGGCTCCTCACGGTTTCCTTGAGGTATTCGATGTCCTCTTCCATTGAGGATTATTGGTCGATGATTGTCTCCATCAACTCAGCTAGCATGCATGTTGATCCCTCCGTCAGTGTACCAAAGATCTCTTCCAACCGAGCGATAAGCTCTCGCATTGGCTCACTCCCTCCTGGCATGGGGCCTTGTCAGCAATAAGATCAACCACGAGTTTGAGAGAAAGTGGTGACCGAAACCGCGCTCTGATACTAAACGGTCAAACTGTTGGTTGCGAGATCAGCACAACTCTAATGTGATGGCGCTAGATGCGTCCACCTAACCAGCCCAGTGTTCCAAGCCCATGCCAAAAGAAGAATAAGAGCCAACAATGCAAAATGCAAAGTAAGAAGACGGTATTACGAGAACTCTTTCTCAACCTTTATTGAAAATAAAGAACCTCTTTACAAAAGAAGGGTCTCTCTTTAAGAACACCCAAAGCCTCTAGCTACCCACACACTTGAGTTTGTATTACTCGATGTGTTTACAACTAAACCCAAGCCCCTTTTTTATACTAGTTAAGGAGTGTCCTACTCAAACACTCTCTCTTAATTGTCCCTTGTTTTTTGGATAGGCCACCCAATCTTGATCACGAATCTTTATCTCATTGAGGCTTATCTTCAAAGTTTGGATATCATCCTTCTCCCGCAAGGACTCTCCTTAAGTCAAGGATCTCATCTCCTTTGAAGTCTTCTCTAAGCCTTCTTATCTGCTTTCAACCGGTTTGGCTAGGCCTGAGGAGGTGGTTTCCGTTCAGGACTCTTTTTGAGCCTTATCTCCTTTGGCTTTCGGGATTGACATCTCTTTCTTATCCTTCTATCACCTTGATCCTCCTCTAGCCAACAGCCATATCCTTTCTTTGTGGAATATCTTCGCTTGCTGGACTTTCCATTCATGCCAAGCTGGGTTCCCGAATTCTACCCTTTGTTCCCATCACTAGACATATTCGCACCACCATGTGCTGGTGCTTACTTGAGGCATCTCTGCCACTTTCCCCTTAAGCGGGCTTATGGGTTTGTTTGTGTGCTTCATCCCTCGCTTCATAATGTTCCCAACTCACCATCAAATCTCGCCACTATAAGTATGAAACTTGATTTCTCACCAAGTCTCCCGCATTTGTTTTCATATCTAGTTCATGCGTTTTTGCCTTGCTAGCGTGGTCCTCCACACTTGTAGGTCCGGGCATGGAGCAAGACTCACCATGCCTATGCCTTGGTACTCAAATTCAAGGGTCTGACAGTGGGCAACTATCCTACCATCGAAAGTTGATAGGGCAGAAATTTGAATGATGCGTCGCCGACACGATGGCCTTGCAATCCGTCGAGTTATCATGAATCATTAGAGCAACGGGCGAAGCCCGCGTCGACCTTTTATCTAATAAATGCGCCCCTTGTAGAAGTCAGGGTTTGTTGCACGTATTAGCTCTAGAATTACTACGTTTATCTGAGTAGTAGGTACCATCAAACAAACTATAACGAATTTAATGAGCCATTCGCAGTTTTACAGTCTGAATTAGTTCATACTTACACATGCATGGCTTAATCTTTGAGACAAGCATATAACTACTGGCAGGATCAACCAGATAGCATCCTTCGAGACACCGCACCAACTAGGACCAAAGCATGCCACAAGGCTTGTTGAGACCAAAGCTGTCACGGTCATCGTTCAAAATCAATGGGACGTGGGACAAATGCTTTCGCTTGGACAGGCAGGGGCCGAGGCCACTCCTGTCGTAACACTTTTCGCACCCGAGGGGACGACCGAGCACCCATGTGCCAAAGTAGCCACATGCCGAAGCAAGTCGCACGAGGCTCAGCTTAGGTTTCCACCCATACCCGCAAGGGACATGGTGCAAAGACAACCGACTCAAATCATCGAATTTCGTTTGTGAAGGAACTCAACACAAGGTCCCAATGTCACCGACGAAAAGCCAACGTATGGCTTAGGGTAGAGCTTGAAGTGACGTGCTAGCCGACAGTTTGATACGGAAGCATGGAGCCTACCAATTCGCACGACTAGATCACCACTCACATGCCGCACGTACAAATAGGCAGCAACAACACTAAACGAGCTGTAAGCCGACAAGTGAAAGGCCTATCGATCATGCAGGTCGTCGAGTGCCGCACCTAAGCCACTAAGCGCGAAATTGTTTTGATAGAAAGGGGTAATTGTTCGATTGCAAGGGACCATCGATGAGGCCTTGGCAACAGGGGTGTCATGCAGTGTCCAGGCTAGCCGTGTGGCTTGCTCGATGTTAACGGCCGACGATCATGTCATCGATCGCACTGCAAAACGAGTCCACCTCGGCAAGCCTAAGCGTCGGGATCCAACCCCGCATCTGCCACCTTGAGGGCCTGCGATGAAGCACTCCGTATGCTCGAAATCCCCCCAAGGATTTGGCCCTCGCGTAACATACCTCAACATTAGCTTCGCCACCCACACTGTTGTGCTTGTCTAGCCACATCCCGGCTCATTATCCCACGATTTAGCAGATTTTGTTTCCCACATTTTTCCCACCGATGAGTCCTTGGCAACAAAGGTGTCACACCATGCCTAGGCTAGTTGTGTGGCTCGCTCGATGCTAACGGCGGACGATCATGTCGTTGATCGCACTGCATAACAAGTCCGCTTAGGCAAGCCTAAGTGTCGGGATCCAACCCTGCATCCACCTCCTCGAGGGCCTGAGATGGAGCACTCCGCATCCTCAAAATCTCCCCAGCGATTTGGCCCTCGCGTAGCATGCATCGTTGTTAGCTTCGTCGTCGACACCGTCGAGCTTGTCTAGCCACATCCCAACTCATTATCTCACGATTTTTCTCATTTTGTTGCCCTAAATTTAGTGGATTTTATTTCCCATGTTTTCCCCACTCTGTTGGCTATTGATCGGGCATCCCACACTCTTCGGCCAACGTTGCCAGCTGCCTGCTTGCCAACGGTGGTGGCCGCCACAGCCAGGCACCACCGGCTAGATGGGCAAGGTAGTAAAGCCCTACCCATGCCATGCGCGCTGGGTTCCCCAAGCCCTGTTCTTGCCCACGTGGGATGGGCAGGGGGGTGCACGCATGGCCGCTTGGCACCCAGCAAGCCAGGTGACCACCTCCCCCTTAAAAAGTCTTAAATGAAATTTCACTCCCGACATGAGGAAACATCAATATGTTTGAGCTATTATAATAGGTCTAAAAAATTTTGAGCTGAAATTTTGTACATAAATGGAGAATAATCATATCTACCACTAAAAAAAAATTTAGAATTTTCTGGGCACTAAATTTTTTTAATGAATTTTCTATAGCCAAAAATTGAAAAAATCATCAAAAATAGTCCGTGAGTCAAAATAATCCCAAACATCAGGGGCAGACTCCTCATGAATTACACGATTTATTTGAGTCATTTCAGGACCAATTTCGTGATGAAAAGATCATCCATTCACACCAATTTCGCAACTGGGCATTGCGGCCAGCAGGTTGGGGCAGCTGTGCCGCTGCCTGGCCCAGAGTGCATGCTAGATGCCCTGTCCAGTGCACCTGCAGCCACCCCATGGCTTCTCGCAGCGTCCATCATAGCCAGGGGACATGGCCAAGCCTAGCTTGCCCATAAAATCAACACCCACAGCACGTGCTGAGCCTCACAGCATGCTCGCGGTTGGCTAACGTGGGGCGACCCTGGCAAGGCTGGCGCTTGCCAGCTGGAGATTGCTGTGGCACCCCTGGCTCACACGCTGGGCACCATGTTAAGGGGCAAGGACGAAGGGGCTAGCTCGCGATGGATGCCCATGGCCAGACTGGCATGCCCACCGCCGTCGCATGCTGGGCAAGCCGCCCACCGCTGTCGCATGCTGGGCAAGCCGCCCACGACGTGCATGCTGAGGGCTGCCGAGGCATGCCTCTTGTGCGTAGGGTCCGTACGATGCGGCTCCCCTGGGTCGCTCACTTGGCACCATGTCGAGGGGTAGGGACGAGGGAGCTGGCTCGCGTTTGGCGCCCGCAGCTTGGCTGGTGCACCCACCGCTGCAGCACGCTGGGCAAGCCACCCAAGCTGTCCCTACTGGGGGCTGCCGAGGCATGCCTCCCGTGCCCACAATCTGTGCACCGCGGCTCCCTTGGATCGCTTGCTGGGCACTATGTTGAGGGGCAAGGACGAGGGGGCTGCCTCGCAACATGGCTCCCACTACTGCCGCACGCTGGGCAAGCAACCCATCCCGTGCCCATGGTTCGTGCGATGCAGCTCCCCTGGCTCATTCGCTGGGAACCATGTCAAGGGTCAGGGACGGAGGTGCTCGCAAGCAGTGGGCACCAGTGGCCTGGCTGGTGCACCCACCGCTGCCATACACTAGGCAAGCAACCCGTGCCGTGCCTGCTGGGGGCTGCCGATGCATGCCCTCCATTCCAAGGGTCCATGTGACGCGGCTCCTCTTGATCGCTTGCTGGGCACCATGTCGAAGGGCAGGGATGAGGGGCGGGCTCGTGATGGGGTTGATGGCAAGGCTGGCGCCCACCACTGCCGCACACTGGGCAAGCAGCCCATGCCGTGCCTGCTGCGGGTTGCTAAGGCATGCCTCCCATGCCCAGGCCCCATGCGCCGCGGCTCCCCTGGATCACTTGCTTGGCCCCATGTAGAGGGGTAAAGACGACAGGGCTGCCTCGCGATAGGCGCCTGTGATCTGGTTGGCGCGCCTACTGCTGCTGCACGCTGGGCAAGTAGCCCATGCCGTGCCTGCTGGGGGCTGCTTAGGCTTGCTTCCCGTGCCCAGTGTCTGTGCGACGCGGCTCCTCTCCCTCACTCGCTGGGCACCATGTTGAGGGTCAGGGATGGGGGGGCTCGTAAGCGGTGGGCTCCAATGGCCTGGCTGCGCACCCACCGCTGTCGCACGCTGGGAAAGCAGCCCATGCTGTGCCTGCTGGGGGCTCCTAGGCATGCCTCCCATGCCTAGGGTCTGTGTGATGCGGCTCTCCTGGCTTGCTCGCTGGGCACTGTGTCAAGGGGCAAGGACGAGGGAGTTGGCTCGTGATGGATGCCCGTGGCCTGGCTGGTGTGCCCACCGCTGTCGCACACTGGGCAACCAGCCCATGTTGTGCCTGCTGGGGGCTGCCGAGGCATGCCTCCTCCACCCAGGGTCAATACGACGCGACTACCTTGGATCACTCACTAGGCACCATGTTGATGGGCAGGGACAAGGAGGTTGGCTTGCGATGGGCGCCCATGACCTGACTGGTGCGCCCACCGCTGCTGCACGCTGGGCAAGCAGCCAATGCTGTGCCCGCTGTGAGCTGCCAAGGCATGCCTCCCATGCCCAGGGTCCGTGCGATGCGACTCCCCTGGATCGCTCGTTGGGCACCGTGTCGAGTGGCAGGGACGAGGGGGTTGGTTCGCGATGGGTGCCCTTAGCTGGGCTGGCGCGCCCACCACTACAGCACAGTGGAAAAATAGCCCATGCCATGTCTGTTAGGGGCCACCCAGGCATGCCACCTGTGGCTAGGGTCCCTGCAATGTGGCTCCCCTGGCTCGCTCGCTGGGCACCATGTCGAGGGGTAGGGACGAGGGGGCTGGCTCAAGATAGGCACCCATGGCCTGGTTGGCCCCCCCACCGCACACTGGGCAAGCCGCCCATGTAGTGCCTGCTGTGAGCTTTCGAAGCATGCCTCCCATGCCTAGGGTCCATGGGATGCAGCTCCCCTGGCTTGCTCGCTGGGCACCATGTCGAGGGGCACGGATGAGGAGGCTGGCTCACAATGGGCGCTCGTGGCCTGGCTAGTGCGCCCACCGCTGGTGCTAGCTGGGCAAGCTGCTCATGCCATGCCTGCTGGGGGCTTCTAAGGCATGCCTGCCATGTCTAGGGTCCATGCGACGAGGCTCGCCTAGATCACTCACTGGGCACCATGTCGAGGGGCGGGGACAAGGGGCCTGGCTCGCGATGGGCGTCCATGGCCTAGCTTTTGCGTTCACCGCTGCTGCATGCTGGGCAAGCAGCCCATGCCGTACCTGCTGGGGGCTGCCTAGGCATGCCTCATGTGCCCAGGGTCCATGGGAGGATGCTCCCATGGCTCGCTTGTTGGGGACCATGTCAAGGGTCAGGGACGGGGGGCTCGTAAGCTATGGGCGCCAGTGGCCTGGCTGGCGCGCCCACCGCCGCCGCAAGCTGGGCAAGCAACCCATGCTGTGCCTGCTGGGGGCTGCCAAGGCATGCCTTCCATGCCCAGGGTCTGTGCTTTGTGGCTCCCCTAGTTCGCTCATTAGGCACCATGTCGAGGAACAGGGGCGAGGGGCCTCATTCGTGATGGGCGCCCGTGGCCTGGCTGGCGCACCCACCGCTGCTGCAAGCTGGGCGAGTAGCCCATGCTGTGCTTGCTGGGGCCTGCCGAGGCATGTCTCCCAAGCCCAGCGTCCATGCGACGTGGCCCCCCTGTCTTGCTCATTGAGCACTACGTCAAGGGACAGGAACAAGGGGGCTGGCTTGCGATGGGCGCTCTTGGCCTTGCTAGCGCGCCAACCTGTGCTGCATGCTGGGCACTTGGCCCATGCTGTGCCTGCTAGGGGCTGCCGAGGCATGCCTCTCGTGCCCAAGGTCCATGCGATGCAGCCCCCCTGGCTTGCTTGTTGGGCACTATGTCAGGGGATAGGGACGATGGGGTTGGCTCGCGATGGGCGCCCGTGGCCTGGCTAACGCGCCCACCTCTGCCGCACGCTGGGCGAGCAGCCCATGCTGTGCCTGCTAGGGGCTGCTAAGGCATGCCTCCTGTGCCTAGGGTCTGTGCGATGCAGCCCCCCTGGCTCGCTCACTGGGCACTCCGTTGAGGGACAGGGACGAGGGGGCTGGCTCACGATGGGTGCCCGTGGCCTGGCTGCCGCACGACCGCTACCGCACGCTAGGCAAGCAGCCCATGCCATGCCCGTTGGGGGCTGCCAAGGCATGCCTCCCATGCCCAGGGTCCATGCGACGTGGCTTCCCTGGCTCACTCGCTGGGCACCATGTCAAGGGACAGGGAGGAAGAGGCTGGCTCGCGATGGGCGCTCATGGCTTGGCTGGCGCGCCCTCCGCTGCCGCCCGCTGGGCACTTGGCCCATGCCGTTCCTGCTGGGGGCTGCCGAGGCATGCCTTCCTTGCCCAATGTCCATGTGACACTGCCCCCCTGGCTCGCTCACTGGGTAGTACTTTTCCGAGGGACAACATCGAGTGATAAGTTTCTGTTAGATATATATATTTTTTTTATTGGAGTAACACTTGGTTCCCCAATGCTTCTCGATATGTTTCCAAGTGTTTTTCCCTTGTGTTTCTCATTCTTTACAAGCCCAAAGGACTTGCTTGTTTTTCCAAGTCATTATCTTGAGGGACATTTCAAACCTCGAGGCATTGATTATCAAAAAGAGAGGGACGATTATTATGGGGGTTCGGGAGGGAGTAGGGATGAATCAAAGCCACAAAGGGCTGAATCTCAGTGGATCATGGCAGCAAGGCCACTCTGCCACTTACAATACCTCGTCACGTATTTATGTCATTTACAAATGATTCTACCCATCGCTCAGTGGGAATCACACTTCAAGGCAGCTCGCGAGGCTCCTCCGTCGTGCGGGCTTGGCCAACGACACGTGCCTTTGGGGGCCAAGAGGCACCTACTGCAAGTCGGTAATCAGGCGACTGGGGCATGCATCACTTCTAGCCCGGATTCTAACTTAGAGGCATTCAGTCATAATCCAACGCACGGTAGCTTCGCGCCACTGGCTTTTCAACCAAGCGCAATGACCAATTATGCGAATCAATGGTTCCTCTCATACTAGGTTGAATTACTATCGTGACACAGGCATCAATAGGGTAAACTAACCTGTCTCATGATGGTCTAAACCCAGCTCACGTTCCCTATTAGTGGGTGAACAATCCAACACTTGGTGAATTCTGGTTCATAATGATAGGAAGAGCCTACATCAAAGGATCAAAAAGTAACATCGCTATGAACACTTGGCTACCACAAGCCAGGTATCCCTGCGGTAACTTTTCTAACACCTCTAGCTTCAAATTTTGAAGGTCTAAAGGATCGATAGGCCATGGTTTCACGGTTTGTATTCGTATTGGAAATCAGAATCAAACAACTCTCTTGTTCCACAAGAGATTTCTGTTCTTGTTGAGATCATCTTAGGACACCTGCATTATCTTTTAACAGATGTGTCACCCCAGCCAAACTCCTCACCTGACAATGTCTTCTGCCTAGATTGACCAGCCGAAGCCAACTTTGAGTCCAAAAAGAGGGTCGACGCCCCGCCTCTGATTCAAGGAACAAGTAAACTAACGTTAAAAGTAGTCGTATTTCACTTTCGCCATTTTTAGCTCCCAGTTATCCTACCTCTCAAGTCATTTCACAAAGTCAAATTAGAGTCAAGCTCAACCGGGTCTTCTTTCCCTGCTAATTCTGCCAAGCTTGTTCCCTTGGTTGTGGTTTCGCTGGATAATAGACAGTGACAATGGGAATCTCGTTAATCCATTCATGCGCATCACTAATTAGATGACGAGGCATTTGGTTACCTTAAGAGAGTCATAGTTATTCCCACTATTTACCCGAGCTTGGTTGAATTTCTTCACTTTGATATTCAAAGCAATGGGTAGAAATCACATTGCGTGAGCATCCGTAGGGACCATCATAATGCTTTGTTTTAATTAAACAGTTGGATTCCCCTTATTCGTACTAGTTCTGAGTTGGTTGTTCGATCCCAAGGAAGGCCCTTGAAGGAACCGTTCCCAGTCCGTTCCTTGGCGGGCACGCAATGACCCGCTCTCACCATGGGAATAGCTCGAGTTGTCCTTCGACAACTGATGGGTTCGAGACTGGGATCCCCATGCCTAGCCCTCAGGGCCAATCCTTTTCCCAAGGTTACGAATCCATTTTGCTGACTGCCCTTGCTTACCTTGTTCCATTGACTAGAGGTTGTTCACCTTGGAGACCTAACGCAGTTATAAGTACGATCAAGTATGGGTGGCACTTGATCCTCCAGATTTTCAAGGACCACCGAGGGTGCACCAAACACCACGCGAGGTGCGGTACTCTTCCAATCTCTAGACCCTACCCCCAGTTGAGCTGTTAAACAAAAAGGATAACTCTTTTCGGTCCTCGCCGATGTCTCCGGACTCCCTAACGTTACCGTTAACTGCCACGTCCTGGTTCCAAAATTTTAACCGGATCCCCTTTCGAAGCTCGCGCCAAGGCGTTATTCGATGGGCTTCCCCCGTCTCTTAGGATCGACTAACCCATGTGCAAGATCTGCACCAAGATCTGCACTGATGGCCACTTTGCCCGGGCTCGCGCCCTGGGTTTTACGGCGACCACCGCGCCTTCCTACTCATTGGGGCTTGGCCCTTGCCCTAATGGCCGGGTATAGGTTGCGTGCTTCAGTGCCATCCATTTTTGGGGCTAGTTGATTTGGCAGGTGAGTTGTTACGCACTCCTCAGCGGATTTCCACTTCCATGACCACCATCGTGCTGTCTTAATCGATAAATACCCTTTGTGGGTTCTAGGTGAACGCGCAGTTAGGCACCATAACCCGGCTTCTAGTTCATCCCACATCGCCAACTCTGCTTACCAAAAATGGCCCACTTGGAGCTCTCGATTGCATGGGACGACTCAATGAGGCAGCCGCCCCGTGCTACCTATTTAAAGTTTAAGAATAGGTCATGGGCACTGTGCGCCCAATGCCTCTAATCATTGGCTTTACCCGATAAAACTCGCATATGAGTTCTAGCTATCTTGAGGAAAACTTTAGAGGGAACCAGCTACTTGGTGGTTCGATTAGTCTTTCGCCCCTATATCCAAGTCAGATGAATGATTTGCACGTTAGTATCGCTGCGGGCCTCCACCAAAGTTTTCTCTGGCTTCACCCCGCTCAGGCGTAGTTCACCATCCTTTAGGTCCCGACAGGCATGCTCACACTCGAACCTTTATTAAAAGATCGAGGTTGGTCGGCGGTGCACCCGCGAGGGATCCCGCCAATCAACTTCCTTGCGCCTTACGGGTTTACTCACCCATTGACTTGCACGCATGTTAGACTCCTTGGTTTGTGTTTGAAGACGGGTCGAATGGGGAGCAGTTGCTGAAGCACCACCGCAATGGCACGCGCTGCCAACTAAGATCTCAACGATGACATCTCTATGAGAGTATCAAAGGCTTGGGCTTGGGCCACCATCGCGATCCACGTCGGTCCGCACCCAGAGTTGACCGACGGACCGGCTCGTGGCCGTTCCACATCCAACCGAGGTGCATCATCGGCCCCTATCCGCATCCCTCCTGACAAGTTCAAGCACTCTTTGACTCTTTTTTTAAGGTCCTTTTCATCTTTCCCTCGCGGTACTTGTTCGCTATCGGTCTCTCACCCGTATTTCTCCTTTGACAAAATTTGCCTCCTCATTGACAATGCACAACGACCGCTAGCCACGCACCAAGATTAGGGCGACTGGGGCATGCTTTTTCATTCGAGTTCTTTGGCACATCCCATGCTGTGGATTTTGTTGTTGTGCATGACGAGGGGCTTAGGCACAAGCCCACGCACCCTTGCCTTGCAAGGCGGGATGAGGGGCTCGAGAGCCCTCCGCCCCGTCAGTGTGTTTACTACGTGTTCGCAGGTCGTTTCGCGGAGCGAGTTTTCGACAATGATCCTTCCGCAGGTTCACCTACAAAAACCTTGTTACGACTTCTCCTTCCTTTAAATGATAAAGTTCAGTGGACTTCTTGAGCAGTGAACCGCCCATGTCGTCGCAACCCGAACACTTCACTGGACCATTCAATCGGCAAAAGGGACAGCTGGTGTGTACAAAGGGTAGGGACATAGTCAACGTGAGATGATGACTCGCGCTTACTAGGAATTCCTCATTGAAGACCAACAATTGCAATGATCTATCCCCGTCATGATGAAATTTCAAAGATCACCCGGGCTTGTTGGCCAAGGCTATAAAGTCATTGAATACATTAGTGTAGCGTGCGTGCAGCCTAGAACATCTAAGGGCATCATAGACTTATTATTGCCTCAAACTTTCTTGGCCTAAGCGGCCATAGTCCCTTTAAGAAGCCGACCGTGGAGGGTCATCTCCACGTAGCTAGTTAGTAGGCTGAGGTCTCATTCGTTAACGGAATTAACCAGACAAATCGCTCCACCAACTAAGAACGACCATGCACCACCACCCATAGAATCAAGAAAGAGCTCTCAGCCTGTCAATCTTTACAATGTCTAGACCTGGTAAGTTTCCCCGTGTTGAGTCAAATTAAGCCGCAGGCTTCGCTCCTGGTGGTGCCTTTTCGTCAATTCCTTTAAGTTTCAGCCTTGCGATCATACTTCCTCTAAAACCCAAAGACTTTGATTTCTCATAAGGTGCCACTGGAGTCCAAAAAGCAACATCTGCTGATCCCTGGTTGGCATCGTTTATGGTTGAGACTAGGACGGTATATGATCATCTTCGAGCCCCCAAATTTTGTTCTTGATTAATGAAAACATCCTTGGTAAATGCTTTCACGGTTGTTCGTCTTTCATAAATCCAAGAATTTCACCTCTAACTATGAAATACGAATGCCCTCGACTGTCCTTGTTAATCATTACTTAAATCCTGAAGGTCAACAAAATAGGATCGAAATCCTATGATGTTATCCCATGCTAATGTAGTCAGAGCGTAGACTTGCTTTGAGCACTCTAATTTCTTCAAAGTAACAGCACCGGAGGCACGACCCAGCCAATTAAGGCCAGAAGCGCATCATCGGCAGTAAGGACGAGCCAACCAGTGCACACTTAGGCGGATGGACCGACCCATCCCAAGGTCCAACTACGAGCTTTTTAACTGCAACAACTTAAATATACGCTATCGGAGCTGGAATTACCGTGGCTGCTAGCACTAGATTTGCCTTCCAATGGATCCTCGTTAAAGGATTTAGATTGTACTCATTCCAATTACCAAACTCGAAGAGCCCGGTATTGTTATTTATTATCACTACCTCTCCGTGTTAGGATTGGGTAATTTGCGCGCCTGTTGCTTTCCTTGGATGTGGTAGTCATTTCTCAGGCTACCTCCTTAGAATCGAACCCTAATTCTCCGTCACCCATCACCACCATAGTAGATGTCACACTGTCAATTGCGGAATCAGCGTAACTCTAGTGTGATGGTGCTAGATGCGTCCACCTAACTAGCCTAACTTTTTAAGCCCATACCAAAAGAAGAATAAGAGCCAACAGCGCAAAAGCAAAGTAAGAAGACAATATTACAAGAACTCTTTCTCAACCTTTATTGGTAGTAAAGGAACGCTTTACAAAAGAAAGGTATATCTCTCTAAGAGCACCTAAAGCCTCTAGCTACCCACACACTTGAGTTTGTATTACTAAATGTGTTTACAACTGAGCCTAAGCCCCTTTTTTTATACTAGTTGAGGAGTGTCCTACTCAAACACTCCCTCTTAGTTATCCCACATTTTTTGGATAGGCCACCCAATCTTGATCACGAATCTTTATCTCACTGAGGCTTATCTTCAAAGTTTGGTTAACATCCTTCTCCCGCAAGGACTCTCCTTGAGTCAAGGATCTCATCTCCTTTGAAGTCTTCTCCAAGCTTTCTTACCCACTTTCAACCGGTTTGGATAGGCTTGAGGAGGTGGTTTCCGTTCAGAACTCTTTTCAAGCCTTATCTCCCTTGGCTTTCGGGATAAACGTCTCTTTCTTATCCATCTATCACCTTGATCCTCCTCTAGCTAATAGCCATATCCTTTCTTTGTGGAATATCTTCGCTTGTTGGACTTTCCATCCATGCCAAGCTGGGTCCCAGATTCTACCCTGTGTTCTCGTCACTAGACATATTTGCGCCACCATGTGTTGGTGCTTTCTTGAGGCATCTCTGCCGTTTGCCCCTTAAGAGGGCTTATGGGTCTGTTTGTGTGCTTCATCCCTCACTCCACAATGTTCCCAACTCACCAACAAATCTCGCCACTGTAAGTATGAAACTCGATTTCTCACCAAGTCTCCCGCATTCATTTTCATATCTAACTCATGTGTTTTTGCCTTGCTAGTGTGGTCCTCCATAATTGTAGGTCCAGGCATGGAGCAAGACTCACCATGCCTATGCCTTGGTACTCAGATTCAAGGGTTTGACAGTAGGCAACTATCCTACCATCGAAAGTTGATAGGACAGGTTTTTGAATGATGCGTCGTAGGCACGATGGCCTTGCGATCCATCGAGTTATCATGAATCATCAGAGCAATGGGCGAAGCCCGTGTCGACCTTTTATCTGATAAATGCTCCCCTTTCAGAAGTTGGGGTTTGTTGCATGTATTAGTTCTAGAATTACTATGGGTATTTAAGTAGTACCATCAAACAAACTATAACTGACTTAATGAACCATTCACAGTTTCACAGTCTGAATTAGTTCATACTTACACATGCATGGCTTAATCTTTGAGATAAGCATATGACTATTGGCAGGATCAACTAGGTAGCATCCTTTGACACACCACACCTACTAGAACTGAAGCGTGCTGCAAGGCTCATTGAGGCAAAAGCTATCGTGGTCGTCGTTCAAAATTGATGGGACATAGGACAAATGCTTTCGCTTGGACAAGCAGAGGCTAAGACCACTCCTATCGCAACACTTTTCACACTTGAATGGATGATCGAGCGCCCGTGTACCAAAGCAACTGCATGCCGAAGCAAGCCGCGCTTGGAGCATGAGGCTCTGCTTAGGTTTCCACCCATGCCTACAAGGGACATTGTGCAAAGACAACTAACTCGAATCACTGAATTTCGCTTATGAAGGCACGCGACACAAGGTCCCGATGTCACCCAGGAAAAGCCAACGTATGGCTCGAGGTCGAGCTTAAAGTGACTAATAGCCGATACTTCGATGCAGGAGCATGGAGCCTGCCAACGCGCATGACTAGATCACCATTCACATGCCACACATATAAATGGGCAGCAACAGCACCAAACGAGCTGCAAGCTGATGAGCGAAAGGCCCATCGATCATGCAGGTCGTCGAGTGCTGCTGCACCTAAGCGCGAAATTGTTTCGATAGTGAGGGACAATTCTTCAATGGAAAGGACCATCACTGAGGCCTTAGCAGCAGGGTGTCATGCAGTGCCCAGGCTAGCCGTGTGGCTCGCTCGATGCTAATGGCCGACGATCGTGTCATCAATCGCGCTGTGCAACGAGTTCATCTCAGCAACCCTAAAAGTCGGGATGCAACCCTGCATCTGTCACCTCGAGGGCCTGCGATGAAGCACTCCGCATGCTTGAAATTCCCCCCAACGATATGGCCCTCGCGTAGCATGCATCATTGTTAGCTTCGCCGCCCACACCATCGTGCTTGTCTAGCCACATTCCAACTCATTATCCCATGATTTAGCGGATTTCATTTCCCATGTTTTTCCCACCGATGAGGCCTTGGTAGCATGGGTGTCACGCGGTGCCCAGGCTGGCCATGTGGCTTACTCGATGTTAACGGTCGACGATTGTGTTATCAATCGCGTTGCTTAACGAGTCCGCCTAGGCAAGCCTGAGTGTCGGGATCCAACCCCGCGTTCGTCGCCTCCAGGGCCTACGATGAAGCACTCCGCATGCTCAAAATCCCTCTAGTGATTTGGCCCTCGCATAGCATGAATTATCGTTAGCTTCGTCGCCTACACAGTTGAGCTTGTCTAGCCACATCTGAGCTCATTATCCTATGAATTTTCTCATTTCGTTGCCCACTATTTAGCGGATTTCATTTTCCATGTTTTTCCCACTCCGTTGGCTACAAATTGGGCATCCCACACTCTTAAGCTGAAGTCGCCGATAGCTTGCCTGTCGACGGTGGTGGCCGCCACAGCCATGCATCACCGACTAGATGGGCAAGGCAGCAAGCAGCCCTGCCCATGCCATGCGTGCTGGGATGGGCAGGGGGGAGCACGCATGGCCCATTGGCACCCAGCAAGCTAGGTGACCACCTCCCCCATAAAGAGTCTTAAATGAAATTTCACTCCCGGTAGGAAAGAAACATCAATACGCCTAAGCCGTCATAATGGGTTTAAAAAATTATTTACTTGGAATTTTGAGCTGAAATTTTGTACATAAATGGAGAATAATCATATCATCCACCAAAAAAAATTTTAGAATTTTCTGGGCACTAAATTTTTTTTAATGAATTTTTAACAGCCAAAAATTAAGAAAATCATCAAAAACAGCCCGTGAGCCAAAATGATTCCAAACTTCACGGGCAGACTCCTCATGAATTACATGATTTATTTGAGTTATTTTGGGACCAATTTCATGATGAAAAGACTGTCAATTCACACCAATTTCGCAACTGGGCATTCGACCAACAGGCTGGGGCAGTTGTGCCTCTGCCCGGCCCAGGGTGCATGCTGGCTGCCCTGTCCAGCGCACCTCAAGCCACCCCATGGCTGCCCTCAGGGTCCATCACAGCCAGGGGACACGGGCAAGCCCAGCTTGCCCAGGAAATCAATGCCCACAACATGTGCTGAGCCTCACAACATGCTCGCGACTAGCTCGCGTGGGGCGCCCTTGGCAAGGCTGGCACCATGCCTGCTGGGGACTGTTGTGGCACCTCTGGCACGCACGCTAGGCACCTTATCGAGGTGCACGAATGAGAGGGCTGGCTCGTGTTGGGCGCTCATGGCCTGGCTGGCGCACCCACCGCTGTTGCACGCTCGACATGCACCCCATGCCGTGTCTACTAGGGGCTGCCGAGGCATGCCTCCCGTGCCTAGGGTTCATGTGATGTGGCTGCCCTGGGCTTGCTCGCTGGGCACCATGTCGAGGGGCTGGGATGAGGGGGCTGGCTCAAGATGGGCGCCCGTGGTTTGGCTGGTGCACCCATCGATGCTGCACGTTGGGCAAGCAGCCCATGCCATGCCTGCTGGGGGCTGCCGAGGAATGCCACCCATGCCTAGGGTCCGTGCAACGCGGTTCCCCTGGCTCGCTCGCTGGGCACCATGTCAAGGGACAGGGATGTGGGGGCTGGCACACGATGGGCCCCCGTGGCCTGTCAGGCGCGCCCAACACTGTCGCACGCTGGGCAAGCAACCCATGCCGTGCCTGCTTGCGGCTGCGAAAACATGCCTCCCATGCCCAGAGTCTGTGCGATGTGGCTCCCCTGGCTCACTCGCTGGGTAGTAAGTCAAGGGGCTGGGACGAGGGGGTTAGCTCACGATTGGCGCCCGTGGCCTGGTTGGTGCACCCACCGCTGCTGCACGCTGGGGCAAGCAGCCCATGCCGTGCCTGCTGGGGGCTGCCGAGGCAATCCTCCCATGCCCAGGATCTGTGTGACATAGCTCCCCTGCTTGCTCGCTAGGCACCATGTCGAGGGTCAGGGACCAGGGGGCTGGCAAGTGATGGGCGTAAGTGGCCTGGCTGGTGTGCCCAACACTGCAGCACGCTGGGCAAGCTGCCCATGCTGTGCCTGCTGGTGGCTGCCGAGGCATGCCTCTCATGCCCAGGATTCTTGTGACACGGCTCCCCTAGGCTCGCTCGCTGGGCACCATGTCGAGGGGCAGGGACGAGGGGGCTAGCTCGCGATGAGCTCCCGTGGTCTGGCTGGTGCACCTTCCACTACTGTATGCTGGGCAAGTAGCCCATGCCATGCCTGCTGGGGGCTACCAAGGAATGCCACCCATGCTTAGGGTCTGTGCGACATAGCTCCCTTGGCTCGCTCGCTGGGCACCATGTAAAAGGACAGGGATGTGGGGGCTGGCACACAATGGGCGCCAGTGGCCAGCCTGACCGGCCCACCGCTGCCGCACGCTGGGCAAGCAAGCCATGCCGTGCCTGCTGAGGGCCGCCAAAACATGTCTCCCGTACCCAGAGTCCGTGCGATACGGCTCCCTTGGCTTGCTCTTTGGGTAGTAAGTCGAGGGGCTGGGACGAGTGGGTTGGCTCATGATTGGCACCCATGGCCTAGTTGGTGTGCCCACCGCTGTTGCATGCTGGGCAAGTAGCCCATGCCATGCGTGCTTGGGGCCGCCGAGGCATGCCTCCCATGCCTAGGGTCCGTGCGACGTGGCTCCCCTCGCTTGCTCGCTAGGCACCATGTCCAGGGTGAGGGACCAAGGGGCTGGCAAGTGATGGGCACTAGTGGCCTGGCTAGTGCACCCACCGCTGTAGCATGCTAGGCAAGCTGCCCATGCTGTGCTTGCTGGGGGCTACTGAGGCATGCCTCCCAAGCGCAGTGTCCGTGCGACATGGCTCCCCTGGCTCGCTCACTGTGTAGTACTTTACCGAGGGACAGCATCGAGGGACAAGTTTCTGTTAGATATATATTTTTTTATTAGAGTAACACTTGGTTCCCCAATGCTTTCCTATATGTTTTCAAGTGTTTTTCCCTTGTGTTTCTCATTCTCTAAAGCTCAAAGGACTTGCTTCTTTTTCCAAGTCATTATCTTGAGGGACGATTTCAAACTTCAGGTCATCGATTGCCGAAAGAAGAGGGATAATTGTTGTGGGGCTTCGGGAGGGGGGGGGGAAGGGACGAATCGAAGCGACAAAGGGCTGAATCTCAATGGATTGTGGTAGCAAGGCCACTCTACCACTTACAATACCCGTTGCGTATTTAAGTCATCTGTAAATGATTCTTCCCATTGCTCAGTGGGAATCACACTTCAAGGCAGGCCGCGAGGCTCCTTACTGTAGGTCGGCGCGGGCTTGCCAATGACACGTGCCTTTGGGGGTCGGGAGGCCCTTACTCAGGTCAGCAATCGGGTGACAGGTGCATGCATCGCTTCTAGCTCAATTTTTGACTTAGAGGCATTCAGTCATAATCCAGCGCACGGTAGCTTCGCGCCACTGGCTTTTCAACCAAACAGGATGACCAATTATGCGAATCAATGGTTACTCTCGTACTAGGTTGAATTACTATCGCAACACAAGCATCAGTAGGGTAAAACTAACCTATCTCACGACGGTCTAAGCCCAGCTCATGTTCCTTATTGGTGGGTGAATAATCCAATATTGGGTGAATTCTGCTTCACAATGACAGGAAGAGCCGACATCGAAGGATCAAAAAGCAACATCGCTATGGACGCTTGGCTGCCAAAGCTAGTTGTCCCTGTGGTAACTTTTTTGACACCTCTAGCTTCAAATTTCTAAGATCTAAAGGATCGATAAGCCAACTTTCACGGTTTGTATTTGTACTGGAAATCAGAATCAAATGAGCTTTTACCTTTTTGTTCCACATGAGATTTCTGTTCTTGTTGAGCTCATCTTAGGACACCTGTGTTATCTTTTAACAACTGTGCCACCCCAACAAAACTCCCCACCTAATAATGTCTTCCGCATGGATCGACCGATCGAAGCTCGCCTTGGGTCCAAAAGGAGGGGTGACGCCCCGCCTTTGATTCACGGAATAAGTAAAATAACGTTAAAAGTAATGGTCTTTCACTTTCACCGTTTTCGACTCCCACTTATCCTACACCTCTCAACTCATTTCATAAAGTCAGAATAGAGTCCAGCTCAACATGGTCTTCTTTCCTCGCTGATTCTACCAGGCCCATTCCCTTGGCTATGATTTCACTAGATAGTAGATAGGGACAGTGGGCATCTCATTAATCCATTCATGCGTGTCACTAATTAGATGATGAGGCATTTGGCTACCTTAAGAGAGTCATAGTTACTCCCGCCGTTTACTCGTGCTTGGTTGAATTTCTTCACTTTGACATTTAGAGCACTGGGCAGAAATCACATTGCGTGAGCATCTGCAAGGACCATCGCAATGCTTTGTTTTAATTAAACAGTTGGATTCCCCTTGTTCGTACCAGTTCTGAGTTGGTTGTTCGATGCCTGGGGAAGGCCTCCAAAAAAACCGTTCCTAATCCGTCACCCGGCCGACACGCGGTGACCCGCTCTCAGAGCCAATCCTTTTCTCGAGGTTACGGATCCATTTTGTCAACTTCCCTTGCCTACATTGTTCCATTGACCAAAGTCTATTCACCTTGGAGACCTAATGCAGTTATGAGTATGACCAGCCGTGGGATGCACTCCGTCCTCCAGATTTTCAAGGGCCGCTGAGGGCGCACCGGACACCAGGCAACGTGTGGTGCTCCTCCAGCCGCTGGACCCTACCTTCGGCTAAGCCATTTCCAAGGTGGGCAGGCTATTAAACAGAAAAGATAACTCTTTTTGTGGCCCTCGTTGACATCTCTAAAATTTTAACTAGATCCTCTTTCGAAGCTCGCGTCGGGGTGCTAACCGACGGGCTTCCCCCATTTCTTAGAATTGACTAACCCATGTGCAAGTGTCGTCACATGGAACCTTTCCCCTCTTAGGCCTTCAAAGTTCTCATTTAATATTTGCTACTACCACCAAGATCTGCACCGATGGTCGCTTCGCCCGGGCTCACGCCTCAGGTTTTACGACGACCATCGCGCCTTCTTACTCATTGGGGCTTGGCCCTTGCCCCAATGGTCGGGTATAGGTCGTGCACTTCAGTGCCATCCATTTTCGAGGCTAATTGATTTGGCAGATGAGTTGTTACGCACTCCTTGGTGGATTTCCACTTCCATGACCACCGTCTTGCTGTCTTAATCGACCAACACCCTTTGTGGGTTCTAGGTTAGCGTGCAATTGGGCACCATAACTCGACTTTCAGTTCATTCTGCATCGCCAATTTTGCTTACCAAAAATGGCCCACTTAGAGCTCTTGATTCCGTGGGATGGCTCAACGAAGCAGTCACCCCGTACTACCTATTTAAAGTTTAACAATAGGTCGAGGGCATTGTGCACTCAATGCCTTTAATCATTGGCTTTACCCGATAGACTCGCATCTGAGCTCCAGTTATCCTAAGCGAAACTTCGGAGGGAACCAGCTACTAGACGGCTCGATTAGTCTTTCGCCCCTATACCCAAGTCAGATGAACGATTTGCATATCAGTATCGCTGCGGGCTTCCACTAGAGTTTCCTCTAGCTTCGCTCAGCTTAGGCATAGTTCACCATCTTTCGGGTCCCGACAAGCATGCTCGCACTCGAACACTTCTCAAAAGATTGAGGTCAGTCGACGGTGCACCGGCGAGGGATCCCGCCAACCAGCTTCCTTGCGCCTTACAGGTTTACTCACCCGTTGACTCGCACGCATGTCAGACTCCTTGGTTCGTGTTTCAAGATGGGTCGAATGGGGAGCCCGTTGGCCGACGCTGGGAGCATGCAGGTGCTGAAGCACCGCCGTGATGGCGCGCACTGTGAGCGACGATCTCAACGACGACGTCTCTGTGAGCATATCAAAGGCTCAGGCCTGGGCTGCCATCGCGATTCACACCCCGAGTCGATCGACGGACCAGCTCGTGGCCGTTCCACATCCGACCGAGGTGCATCATCGACCCCCATCAGCTTCCCTCCCTATATTCGAGCACTCTTTGACTCTCTTTCCAAAGTTCATTTCATCTTTCCCTCGCGGTACTTGTTCGCTATCAGTTTTTTGCCCATATTTAGCCTTGGACAGAATTACCACCCTATTGGGGCTGCATTCCTAAACAACCTGACTCGTCGACAGCGCCTCATGGTGCGATAAGGTCTGGGCGAGACGAGGCTCTCACCTCTCCAGCGCCCCTTTCTACTGGACTTGGGCCCCAGTTCATTACTGAGGACACTTTTCCAAGCTACAATTCGGGCGCCCGATTTTCAAGCTAGGCTTTTCCCAGTTCGCTCGCCGTTACTAGGGGAATCCTTGTTAGTTTCTTTTCTTTCGCTTATTGATATGCTTAAACTCAGCGGGTGGTCCTGCATGACCTATTGTCGCATCTCGATCGATTGATCGTTGGGTCCATGAGCCATGCACGAGGGAGCACGAGGCTTTCTTACCACCGCTAAGTCATGACGCGACGTCGCTCACGGCTCTTTTTTAGGCCAATCGCGATCCGAAGGCGCGCGGGAGGCCAACATCCACCCTGCGATCGTCCCTTCCCTCCCCAAAAGGATGCAGGAGGGTCGGGGGCAATGGTGCTTGACACCCAGGCAGACATGCCCTCGACCTGATGGCTTCGGGCGCAACTTGCATTCAAAGGCTCGATGGTTCAAAGGATTCTACAATTCACACCAAGTATCGCATTTCGAAACGTTTTTCATCAATGCAAGAGCCAAGATATCCATTGCCAAGAGTCATTTTAGACATCGTTTGGGGATGACACGACCGCCAGCCACGCATTGAGATCAGGGCGACTGGGGCACGCTTTTTCATTTGAGTTCCTTAGCGCATCCCGCACTGTAGGTTTTATTGTTGCGTGCGATGAGGGGCTTGGGCGCGAGCCAACACACCTTTGCAGCGCAAGGAGGGACGATGGGCTCGAGAGCCCTTTGCCCCGCCGGTGTGTTTACAACGAGTTCATGGGTCATTTCGTTTAGCGAGTTTTTAATAATGATCCTTCCACAGGTTCACTTACAAAAACCTTGTTACAACTTCTCCTTCCTCTAACTAATAAGGTTCAGTGGACTTCTTGTGTCGTCGTAGGCGATGAACCGCCCACATCGCCATGATTCAAACACTTCACCGAACCAATAGGAGCGACGGGCAGTGTGTATAAAGGGCAGGGACGTAGTCAATGCGAGCTAATGGCTCGCGCTTACTAGGAATTCCTCGTTGAAGACCAACAACTGCAATGATCTATCCCCATCATGATGAAATTTCAAAGATTACCCGACCTGTCGGCCAAGGCTATAAACTCGTTGAATACATCAGTGTAGCGCTCATGTGGCCCAGAACATCTAAGGGCATCACAGACCTGTTATTACCTCAAACTTCCTTGGCCTAAGTGGCCATAGTCCCTATGAGAAGCCAACCGTGGAGGGTCACCTCCACATAACTAGTTAGCAGGCTGAGGTCTCGTTCATTAGCAGAATTAACCAGACAAATCACTCTATCGACTAAGAATGGCCATGCATCACCACCCATGGAATCAAGAAAGAGCTCTTAGTTTGTCAATCCTTACTATGTTTGGACCTGGTAAGTTTCCCTGTGTTGAGTCAAATTAAGCCGCAGGCTCCACTCTTGGTGGTGCCCTTCTATCAGTTACTTTATGTTTCAGCCTTACGACCATACTCCCCTCGAAACCCAAAGACTTTGATTTCTCACAAGGTGCCAGCGGAGTCCTAAAAACAACATCCACTGATCCCTGGTCGGCATCGTTTATAGTTGAGACTAGGATGGTATCTGATCATCTTCGAGCCCTCAACTTTTGTCTTGATTAATAAAAACATCCTTGGAAAATGCTTTTGCAATTGTTCGTCTTTCATAAATCTAAGAATTTCACCTCTGACTATGAAATACGAATGCCTCCGACTGTCCTTATAAATCATTACTCTGATCTCGAAGGCCAACAGAGTAGGATTGAAATCCTATGACGTTATCCCATGCTAATGTATTCAAAGCGTAGGCTTGCTTTGAGCACTCTAATTTCTTCAAAGTAACACGTCAGAGGTACAACCCAACCAATTAAGGCTAGAAGCGCATTGTTGGCAGTAGGGACGAGCCAACTGGTGCACATCGTAGGCAGACCGGCCGACCTATCCCAAGGTCCAACTACGAGCGTTTTAATTGTAACAACTTAAATATACGCTATTGGAGCCGGAATTACCGCAGTTGCTGGCACCAGACTTGCCCTTCAATGGATCCTCGTTAAGAGATTTAGATTGTACTCATTCCAATTACCAGACTCGAAGAGCCCGATATTGTTATTTGTCGTCACTACCTTTCCATATTAGGATTGGGTAATTTGTGCGTCTACTGCCTTCCTTGGATGTGGCAACCGTTTCTTAGGCTCTTTCTGTGGAATCGAACCCAAATTCTCCATCACCCATCACCACCATAGTAGGTGTCACACCGTCTGTTATGGGATCAGCATAACCCTAATGTGATGGCACTAAGTGCGTCCACCTAGCCAGCCTAACTTTCTAAGCCCACGCCAAGCAAAGAAGAAGAGATAACAATGTAAACGCAAAGTAAGGAGACAGTATTACGAGAACTTTTTCTCAACCTTTATTCAAAATAAAGGAACTCTTTACAAAAGAAGGGTCTCTCTTTAAGAGCACCCAAAGCCTCTAGCTACCCACACACTTGAGTTTGTATTACTCAATGTCTTTACAACTGAACTCAAGCCCCCTTTTCATACTAGTTGAGGAGTGTCCTACTCAAACACTCTCTCTTAGTTATCCCACGTTATTCAGATAGGTCACCCAATCTTTATCATGAATCATTTATCCCATTGAGGCTTATTTTCAAAGTTTAGATAGCATCCTCCTCTCGCAAAGGCTCTCCATGAGTCAAGGATCTTCGAATAACGTCCTTCTCCTGCAAGGACTCTCCATGAGTCAAGGATATTTGGATAGCACCATCTTCCCGTAAGAACTCTCCATTTGGATAGCATCCTTCTCCTACAAGGACTCTCCATTAGTCAAGGATATTTGGATAGCATCCTTCTCCTACAAGGACTCTCCTTGAGTCAAGGATCTTATCTCCTTTGAAGTCTTCTCCAAGCCTTCTTATCCACTTTCAATTAGTTTGGATATGATTGAGGAGGTGGTTCCTGTTCAGGACTCTTCTCGAGCCTTATCTCCCTTGGCTTTTGGGATAGACATCTCTTTCTTATCCTTCTATCGCCTTTTTCCACCTCTAGCCAATAGCCATATCCTTTCTTTATGGAATATCTTCGCTTGCTGGACTTTCCATCCATGCCAAGTTGGGTTCCCAAAATCTGCCTTATGTTCCCATCACTGGACATATTCGCACCACTATGTGTCGGTGCTTGCTTGAGGCATCTCTGCCGCTTTCCCCTTAAGCGAGCTTGTGGGTCTGTTTGTGTGTTTTATCTCCCACTCCACAACGTTCCCAGCTCATCAGCGTATCCCGCCACTGTGAGTATGAAACTCGATTTCTCACCAAGTCTCCCGCATTGGTTCCCATATCTAACTCATGTGTTTTTGCCTTGTTAGCGTGGTCCTCCACACTTATAGGTCCAGGCATGGAGCAAGACTCACCATGTCTATGCCTTGGCACTGAAATTCAAGGGTCTGACAGTAGGCAACTATCCTACCATCAAAAGTTGATAGGGCAGAAATTTGAATGATGCGTCACCAGCACGATGGCCTTGTGATCCATCAAGTTATCATGAATCATCAAAGCAATGGGCGAAGCGCACGTCCACCTTTTATCTAATAAATGTGCCCCTTCCAGAAGTTGGGGTTTATTGCACGTATTAGCTCTAGAATTACTATGGTTATCCGAGTAGTAGGTACCATTAAACAAACTATAACTGATTTAATGAGCCATTCGCAGCTTCACAGTATGAGTTAGTTCATACTAAACATGCATGGCTTAATCTTTCAGACAAGCATATGACTACTGGCAGGATCAACCAAGTAATATCCTTCGAGACACTGTGCCAACTAGGACCGAAGCATGCCGCAAGGCTCGTTGAGGCCAAAGCTGTCATAGTCGTCGTTCAAAATCGATGGGACGTGGGACAAATGCTTTCGCTTGGACAGGTAAAGGCCCAGGCCACTCCTGTTGCAATAGTTTTCACACCCAAGGGGACGACCGAGTGCCCGTGTGCTAAAGTAGCCACATGCCAAAGCAAGCCGCGCTTGGAGTGTAAGGCCTGGCTTAGGTTTCCACCCATGCTCGCAAGGGACATGGTGCAAAGACAACCGACTCGAATCATCAAATCTTGTTTGTGAAGGCACGCAACACAGGGTCTCGAATGCCACCATGAAAAGCCAACGTATGGCTCAGGGTAGAGCTTGAAGCGACGTGCTAGCCGATAGTTAGATGCGGGAGCATGGAGCCTGCCAACGTGCACATCTAGATCACCAGTTAAACGTCGCACGTACAAATGGGCAGCAACAGCACCAGATGAGCTGCAATCTGATGAGCAAAAAGCCCATCAATCATGCAGGCCCATCAATCCATTCGAGAGCCCTCTGCCCCGTCGGTATGTTTACAACGTGTTCGCGGGTCGTTTTATTGAGTGAGTTTTTGACAATGATCCTTCCACAGGTTCACCTGTGGAAACCTTGTTACGACTTTTCCTTCCTCTAAATGATAAGGTTCAGCGGACTTCTCACGATGTTGCGAGTGGCGAACCACCTACATTGTCGCAATCCAAAACACTTCACTGGACCATTCAATCGGTAGGAGCGACGGGCGGTGTGTACAAAGGGCAGGGACGTAGTCAACGCGAGTTGATGACTCGCACTTACTAGGAATTCTTCGTTAAAGACCAACAATTGCAATGATCTATCCCTATCACGATGAAATTTCAAAGATTACTCGGGCTTGTCGGCTAAGGCTATAAACTTGTTGAATACATAAGTGTAGTGCGCGTGCGGCCTAGAACATCTGAAGGCATCATAGACCTATTATTGCCTTAAACTTCCTTGGCCTAAGTGGCCATAGTCCCTTTAAGAAGCCAGCCGTGGAGGGTCACCTCCACGTAGCTAGTTAACAGGCTGAGGTCTCGTTCGTTAATGGAATTAACCAGACAAATCGCTCCACCAACTAAGAACGGTCATGCACCACCACCCATATAATTAAGAAAGAGCTTTCAATCTATCAATCCTTACTATGTCTGGACCTGGCAAGTTTCCCCGTGTTGAGTTAAATTAAGCCGTAGGCTCTACTCTTGGTGGTGCCTTTCCATCAGTTCCTTTAAGTTTCAGCCTTGCGACCATACTCCCCCCGAAACCCAAAGACTTTGATTTCCCGTAAAGTGCTAGTGGAGTCCTAAAAGCAACATCTGTTGATCTCTGGTCGGCATCATTTATGGTTGAGAGTAGGACGGTATCTGATCATATTCGAGCCCCCAACTTTTGTTCTTGATTAATGAAAACATCCTTGGCAAATGCTTTCGTAATTGTTCGTTTTTCATAAATCCAAGAATTTCACCTCTGACTATGAAATACAGATGCCCCTGACTGTCCCTGTTAATCATTACTCCGATCTCGAAGGCCAACAGAGTAGGATCAAACTCCGCCACAAACTCTTGCCATCTTTCTTATTTGGGAGATAGCTTTTTTTGCGAGCAACAATAGGTATTACCGACATTGTCAATAATTACCTTAAATTTTGTCCCAAGCAAGTAATGCCGCCACGTCCTTAGGCAATGGACAACAGCCGTCATCTCCTTTTCATGAGTCGAATAATGCTGCTCTGCATCATTGAATTTTGACTCTGGAATGCCACGGGATGGCCATTCTGCACCAACACACCCCCGATTGTAATGGCTCTTCAAAAGTTCGGTAGGGATAGTACTGGTTTTGAGGCTACTACCTATTTTAATCCCTCAAAAGCCTTGTTGCATTCATTGGTCCACACCCACAGGCTATCTTTCTTTAGCAAGTCCGTCAAATGGTTGCTCTTGCTCGAATATCCTTTGATGAACCGTCTGTAATAGTTTACGAGCCTAAGGAATGGTCGCAATTTAGTAACTTTTTGCGGGGTTGGCCACTCTATGATGGCCTTCATTTTCCTTTCATCCATCCGTATCTGTTCGTTCTCGACCTAATGTCCCAAGAATGGCACTTCTTGCTTGCAAAACTGGCATTTTTCCTTCTTGATGTACAACTAGTGCTCTCGCAGCCGCATCAATACTTGCCGTAAATGGTTTGTGTGGTCATCGAGGGTCTCGTTATAGACGGCAATGTCATCCAAGTAGACTACCATAAATTTGTCCAAAAACTCAAACAATACATCATTCATAAGATTGCGAAAAAGTAACAGGTGCATTGGTTAGCCCGAAGGGCATCACCATGAACTCATAAGAGTCGTACCTTATGACGCATGCGGTTTTTGCTTCGTCCCCCTCAGTTATTCTGACTTGCCAATATCCTGACCGCAAGTCTAGCTTTGTAAAGTACTTGGCCCTTGATAATCGACCAAATAAGTCAGCAACGTTTGGCATCGAATATTTGTTCTTTACCGTTACCTTGTTTAATGCTCGGTAATCAATGCACATTCTTAGTGAGCCATTTTGTTTTCACTGGAATAGCACAGGTGCTCCATAAGGGGCCTTCGACAGTTGAATGAAACCTACTTCCAATAGCTCATCTAGTTGCTTTTGTAGTTTGGCTAGTTCCGATGGGGGCATTCGATATGGTGCTTGACCAAGGGGTCTAGCACCTGGAAGTAACTCGATTATATGATCAAGATTCGTCCTCAGAGGCAATGTCTTGGGGAGCTCTGGTGGCATCATGTCGCTGAATTCCCTCAACACTTCAGCGATCTTGTCGAGCACCTCTACAACCTAATCTGGTTTTGCCTCAAATAGTGTTGCCACCATCGTCACTTCACCCTTTCGCAGTCCTGACTTAAGTTGCTTTGTAGATTGCAACCTAATTAGTTTCTTGTCTACCGAAAACTCTCTTGTTGCTTCAGTTCTAATTAGGCTCGGGGCTCGCTCATCAGCCACGAGTAGTCCACCTAAGTGGGGCATCACCGATGCCTTGGTTTGTTTGAAGAATTCTAGACCCAAGATAACATCAAAGTCATTTAACTGAGTTATCATGAAGTTGGACGTACCTATCCATTCGCCTACTTCAAGGGTCTTAGTGGCAGCTCTGCATACTGCCTTCGCCTCAACATTCACTGCTTTGAACTTGATCGAGGTTGGAGAAAGCTTAAGCCCGAGCTTTCTTACTTTTTTTTTCGTGATGAAATTATTGGTAGCTCCAGTATCCAACATTGCCATTGCATCCTCCCCGTTTACCTTCACTGGGACATAGATCAACCCTTTCTGCAAGTTCTTGGGTGTAATTGCATTCAGTAACTAGATTGGATTCACCCGAGTTGTGACATTCCCTTCCTTTTCCTCGGAGGAATCCTTTGCTGCCATGAGCACCGCTAACTTCTCCTTGCGAGGATAGTTGCATGCTCTATGTAGCCCGTTGCAAAAGAAGCAACCCCCTTAGTCCACATTCTTTCCCTTTCCTTTCAAAAGGGATGAGCCCTCAGGCTTGCTGGACTCAGCATTCTTTTTTTTTCTTGCCCTTGCCATTAGGCTTTTTCATCTCTTTTCTAGCCTTCCCTCGTTTCTTACTTTTCTTTTCAGGAGTACCACCCGCGTACTTGAAATCCTGTAAGCTATCCACCACGAAAAATGCTGAGGGCAAGTCTTTGACACCTTGCCACCTTAGTTCTACTTGAGCCCACGGCTGCAAGCCTGATAGGAAGTTAAACAACCTATCCTCCTTTAACATGTTCTTAATGTCCACATTAGTGAATTGAATTCCTTGATGATGTCACGCAGTGAACCTGTCTACTTCAAGCATTTCAGTTGCTCCTTAGCCATGAACGAGGTGTTGCATGGCACGAATTACTCCTTCAATTCCCTTTTGAATGCCTCCCATGAATCAATGCTAGGCCTTCCCATGATAGCGTCACCTGCATACGGGTGCACCACCACAACTTAGCATCACCAGATAAGTACATGGTCATTTTCGGGCACTCTAGCAGCTTTGAAGTACTGCTCTGTATCCCACAAAAAGTTCTCCATTTCTTTGGCATTCCTCTATCCAGAGAATGGCTTTGGTTCTGGCACCTTCAGCATAGCCATAGTAGAGTCTGCCCCTACCGTAAGGGTGTGGGGAGCTTTTTTTAGCAAACCAATCTTGGTCTCAAGGTTACTCATGGTTTCCTTGAGGTTTCCGATGTCCTCTTCCATCGAGGATTGTTGCTGGGCGATTATCTCCATCAACTCAGCTAGCGTGCATGTTGATCCCTCAATTGGTGCACTAACAATCTCTTCCAACTGAGTGACACGCTCTCCCATTGACTCACTCCCTCCTAGCATGGGGCCTTGATAACGATAAGATCAACCACGAGTTTGAAAGAAAGTGGTGATCGAAACCGTGCTCTGATACCAAACTGTCACATCGTCGATTACAGGATCAGCGCAACTCTAGTGTGATGGCGCTAGATGCATCCACCTAACCAGCTAACTTTCTAAGCCCGTGCCAAAAGAAGAATGAGAGCCAAGAACGCAAAACGCAAAGTAAGAAGACGGTATTACGAGAACTCTTTCTCAACCTTTATTGAAAATAAAGGAACTCTTTACAAAAGTAGGGTCTCTCACTAAGAGCACCCAAAGCCTCTAACTACCCACACACTTGAGTTTGTATTACTTGATGTGTTTACAATTGAACCCAAGCCCATTTTTTGTACTAGTTGAAGAGTGTCCTACTCAAACACTCTCTCTTAGTTATCCCATGTTTTTCGGATAGGCCACCCAATCTTGATCACGAATCTTTATCTCATTGAGGCTTATCTTCAAAGTTTGGATAGGATCCTTCTCTCGTAAGGACTTTCCTTGAGTCAAGGATCTCATCTTCTTTGAAGTCTTCTCTAAGCCTTCTTATCCACTTTTAACTGGTTTGGATAGGCTTGAGGAGGTGGTTTTCGTTCAAGACTCTTTTCGAGCCTCATCTCCCTTGGCTTTCGGGATAGACGTCTCTTACTTATCCTTCTATCGCCTTGATCCCCCGTTTGCCAATAGCCATATCCTTTCGTTGTGGAATATCTTTGCTTGCTGGACTTTCCATCCATGCCAAACTAGGTTCTCGAATTTTACCCTGTGTTCCCGTCACTGGACATATTCGCACCACCGTGTGCTGGTGCTTGCTTGAGGCATCGCTGTCGCTTTCCTCTTAAACAGGGTTATGGGTCTATTTGTGTGCTTCATCCCTTGCTCCACAATGTTTCTAACTCATAAGCAAATCTCGCCACTGTAAGTATGAAACTCAATTTCTCACCCAAGTCTCCCGTATTCATTTTCATATCTAACTCATGCGTTTTTGCCTTGCTAGCGTGGTCCTCCACACTTAGGTCCAGGCATGGAGCAAGACTCGCCATGCCTACGCCTTGGTAGTCTGACAATAGGCAACTATCCTACCATCGAAAGTTGATAGGGCAGAAATTTGAATGATGCGTCGCCAGCACGATGGCCTTGCAATCCGTCGAGTTATCATGAATCATCAGAGCAATGGGAGATGCCCGCGTTGACCTTTTATCTAATAAATGCTCCCCTTCTAGAAGTTAGGGTTTGTTGCACATATTAGCTCTAGAATTACTACGTTTATCTGAGTAGTAGGTACCATCAAACAAACTATAACTAATTTAATGAGCAATTCGCAGTTTTACAGTCTGAATTAGTTCATACTTACACATGCATGGCTTAATCTTTGAGACAAGCATATGACTACTGGCAGGATTACCAGGTAGCATCTTTAAAGACACCATGCCAACTAGGACTAAAGCGTGCCGCAAGGCTCGTTGAGGCAAAAGATGTTGCGATTGCCATTCAAAATTGATGGGATGTAGGACAAATGCTTTCACTTGGATAGGCTGAGGCTGAGGCCACTCCTGTCGTAACACTTTTCGCACCTGAGGGGACGACCGAGGGCTCATGTGCCAAAGCAGCCACATGCCGAAGCAAGCCGCACTTGGAGCACGGGGCCTAGCTGAGGTTTCCACCCATGCCTGCAAGGGACATGGTGCAAAGACAGCCGACTCAAATCATCGAATTTCGTTTGTGAAGGCACACTACACAAGGTCCCGATGTCACCCACGAAAAGCCAATGTATGGCTTGGGGTCAAGCTTGAACCGACGTGCTAGCAGATAGTTCGATGCGGGAGCATGGAGCCCACCAATATGCACGACTAGATCACCACTCACACGCCGCACGTACAAATGGGCGGTAACAGCACCAAACTAGCTGCAAGCTGACGAGCGAAAGGCCCATCGCTCATGCAAGCCGTTGAGTGCCACCGCACCCAAGTCGCTAAGCGCAAAATTGTTTTGATAGCGAGGGACAATTCTTCGATACCAAGGGACCACCGATGAGGCCTTGGCAGCAGGGGTGTCACATGGTGCCCAAGCTGGCTGTCTGGCTCGTTCGATGCTAATGGTTGACGATTGTGTCGCCGACTGCACTGCGCAATGAGTCCACCTCAGCAAGCCTGAGCATCAGGATCCAACCCCGCATCCACCACCTCAAAGGCCTGCAACGAAGCACTCTGCATGCTCAAAATCCCCACAATGATTTGGCCCTCGCGTAGCATGCGTCATCGTTAGCTTCGTCTCCCACATCGTCGTACTTTTCTAGCCACATCCCAGCTCATTATCCTATGATTTAGTGGATTTTGTTTCCTACGTTTTTCCCATCGATGAGGCCTTGGCAGTAGGGGTGTCATGCCATGCTCAAGTTGGCCGTCTGGCTTGCTCGATGCTAATGACCGATGACTTGTCGTCGATCGCATTGTGCAACGAGTTCGTCTAGGCAAGCTTGAGCGTCGAGATCCAACCATGCATTTACCACCTCGAAGGCCTACGATAAAGCACTCCGCATACTCAAAATCCCCCCAAGCGATTAGGCCCTCGCGTAGCATGCATCATCGTTAGCTTCACCGCCCACATTGTCTAGCTTGTCTAGCCACATCCCAGCTCATTATCCCACGATTTTTCTAGTTTCGTTGCCCACAATTTAGGGGATTTCATTTCCCACGCTTTCCCCACTCTGTTGGCTACTAGTCGGGCATCCCACACTCTTCGACCGACGTTGCCAATGGCCTGCCTGCCAGTGGTGGTGGCCGTCATAGCCATGCACCACCGCCATGCACGCTGGGTTCCCCAAGCCCAGTGCCTGCCCATGTGGGATGGGCAGGGGGGAAGCACGCATGGCCAATTGGCACCCAGCAAGTTGGGTGATCACCACCCCCCTAAGGCCTCTTAAATGAAATTTCATTCCGATAGGAGGAAACATCAATATGTCTAAGCCGTCATAAAGGGTCTAAAAAACTATTTACTTTGAATTTTGAACTGAAATTTTGTATATAAATCGAGAATAATCATATCTACCACCAGAAAAGATTTTAAAATTTTCTAGGCACCAAATTTTTTTTAATCAATTTTCTACAACCGAAAATTGAAAAAATCGTCAAAAATAGCCTATGAGTCAAAATGATCCCAAACTTCAGGGCAGACTCCTCATGAATTACATGATTTATTTGAGTCATTTTGTGACAAATTTCGTGATGAAAAAACTATAAATTCACACCAATTTCGCAACTGGGCATTACGGCTAGTAGGCTGGGGTAGCTGTTCCTCTGCTTGGCCCAGGGAGCATGCTGGCTGCCCTGTGCAGTAAACCTCCAGCCACCCATGGCTGCCCTTAGGGTCCATCACAGCCAGGGGACATGGCCAAGCCCAACTTGCCCATGAAATCAACGCCCATAGCACGTGCTGAGCCTCACAGCATGCTCGCAGTTGGCTCGCGTTGGGCGCCCTTGGCAAGGCTGGCGTCGTGCCAATTAGGGACTGCTGTGGCACCTCTGGCTCGCATGCTAGGCACCATGTTGAAGGGCAAGGATGAGGGGCCTGGTTTGCGATGGGCGCTTATGACCTAGCTGACGCTTCCACCATTGCCGCACGCTAGGCAAGCAGCCCATGCCGTGCTTGTTGGGGGCTATCGAGGCATGCCTCCCATGCCCAGGGTCCATGCAATGCGGTTCCCATAGCTCACTCACTGGGCACCATGTCAATGGGCAGGGATGAGGGGGCTGGCTTGCGATGGGTGCTCGTGACCTAGCTAGCGCTTCCACCACTGCCGCACGCTAGGCAAGCAGCCCATGCAGTGCCTGCTGGGGGCTGCCAAGACATGCCTCTTATGCCCAGTGTCTGTGCGATGTGGCTCCCCTAGCTCGCTCACTGGGCAATACATCGAGGGTCGGGGACGAGGAAGCTGGCTTGCGATGGGCGCCACTGGCTTAGCTGGCACGCCCACAGCTACCGCACGCTGTGCACTTGGCCCATGCCATGCCTGCTGGGGGCTGCCGAGGCATGCCTCCCATGCCCAAGGTCCATGCGATGCATCTCCATTGGCTCGGTTGCTGGGCATAATGTCGAGGTTCTGGGAAGAAAGGGTTGGCTCGCGATTGGTGCTCATGGCCTGGCTGGCGTGGCCAACGCTGCCGCACTCTGGGCAAGCAGCCTATGCCGTCCTTGCTGGGGGCTGCCAAAGTGTGCATCCTCTACTCATGGTCCATGCAATGCAGCTCCTCTAGCTCGCTCGCTAGGCACTATGTCGAGTGGTAATGACGAGGGGGCTTGCTCACGATAGGCGCCTATCGCCTGGCTGGCGCGCCCACCGCTGCCTCAAGCTGGGCAAGTAGCCCATGCTGTGCCTGCTAGGGACTGCCAAGGCATGCCTCCCATGCCCAGCATCCGTAAGACACAGCTCACCTGGCTCACTCGCTGGGCACCGTGTCAAAAGGCATGGACAAGGGGGCTAACTTGCGATGGGTGCTCGTGACCGGGCTGGCACGTCCACCGCTGCCGCACGCTGGGCAAGCAGCCCATGTCGTGCCTATTGGGGCTTATCGAGGCATGCCTCTAGTGCCCAGTGTCTATGCGATGCGGCTACCTTGGCTCGCTCGCTGGGCGCTACGTCGAGGGTCGGGGATGAGGGAGTTGGCTAGCGATGGGCGCCACTAGCTTGGCTGGCATGCCAATAGCTGTCGGACGCTAGGCACTTGACCCATGCCATGCCTGCTGGGGGCTGCCAAGGCATGCCTCCTGTGCCTAAGGTCCGTGCGACGCATCTCCTTTAGCTCGATTGATGGGCATAATGTCGAGGTTTTGGGACGAGAGGGTTGGCTCGCGATGGGCACTCGTGGCCTGGCTGGCGTGACCACAGCGGCCGCATGCTGGGCACGCAGCCCATGCCATGCCTATTAGGGGTCGCCGAGGCATACCTCTAGTAACCAAAGTTCGTGTGATGCAGCACCCCTGGCTCCCTCGCTGGGCACTATGTCGAGGGGCAGGGGCAAGGAGGCTGGCTCGTGATAGGAGCCTGTGGCCTGGCTAACGCGCCCACCTCTGTCGTAAGCTAGGTAAGCAGCCCATGCAGCGCCTGCTAGGGGCTGCAGAGGCTTGTCTCCTGTTCCCAGTGTCCATGCGACGCGGTGCCCCTGGCTCGCTCGATGGTTACTATGTCGAAGGGCTAGCTCACGATGGGCGCCCGTGGCCTGGCTGGGGCACCCATCGCAGCCGCACGCTAGGCAAGCAGCCCATGCCATGCTTCTTGGGGCCTGCTGACGCATGCCTTCCATGCCTAGGGTCCATGCGACGTGGCTCCCCTGGCTTGCTCACTAGACACTATGTCGAGGGGCTAGCGCTTGATGGGTGCCCGTGGCTTGGCTGGCGTGCCCACCGCTGCCGCACATTGGGCAAGCAACCCATGCCGTGCCTACTGGGGGCAACTGAGGCATGCATCTAGTGCCCAGGGTCTATGCGACGTGGCTCCCCTGGCTCGCTCGCTGGGCACTATGTCGAGGGGCAGGGGTGAGGGGGTTGGCTCACGATAGGCGCTCGTGGTCTGGCTGGCACACCCACCGCTATCGCAAGCTAGGCAAGCAGCCCATGCCATGCCTGTTAGGGGTTGCCAAGTCATGCCTCCCGTTCTAAGGATCCTTGAGACGCGGCTCCCTTGGCTCACTCGATGGTTACTATGTCGAGGGGCTGGCTCACGATGGGCGCCCATTTCCTGGTTGGGGAGCCCATCGCTTTCGCATGCTGGGCAAGCAGCCCATGCCGTGCCTATTGGGGGCTGTCGAGGTATGCCTCCCATGCCCAAGGTCCGTGCAACGTGGCTCCAATGGCTCGCTCGCTAGTTACTATGTCAAAGGGTTGGCTCGCGATGGGCGCCCGTGGCCTGGCTGGCGCGCCAACCGCTGCCGCACGCTAAGAAAGCAACCCATTCAATGCCTGCTGGGGGCTGCCAAGGCATCCCTTCCATGCCCAGGGTCCATGCAATATGGCTTCCCTTGCTCACTTACTGGCCACTATGTCGAGGGCTGGCGCATGATAGAAGTCTATGGCATGCCTCTCGTGCCCACCACTACCGGACGCTGGGCAAGCAGCCTATGCCGTGCTTGCTAGGGGTAGCCGAGGCATGCCACCTATGCTCGGGGTCTGTGCGACACGGCTTCCTTGGCTCACTCGCTCGGTGCTATGTAAAAGGACAAGACCAGGGGGTTGGCTCGCGATAGGCGCCCATGGCCTAGCTAGCGTGCCCATCGCTCCCGCACGCTGGGCAAGCAGCCTATGCGATGCCTGCTGGGGGCTTCCAAGGCATGCTTCTCAGGCCCAAGGTCCATGCGACGCGACTCCTGTGACTCGCTCGTTGGGCACTATGTCGAGGGTAGGGACAAGGGGGCTGTTTCGCGATGGGCACCCGTGGCCAGGCTGGCACACCTACCGCTGCCGCACGTTTGGGAAGAAGCCCATGCAATGCCTGCTTGGGGCTGCCGAGGCATGCCTCCCATGCTTAGGGTACGTGCGATGCGGCACCCCTAGCTCACTCGCTGGGCACTACATCGAGGGATAGGCACAAGTGGGATGGCTCGCGATGGGCACCCATGGCCTAGCTGGTGCGCTCACCCATGTCGCACGCTGGGCAACCTTCCTATGCGATGCCTCATGGGGGCTGTCGAGGCATGCCTCTCTTGCCCAGGGTCTGTGCGATGTGGACCCCCTGGCTCGTTCACTGGGCACCATGTCGTGGGGTAGTAACGAGAGGG